>JACEII010000051.1:247167-270844 GCA_014332785.1 Antheraea mylitta | reverse complement strand
AAGATAAATGGCTTATAGTAAAGAGATTTGACCTAGATATTTTAGAGAACGATTTTAAGTTAAACACTCAAAAATTTAAAGATTTTATAAACATAGTAGAGACACACAAACAATTCATACACGAATTCCTAGGCATAAAAACACAAGTAGAATATTTAAACAATATCACAAACTCTAAACCGACAACTGATTCCGTCACATAGAACAAAAAGGGGCCTCATCAATCCTCTTGGATCATTAATTAAATCCATTTCAAGAAACCTAGATTACCAAGATGCGATCCGTTATGATAAAGAAATTTCTATGATTGTTTCAAAAGAAATTGCACTCGATAAAAAGATAACTGTAGTCACTAAAATGTTGGACAATTCTGTGAACAATACCGAAACTATTAACGAAAATATGTCAATTTTAGACAAAAGGCTAAAAAGAATTGAGGAGCTCACAAAAGCACAAAATAATAAAGAAAATAATTGCTTATATCTTACTTACGTTATTAATACCTTTGATACCTTTATGAGCACTTTTAGAACCACATACATAATATTAAATGAAATAGAAACGGCGCTAGCCTTTACCAAAGTTTCTGTATTACATCAATCAATTGTAAACCCAACTGAACTATTAGATATCCTAAAATCAATTGAGCAAGTCCATAACTTAATGTACGAAGTAAACGAAGCAAATTTAATTAAATTCGAAAGAGTTATTAATGTAAATGCTTATGTAAAGGAAAACCAGATAACATTTATTTTAGAGGTACCATTAACGGATAAAAATATGTTTGATTACATAAAAATATATTCCTTGCCTATTTACAAATGTATGTATGCTCTACCGCATGTATAATGGAGAGTGCTCTGAGGAACTATTTAATATGGTGCCGTCTTCACCTTTTCAAACTCGCACCTCCCGCCACTGGTTGGCTGCTCATCCACACACCTTAAAAGACAGCAAAATCGCGACTACCGTGAGGTTCTCTCGAACCTGCCTCATGCGTACGCTGACGTTGTGGAATGGGTTGCCCGGCACGGTTTTTCCTTAGGACTATGATATGGGGCTCTTCAAGAAGGGACTGAAACGCGCTCTTCAAGGTCAGCAACACAACAGCGATGCCCTCGGTGTTGCAGTTGTTCATAGGCGACGGTAACCACTTACCATCAGGTGGGCCGTCAGCCTGTTTGCTGCCTTTATGGCATAAAAAAAAAAAGCAAAAGTTCTATTAATAAAACTATCGTAGTTCTTTCCGAATTTCCCTACCTTTTGGCGAAAAATTTCAAATACCTGTCCATTATAAAGCCTTGTGAGAAAATAGACGCAAACATGTTTCTGTGCACTGATGACAACATAATAACCCCAAGAGTTCCCACATGTGCGGAACTACTCTTGGAATTTCAGGCGGACCTGATTCACTGCACACCGTATGCTGTTGAAGTGGAAGATGTTAAAATCCAAAGGATTAGTCTTGCAAGCTGGATCGTATTCACGCGAAAACCAACCATATTTTCAGAATGATGTAATATTAATAATATCAAAGAACTACTTAATGGCACATACATAATTACAAAATCAGAAGATTGTACGCTATTCATCAACGGGCTGGAACTAAAGTATCAACGCACCTATGATAAAAGCATTCAATACAAGACTACACCAATTACTGCATTACCAGAACTAAGGATAGAGAATACAACATATCTATCATCGGTTAATATCAAGAACATCAACTTGGAGGAGACGAAATATTATTCGCGTTTCCTAAAGTTAAAAGGAAGTGATGTGTTTAGTGAAAGTCTCTATAGTGGAAGTGAAAACGTTAACTTACTGAAATACGTCATCGACACGGAAAGGGTCAGCGTAATGACTGTTATTCTTTATATTCTCTTATTTGCTAGCCTCGTTAGTCTATTGTTATATTACTATCGTGATAAGTTCACACGAAATCATCGGAACCAGATCAATATCTCATTGGAACCCGATAATTTTGCGCTTGGTGAGGGAGGAGTTATGCGGTCGCCAGGGCACATGATAACAACGCGTTCGCATGAAAATGCTGTGTAAGCAGCATAATTCTGACTAGCGTCCACATAAATCGTGGGAACAAATAGTTAACGTGTTAAGTAGAATAAGATTTATTCGTTCTGGGCATCTGCTTCTTACCAGAGCAACCATTTTTAGTATTAATTAAATCAACTTTTGGAATTTATTTAAATTAAGAAAATAACGTTTTTTTTTTTTAAATAAAAATAGCTCCCGTAAACTTGACTAGGTTAAGCAGGCTAATTAATAATAACAAGGTCTACCAAACATAACTTAAAATTTGATCAAAAGGTTGTATTAATAAGTAGTAACGACAGAACTACAATGAAAATGATATAAGACAGCCTCAAATTAATCCCTCCCATGCCTCCGTCTCGGGCGGAAGTTGGGGAGATGCCTGACAGTCCTCCCCTAATTACGGAGGAGGAGATAGGGAGAGCTGTCGAGCGCCTACTCAACCGACGGAGAGCGCCCGGCCCGGACGGGGTCCTAGGTCCCGGGTCCCGGCCTTGCACTGGGCTAACTTGGGGGGTGGCTTCGGGAGGGAGGGAGTGGAGGGAGTGGGGCCGAATATATCGGACGCGCAATTTGCCTTCCGGGCAGGGCGTTCTACAGTGGACGCCCTGTCCCTCCTAAAGTCTTTGTCGACAGGGGTGACCTCCCAAAGCAGCCTTCAACAGCCTGCCGCACGGTGTCATACGGGAGACTCTCCGATATTTCGGAGTACCCCTGTACCTGCGGCGGTCGTTGGAGGCGTACCTAGAGGACAGGGAAGTCGCCTACGTCGACGGCGACGGACGGATGCTTCGGCGAGCCACAAAGTGGGGGGTTCCACAGGGGTCGGTCCTAGGGCCGCTCCTGTGGAATATTGACTACGACTGGGTGCTCCGCGGCGTGCTCCCATATGGAGCGCGCCTAATTTGTTACGCGGATGAAACCCTTGGGGGGAGGGAATGGAAGGAGGTAGAGCGCCTGGCCACGATGGCCACAACTCTCGTGGTCAGGCGCATAAGGAGGTTGGGCCTCAGGGTGACCCTCGAGAAGACTGAGGCCATACTTTTTCATGGACCTCGGCGGGGGCCATCACCTGGAGTCCACATAATGGTGGGGGGCGCCCGGATCACTGTGGGGGCTCACATGAAGTACTTAGGCCTCATCCTGGACGGGCGCTGGTGGTTCGAGACCCACTTGTGGGACTCGGCCGGCGGATCGCGGGGGCGGCGTCGGCACTCGGCCGGTTGCTCTCCAATAGTGCGCAGCGCACGGTAGCACTGAGGGCGATCCGGGCGTACAGGACGGTGCAAGTACTTACCGGACACGGCTGTTTCGGGTGGTACCTGCACCTCATCTCGCAACAGGAGGCGGTGGAGAGGGCTCGCGAAGCGGACCCCACAGTGGCCATCTTCGCTAACGGAGGACCGGCAGGAGAAGGCGGTGTTTCACCCAACTCCTCCTGCCACCGTAGCCGGACCTGAGGGTACATAGTCGGGGGGCTCATCCCCTCATTGCACAGGTCTGGCGGACGGAGGGAGGCAGCTGGTGTGTACCCAGCTGCCTCTCTATAGGTAGGAGTCCGGTGGCCACCTTCCGCCGGGCGGACCGTTGGGGCGGCTATTTAAGGGGAATAGCTTAGAACGATCCCTTGCCGCCCCAACACTATGGTCTGCCGGTACACCGTAGGGTTTTAGTCCGTGCAAGCCGGACATAACTCATCCTCTCCCCCGGAAGGGTGGGTATCCAGAAGCGATTTCCTCACGTAAAAAAAGCCTCAAATTAATCCAGATAAAACTGGTGTTCCGCATGAGATAACAATAAAACCATTTCAGGAGAAATAATCTACAGTTACCGGCTAGTAAACTATACATTTCTAAATCAGGCTACAGATCTCTGTTGTCAAGATATGCAACTGACTCATTGGTCCTTGATATTGGAAATATAGGAGAGCTCGCGCCAGGTCTCAAGCGAAACAATTGTTAACATTGATTTTTTTGTCTGAGCAACTTTTCAACACATATTGTAATTGCACTAATGATTTTGAAATAGTTAATAAAGTTTTTTATGAGACATTTGTGTTTGTACGTATTTTAATTATATATAAAATGTTACAAAACTATCTTAGAAATTACTACACTAGCATAAAAGTTACTGTTCCGGTATTTCAATACTCTTCCAATCGGTAATCTCAAAGTTGAGTATTGTTTTGTAAGTTGATTTTGAAATTTTGCAAATTGCATTTTGAAAGTGTTAACTATCTGTGTGAACTTGGGTTCATAACTATTATAAATTATTCAGTAAATATTACTGATAAGTCAACTAAAGAAGAAATATTAATATTTACATAGAATACTCAGTATAAATAACTAAAGGCTTTGGTACAGAATAGTCAATGTCTAGTGAATGGCGTCACGGTAAATATGTAGGCATGGTTGTCACTGACGCCGTTTCTACTCAATAAGAATAGAGTGCAATCGGCTTGCCAAGATCGGATATAAAATAAATAACATTAACCACAAGCACACGTTCCAGTTTACCGACTACAGAATTCTCATCTGCTAAAATAAACCTACTTAAAATTGCTAATAGCACTACTACTGATCCTCCATGCTAAACCTCTCTAATAGCACAAGGAAACATTACGGAAACACCGAATTTCATGGAGGTTAGTGCAATAACACCGCTCTCTCCTTCGACACTCCGCTCTGTAAGATTTTAAAATAAACTTTACTTATAATAATGCTCCATTCTACACTAATGTTTAACTGCGACCTCTTTTAAGCAAACCGATAGGTTTTCGACGCAAAACTTCAAAAACTAAAGATCTATGAGTTGCAGCATACCAGTCCAAATGTTTTTGTTTACTCTAAGCAAGTACGAATACATATAAACAAATATTTCAATGAATCCGTTCCAATGCCCCGACGTCTCACTCTCTATTAGAGAACATTTCCGAACTGATGGTAACTTTAATTTTTGTCAATAAAGCGCCTTCCCAAATGTTGGTCTTCCTAAATGACAGGGTGTCCGCGTGGTGTGCTATTTGTCACTAAGTTAAAGCTTATTCGAAAAACAAAAGCCGCTATTAACTAGGACGGAGAGAAAAAACGTATTTACTTATAAAATATTATCTCAAAGGTTAATAACGTTGTACCCGAGCTGAGCTTGTACGTTGAAAGGCGTAACCAACCGTACAACATTACGTCGGGGAATTTCACGGAGATTAGTGCGGCATCGTCACCCTACGTCCCCCCGTGTCCCCCCTCCGCTCCTACCTCCAGCCGGACCTCCCTTTGGTCAAAGCAAGCTTAGGGACGTGGGCCTATATTTTAAACAAGGGCTTATATAATCTTTATGAATCGGTTTAATGCTAACGGAACTACTTGTTTATACATTACATTACAGTAATATTTTTTATAAAACACATGGCATGTATTGTACATAACCAATATTTATCATTTATCAAAATATCTCGAGAAATTGTTCAAGGAAATAGAAATAATATAGAAATTATATAATATAAATATTATAGAAAAAATATAGAAATTTATAAGTTTTTATACACGGTTTGTTAAATTGTTGTAGCTGTGTTTCTTTTCATTTGGTTCAAATCTGGAACATCGTAAAAGTGGGTGTTACAAGTTAGTTGAACTAATTTATATCGCAAGCAAAGGTATTATCATTTGGTTTCTACTCCAAACATCTATCTATAGTAGTACTAAGTAGGAATAAGTAATAAAATACACTTCGATCATTTTTAGAAATGTCTGTCTAATTGTCTAATTGTTTGAACACGCATCACTGCTATAGTACTACAATCATGATAAAGCCTTTCAAGAAAATGATAAAGCATATCCTTGAGTAACATTTAGTCTTGGTTGAAAGTTAAAATCAATTAGCTCTATCAAAAGTTATTGCAATTTTAATGACGATACGACTTAAATACGAGTGAAAAGTAGATAAATTAATGGACTTAACACATCCAGATGATTTTATTAGTCATTGTTTTTTACATTAGGTTCTACGCGGACAGAGTCGCGGGCACAGCTAGCTAGTGGAGTTTTTGTTAGTTCCTTAATTCCCCATTCATTACAAATATATATTTCGCCGATTTATCCAGATTTCAAAAGGCGCTTCCAGGTAAATCAGAAAATTAAATAATCTCATAAAATCTAAAGAAATATAACATTTTTTTTATCGAACTGACTACGCTATTGACCCAGCAAGGTCTTAACAGCTTCACCTAACTACTAAGGCGAGCGCTTAAGGTACTCAGCTGATTTTATTTTTGACAACTAGCTCAAGGCTGCGTGGCACACCTCGGCTTGGCTTTTGCCTGTTACATGCAAATCGCGTCCTATCTTAGCTAACCTAGCTAACTATTTATACATGTATGAGTTGTTGAGACGTATATGTGTACCAAGCATACACTCCTCAACAACTCCTCCATGTATTTATTATCGGAAAATTAGCGTTTTTTCAGTTCGATAAGGGAAAATAATAAAACCCTTCCACTTTCATGTATAAGCGTGTGGGCGTGCACGTGTGTGGAGGTGATAGTGTAGTGTTGTAGCAGTGATGTAAGTTTTTGTATTACACTGTATCGCGCTAGCAGCATACTCAAGGGCTCTCTGCCGAGGCATCGGACCTAGGCTTGAGTCGCTACCGAGGGGGGCCTAATCTGGTGTGCGAGAGCAAAATTAACCCCCAGACCACGGCGGCGTGATCTGTGGTTTCGCGGGCGTGGGCGTGAACACGCTCTGTTTCAAGAGACAGGCTGGTACTGATCGTTCGCTGCCGTAAGTTCGTCGGGAGGATCGGTAAAAATATGTCGCGGACGTCTTTTATAACGCGCAGCGTTCGGTACGGGTTCGTAATCCGCGGCGGATACCACTAACGGGCTGGGATGGTTCGCGGCTTTTTCAAAATAGCTAATCGTGAGTGATTTTACATACGCCCAGATAGAGGGCATCTCCAGATCCCTGTGGAGATCCTCGTTCCGGACGTACCACGGGGCGCCGGTCGCCTTACGTAGGAAACGGTTTTGAATTACTTGTAATTTTTTAAAGTTATATTCTGACATATGTGCGAAAACGGGACAGCTATATGTTAGAACTGGACGGATGCAAGTTTTGTACAGTATGAGCTTGTGTCTGAGGGACATTTTGCTCTTGTGGCAAACTAACGGATGTAGGCGAGCCGTGACCATGGCGGCCTTGTTACGTACTCGCGTTGTGTGTTGTCTAAATGAGAGCGGTCTGTCTAGCGTAACTCCGAAATATTTAACCTGCTTGGTCCACGGAATGTCGGTGTCGTATAAAATGATAGGTTTGAGTTGACGCTCGTAATCGCGGTATTTAGAATCGAAAAGTATTTCGGCACTTTTGTCGGCGTTGACCTCTATACGCCATCGCAGAAACCAGTCACCGAGTATGCTAATGGCCTCTGCGACGCGTTTCCTAAGTCGTATCGGAAACAATCCGGAAGCGTAGATGACTGTATCGTCAGCATAACAACCTAGCTCTACTCCCGGGGGCCGAGGTAGGTCACTGACGAACAGACTGTAAAGTGTGGGCGTGAGAATGGAGCCTTGTGGCACACCTGAACATATCGGGTGTGGTGATGACTGCTTACCTTCCACTCTATAGCGGAAAGTCCTATTTGACAGATAATCGCGGATTATGTGAACTAGCCTATCCGGGATACGAGATTGACATAATTTATAGATGAGCCCTTCGTGCCAGTCCTTTTCGAAGGCCTTGGCGATATCGAAAAAGTCAGCTATTGTGCATTTCGGGTTAGCTTTAACCGGTGTCTGGTTGCGATCGGGATCATCGTTGAACCTAGCAAGATTGTACTCCGCGAGGTGGTGCACTTGGTTTGTACAAGAGGGTTCCGCGCGAAAACCAAACTGCTCCGGCGGTAGCAGATTTAAGTCGGATATGGATGTCTGGAGACGGTTCAGTAGGAGCCGCTCGTATAGCTTACCTAGCGTATCAAATAAACTAATAGGGCGGTAGCTATCAGGAAGCTTAGCTTTTTTGCCGGGCTTGTGAATGCCTATCACTATGGCCTTCTTCCAGGCGGCTGGAAAATGGCTGCATTGAAGATGCAGACCAGTAGAGCTATGATGTGATCAGGAAGAAGTCGCAATACCTCATTCCTGATCCCATCGGGACCTGGGGACTTCCTAAGCTTTAAACGCTTGATGGCATCCGATACTTCGTCAAAAATGATAGGGGTTAGTGTATCCGCCGGCGGAGACGCGAGTGTACGCTCGACGGAAGACTCGATCGAACCAATATGGGTAGGGTCAGTGTTTGCTGTATTTTCTAGTATTTTTTCTAGACTCGCGGCGAGACACTCCGCCTTATCTATAATGTCAAACGCGGGAGGCAACCCGGGGACTCTCTCGAGAGGGGGCATGGGAATAGTCTCGGCTGACTTGAATGTACGCGTCAGCTTCCAGAACGCCAGCTGAGACGGCCGGATGTCCTCCAGAAGACCGTCCCACCTGTCGGCCCGGATCTCAGAGACTCGATTCTTAACTAACTTCCGCAGTGAGCGTAAGCGATCGCGATTCTCTGCGGACGGGTAAGTGTCGTGAGCTCGGGTCGCGGCGTTCTTTTCCGTGATCAATGCCTTCACGTCGTCCAGGAATATAAAGCGGCAATCGTTCACCGCTTGTACCTCTTTCGAGGTCTCCCTGATGGCTTTCTGAAGGTAATCGACCAAGGAATCGATAGCCAGGTCCACGTCAGCTTTCGACACCAACACGTCCGGAATCCTGTCCAAACTTCGAGACGTAGGATTGTCTTTGAAATAGCGTGCGAGTTTCGCGTAATCTGCCACCTTAACCGACGGAGGGGTGGCGTCCGAGCTCGAAACTAGCAGTAGTATAACGGGACGGTGATATGAGGCAAGTTCGTGTACGACTTGTATGAGTCGTACCCGAAGCGTGGCGTTTTTAAAGAGAGCTACGTCTATCACTGTCGGACGACAGTTATCTTGAAAGTGAGTGGGTTCCATAGAGGCTATGACGTCAAAAGCTAGATCGTCGCCTAGTCTGTCCAATATCTTCCCGTTACGAGAAGTAGTTGGACTGTTCCAGATGACGTTCCCGCTGTTGAGGTCCCCCGCTATTATGACGGAATCTCCTAATTGGAATAACGCTTCTAAATCGGATTTTAATAATTCTTTAGTCGGTGGGAAATACGCGGACACTATTATAATGGATGGATGACAGATCATCCCTAGTTTACACACTGACTCTTCCATATTGGTTAGAGCGGGCGGATCTATCGACATGCAGTATAACGAGCATTCAAATTAGATTAAGGTGCCACCCCTGCGGGTAGACATGATCATTTCTAATTATATTATAGTTCGCGATTCGCGGGCTATGAATTTTCGGTTTTAGTAATATTTCCTGTACGAGCAAAATATCTATTTGTTTATCGCGCAAGAAGGCAGCTGCTAGATCGCGCTGTGTTGAGAGATTCCTAGCATTAAAAAATGAAAGAGATAGACCGCACGGTTTAACTCTATTCATTGCCGCGAACATTGTTAAACCGACTTGTTATAATGAGCGCGGACGAGCTCGTTCATTGTCCTAGCAAGGGCCGGGAAACGCGCGTACGCTCTGAGCATAACCTGACTTCTCTTCGTCACGAGAAGCTTGGCTAAAGGTAAGACGTCTGCTATGTCGTGTACGACCATTTACTGGCTAATCCAGTCAACGCCGTCGAAAGAAAAGGTGCTGAGGCGGTCGTATTGAACAGGCTTCGCCTGCGGCGGCTGTACCTGAGGTTTAGGAGCTTGGGGCTGAGGTTTGGGAGCTCAGGGGGCCAGAGGGGCCCGCACGGGTTGCGGCGCGCGCGGCTCAGAGGATGGCGTACGCGGAGTGGGCACGTGCGCTACCAGGATGTGGGAGGCACCTGGCAGGCCGGGGAATGCTTCCACGGACATGAGTGGCGGAGGAGGGTGGCGGCGACAGGCGCTCTGGCCACCTGCCTCGCTTGGCGAGGGTGTAGCGTGCGAGAGGCGCGGGGACATCCGCGATAGTTCGCGGGATGACCCGCGTTCCTGCACTGAACACAACTCGGAGGGTCTGCTGAGGTCGGGGTACGCGGGCACTCCCTAGTGCAGTTATCTCATAAGTACTTTACGCATCTCGGACGGAGATGGCAATTCCTAGCTACGTGACCGTAACCCTGGCAGTTGTGACACTGCGAGGGCGTGTAAAACTTGCGCGGGGGCTCCACCGTGACGCCCGTGAGACCGCACACGGACGTGATATTAAAAATTTCCTTGCCCTCCTTAGTGCAGTCAAGAATGACCAACACTAAGTTGAACTTGGACTTAGTGATCGGGTGGTACATGCGGTGTACCTCTCGGACGGGGAAGTTCTCGTTCTTAAGGAACGCTAGTAAGTCGTCTGTTGAGATTTCGACCGGGATACAGCGTAAGACTACTCAGAGTAGACGTTCCTCCTCTAGTGCGTATGTGAAATAAGCTAACTTTTGTACTCGTAAATACTCGGTTAGCTTGCGATGGTGATCGGTGCTATTCACCTTTACCTGAATCCCTGCCTGGGTGTTGAGGGCTGCGGTGGCGTGACCGGACGCGGAGGAACCGGTGGGTGTCGCGACGTCTAGCTCCATCGCGTCGATCGGAGCCCTATCAGCGGGGTCTATCGGGGATTGTGGCGAGTACGAGTTCGCAGTTGGTACGCGGGCTTCGTATTGCACGTCCTTCTCGAACGGGGCACAGAGACGCGCGAGAACGGCGTCGACGATGCTTTCGTCTACTCCATTCGCTAATAAGTCCTTCCTGAGACTTCTCATAAATTGGAGGGCCATTTCGTGACCTGAGGGGAACGCGAACCGACCTCCCTGCCTTAAGAGCAGGGGGGCACACCGAACGGGTTAATTACGGGTCTATCCCGGGTGCGGATCAAGAGAACTGTTTAAAATGAACCACAAGTGGAAAGCAATACAGGAAATACGTTAACGAGACAGGCAAGGTAAATAATTTGCATAGATATAGAACAAATAAATAAATGGATAACTAAACAAATAAATAAATGAAGTAAATAAAGTTATAAAGAAATGACGACTAAAGGGATAAAGGTCTACGTTAATAAATAGATAAACTAAAGAGTAAACAAATAAATGTACCAATATAATATAATAAACAAAGCAATAAATAAATACAAAGGATGGGTCTCACTCAATTTCAGGAAAAAGAACGCAGGTGTTACTCAGGTGCTGTGCACGTGTGCGCTACGTCAGGCGGATCGGCTATTCAAGGTCAAAGCCGAACACTTCACTCTGTATACACTGTATCAGAATAATCACGAAATATCGCTCCAAGCGCGGACACAACCGTTCTCGGCCGCGTCAGAATCGAAACTCCGTCAGAAATATAACAGTTCGTCCAGCAGCTTATATAATACCAGTATCGCTGAATAAAATGGATACATCGTAGACGGTATGGTGAATTATTAATTGCCTTCCCTCTTCACCGTGATGTGCTAACAATTAAATAGTTAAACATCAAATATACTATATATAATGATCATTCCCAAAATAGAGCCAAAACATGTAAATCTCTCTGATTAACTAGTCGCTGTGTAAGATAATTGTGAACGAGTCAGACAAGAACACCATAACATCTGTGAAGTGGCTCTCCTTTAGATACGTTACATAGAGATACAAGTATATAATAATGTATAGGTAAACAGTGAAACAGTATGTTTGTTCTGTGTTATGTTTGTTTTGATAATATGAAACTCCCGCTAAGATAACAGTAGCGGATAGGGCGCGGGGCGGCACGTTGTGCACGGCTCGCACGAAACTTTCTTACACACAACGTGTCAATGAGTTTTTGGTATAAACTTTATTCCTCGTTCATAAACTTGCGTTATGTTATCCTTTATCCCTTAGCTTTTCACATGATATGCTACCACGATACCGAAACTGACAGAAAAACTCGTTTATTGCCCTCAAGGAAGATAATATATACATCCCGTTACAATATTGTTATATTTCTTAAACACGACTACGTGATTTCGAAATTAGTATGCATTATCTATATATTAATACGGGAAGCAAAAAAAATGTACCCCTTTTTAACCTATTTCCCGTCAACAGGTGAACTTGAAATTTTGCATAGTTAAAGTTTATATGGCGGAGGAGTGCAGAAAGCTGTTTATTTTATATAAAATGCGTTAGAAGTGCATTAAGTTAATTAAAATATGCACTACTCACACTACTACTCGAATTTTACACAACATATACACACATGTAAATAAAAAAGACATTTTGACAGCCGTCAATAATTAAAAAACTTCAAAAAAGGTTGTGAAGGAGGTTGCTATGCTCGACTATATGTATTTTTTAACTCTTACGTTCTAATTACCATTTTTCATCCTACATTCAACAATGATATTATAAAATATAACTATTATTGTATTGTTTATTATTTTTTATGGTGAAATCACTTCAAATGATGAATAAAAAAATGACCCAAACAATACTTTGTATAATCAAAATAAGGATTTTGTTCCTAAAATTAATCCATGACTTAGACCTCCGCGGTTACAATGTGTTTACACCCGATTAGGCCTCCCACAGCAGCGGCTCAAGCCTAGGTTCGATCCCTCTATAGGGAGCCCTTGAGTGCGTTGCTTGCGCGATACGGTGACACACAAATATACATCACTGCTACAACACTACACACTTACACATGAAAGTGGAAGGGTTTACTTTTTTCCCCTTATCGAACTGAAAAACTCTCAATTTTCCGATAATATATATATGGAGGAGTTGTTGAGGCGTGTATGCTTGATACACATTTACGTTATATATATGAATAGTTAGCTAGGTTAGCTAAGATAGGTCGCGATTTTGCATGCAACAGGCAACAGCCAAGCCGAGGTGTGCCGTGCACCCTTGAGCTGGTTGCCATAATAAAATCGGCTGAGTGCCTTAAGCGCTCGCCTTAGTAGTCCGGTGAAGCTGTTAAGACCTTGCTGGGTCAATAGCGTAGACATTTCGAAAAAAAAAAGGTTACAATGTTGCAATTCAACCTCATGTATCAACAAAAAAGAATTTATTTTCAAAAGCTAATGGTAGTATTAAAAACGTCTTTGTCTTGGATTTACTATTTGATTGTATTGTACTGGGCATATCACTATTTCTCATAATGAACAGACTACATTTAATTCAATATCACCCAGAAATACCATCCTATGGTGTCGTGTAAAATTAATTGAAAGTTGTGTCATGGGTTGCGATAAATTTCTTTATTTTCGTAAAGTTATGTTTGGTTTAAATTTAAGCTATATTTACCACGTGGTTTTTGTTTCCAATTTATAATTATTTTCATTTTCATTTATACATATTATATAGATTTTTTTAATGATTATTTAATAAAGATCATGGCAAATGGCAAATAACTGAGTAGCCATGATGAAAACCTTTGATTATAGAAGTATACCCTTTGACAAAAGAACTCTAATAAAGTTCAAACTTAAAAAATCAATTAACTATGGTCGAATGTCGACCACTGGGCGCCCACTAGTATTATGAATTACGCAAGGAAATTATAGATTTTTTTTATAATATATCGTTATATTATTTCACAAGAACACCCTTAAATAAATTATAAAACTATAATGACACCGCGGCTGCATAAAAAAAGTAATTGCATAATGAAAGTGCTGCCGCTCAGATATATACTCGATGTAATACAACCAATAACATATGAATATATATATATATATGAAGTCTACGAATTATTGTTTTTTTTTAATTGTTTAATTGTAACCGACTCCTTTGGACGCGATTTAGACCCACTTTAAACGGTCAGATTTCATACAAACTTTGTAGATTTATCGAGGACCGATGACAATATACATTTGATAAGATTGCAAAATAAGATTTGTCAATTTATATATCTTTCATCTATAGTCGATAACGCAAGAATTGATGTTAATTTTAATTTGCAATCATTATCTTTAACCGATTTATCTAATATTAACGAATTTTCGAGTACCAAAGATAATTTTTCATTCAACAAAATAAGTAAGAATTGAAATTAATAATATTTTAGGAAAAAGCGTTGTTCGCTACTCTAATGGATGGTGATTGAGCTACTATTTTGCTTTTAAAAAAGCACGCTTTTATAAATAAACTAAACTAAAAACTAGGAAATAATTAATGGTTTTCTATTAAAGTGTGTTTCTTAATTTATTATTAAGTACTATTATTCATTTTTATAAAATGGATGTTAACATCATTCGCTTAACATTATATGATAAATAGTTGTTATAATTGTTTATATATTTTTCTTCTTGTTACTGGTCCTATATATTTATTTATCTATCAGACTTCATAAGCTTTTTATGTTAACTGAACAAATTAGAGCGCTAAACCGCATGTCACGGAAACATCCGTGATTGTGGTCAAGTTAGTTTTCGTGTATTGGATACTGGTTTGACTGATCACGCCTACTGAAGGATAAGAGCGGCACGAACTAATAACCCCGTAACTGTGATGCGCTGTGTATGAAAACTAGGAAAAGGGTAAGTCGTTTTCGCTCATGTATATTTGCAGGTTCTGATGATGACATTTCAGTTTTCAACCTTTGGCTTTCTTCTTTTTAGGGGTGCCTCTTCGATTAGTTACATTTTTTGTAATTGGTGAGTTGAACATCTTATCCGAAATTTTATGTATGCTCGCACTGAATTGGGCAAAGTTGATAACCTGTGCAATTAAATTTATGGATATTAAATTCAATTCCATGTAACAAATAACCGTTTCTTAGCTAAAAGTATTATCTTCTACAAGGAGGTTGCTACGTTGCAATGATGTTGATTGATTTATCTCAGTTGTAATAAGTAATTAGCCAATGAACCAATGATTACATCTCTCACGTCATTAATCTAATTACCCGTAATGTATCAATTGCAGAGAATATTAATTATTTGATAACAGACTCCGATATAGTAATTGGTAAGTGCAGTGCGCATCGCGTTGCGTACTCACGTTCAAATCTCTAGTGAAAACGAACTACTTACTTACTTACTTTGTGTTAAAAATATGGAAGATAGAAAAATAAGTTGTATAGAGGCTTATTGTTAATTATGAAAAAAGTAGATAGTTGATGTTACAAAAATATAAAAGAATATTTTAGATATTAAATTGTGAAAAATGTGAAAATTGTAATATATAGTTTTATATCTTATTTAAACGGATTTTATTAGATTTTACCATCTTTGTCTTGCGAAATTAAACATTTTGCGATTACACAGTTAAAGATAAATCCTTACTTTAATGTTGAATATATATTTCTTTATCCTTGAATTTAATTCCCCAATTAATGTTAATATAGTTATTGAATTACCGAAAAAGCTACTAGTTTTTGCTGTCTCGGGTAATTTATTGTATTTTTAATTTTTTTAGAAAAATTTAAAACTAAATTAATATCATAATACAAAGTGTTGATTAATTTACAAGTTCTCACAAATAGAAGTAAATTATTCGAGAACGTAATTGAATATACATTTTTCATATGATTCTGAAACAGTATCTTTTTGAATGGAAGATACCTTATAGTCTTATGTATCCCGGACTATGTGTACGCAAAATTTGAAGTCGATCGTTTGTTTAGATAGGACGTGAAGCGGCACAAGCACACCAACAAACAAAGAGACAAACTCGCATTCACATTATAATATTAGTTAAAATTACAGTATATAGTATTTTCGTATAGATCTACTGCATTACGCAGAACATGCCAAAATAGTACTCATATGGCTGGATATTTTTTTTTCAAGTTACTAGATACTCACCCGCATATTTTGGCCCGTCTAAACAGTATATTTGTGTTATTCTAATAATAATAATGTATAAGTTATGTTACTGTCTCATCAAAATTCGTTGAGTAGTTTTTGTGGGAAAGAGTAACAAGCAGCCCTTCATAGTCACAAACTTTCCCGTTTATGAATGCCGCAAGCAATTTCTAATATGAAAACTTACCAACTAAGATTTTCGAAGTAAACGGTTGTGTTGAATGCAAAGAACACACTGTCTGAGGATTACTTTATTCAAACTGTTTAAAACTGTATAAATTCTATCGCGAACCAATTTTATAGCGTTATTTTAAAAGAAGAATTGAAGTAATACATAAATTTATTTAGCAATATGTACATTCATGAAGCTTTGTTTATCGTAACAAACCACCTAAATACGTAAAACCCCAATGTATAACCGTGTTTCTTCACGATGAACTCCGAAACTACTCAACCGATCTTCACCAAAGTTGACATTTATGTATAACTTCGTCCAGCTTGAGAGATAGGATAATTTAGATTTGGATTAACGGCCTCAATATTTTTTGATTACAAATGAAATGATTTTCAATGTTGATTATTGTTATTAATTGTAAGTTTCATTAGACTCGACAGATAAACTTGTAGACAGAAAACTGTAGGACCGACTGTTAATGATAGTTCATAGATAGCGCCAAGTTTTAATTTTGAATTTCTTTTTTAACTCCAATTTCTTTTATGATGCACGTATTCTATTAATCTACTATATACTACGTAAACTCTTTTTTTCTGTTTTTAGGCAGACTCATTATTATATCATAATATCAAATATTTTATCGTAATTTTAATTCAACATGTAATCACTGTGTCACAGCAACGCGTGCCCGGGACATCTAGTATTATATACAACACAGTTGTAAGGCAGGAAACTAACGTATGACTGGTTAGTGTATGAGGCGTGAAACATTTTGCGTTTACTTCCTACTTCTGTTTGAAATAGATGTTAATTATGTTGTAATACTAGCGTCTGCCCGCGAGTTCCTTCACGTGGAATAATTACTTTGGGGTAACACTAACACGTAGCGGAAGCTCTCAAAAAGAAAAATAACCCTGATTTTGAAACTTTCTACATAGCTGCTCCGCTCCTGTTGGTTTTAGTGTGATGATATATAGCCTTTCTCGATAAATGAGCTATCTAATACTGAAAAAATCAGATCAGTAGTTTCTGAGATTAGCGCGTTTATTTTATGTTTTCAAATGTCTTCAAATGATGTAAGTAGGCATGAATGAAGATATATAGGTGAGTTTGTGTGAGCGCGTTCCGCGGTGGGTAATTTGTAAGCCAGATTAGCCGTTGAGCGACGCGTTCTGAAGCCGCCCCCGCGCTCTGTACCGCGCCACCTTGCACTTCTAAATTACGAGCAAAACTAGATGTCTCCTCTGCACTTATTTAATCTGCGACTCTTTGCATATTACCGGAAGATAGGCTTGTGAACTTTTCAGTGATTTAAGACTACGTAAGATTTAGATAGCTAAATGTTATTTTATCTTAAATATTTAATCTAATTTCATAAAAAAATATGAATGACATAGTAAATAATAGTATTTACCATGTAATTAGTATTTTTTTTATTAAATTAGATTACTTAAATTATGTTAGAATTAAATTGAGCAATAAATACAATCTAATATGTAGGAATATATAACACATAATCGATGCGGTCAGGAACGCCAATAAATACTTCGCAGATATTGTAACTATTTATTTGGGCAGAGCTTCACCTCACAATACTTTGTACATAAGAATGCGTAGATAACATCGACATCTTGCTTTTTATAGTTAGAACTATATAAGTCGAAGTAATTATCATTTACTCATAATTCTGTAAAATGATTTCAGTAACATACAAATAATAAATAATGAACAAATTAATATTATTAAAGTACATCAATTCCAGATAATTATTCTTATAAATCTATCTGAAATATGTTTAGACATGTGTGTAGAGTAGCGACATCTTGCCTTCTATAGGCCAAAGTATGGAAGTCAAAGCAATTAATATTTATTAATAATTCTGCAAAATACTTTAAGTAACAAAAAATAGTGATAATCATTAAACTAATGTTAATGCAAGTGATAAATCAATGATATTTCGTTCTAAATTCTTATTTATGTCTCATTGAAATCTATATAATATTATTTTTTATGTATCTTTAATATAGTGGTGCTAGTGTTAATGTGTCTTCCTAATATGGTGGTGCTAGTATCAATGTATTATCTCTAATATGATGGCGTTAATCTCAATGTTCTGGTCGTGTTGTAGTCTCGCTTCTTGAATATGACGTAGAGGCATCGGAGGTGGGTGATAAGAAATACTTAATAGCGACAAAGTACAGTCTGGCACTACCTAGTAATGAATATTAAAGTTATAAAAAATACTTTAACCGCAAAAGAATCCCTTATGTTCACTAACTCTCGTGTTGATTGGACAAATAGTTTTGAAATTTATCGAGCACAGATATATCAAAAACACAATAGTTGCCAATAGGAGATTTTTTTATTATAATTTTTATCAATCGTAAGTAATTTCAGTAATATTGTTGATATGAAAATTAATCAGTCAAAGATATTATTGTATGTATATTCATAAATTTTAACGAACGACGGTAATGCACAGCGCCATGTGAATGCTAATGTAAAAGGAAAGCACCATAAAATAAATGTTGTCAGGGAAATTGTTTTCACTTTGAAAGTGCTGATCCCTCGTATAGATTGCGGTTGAAGTACGGCACGCTGTACGGAGACTTACGAGGAAGTCGCCAATGTAAACGCGACTACTTGTTAAATTACATTACAACGTAACGATCGTACCATTATATTAAATTTTATCATTATTTTAAAGGTTGTAATTAAATTAGACTTTTCTTTGTTTTTATTATGTTACTAGGAGTGTTTATCAACATTTATTTTGCAATGTAAGCGGCAACGTTCTCTCTTTTCGTTACAGTCCGCCTTAAAAATAACTTTATTCTCGTTTAGAGTAGTTTACACGTACATTTTACACGGTAATTGCTCCACTTAGCGTATTGTAAATAAAAAGGTTATTAAATGCAATAAGATTTTTTTTAATTAGAATTATAAGTCCGTAGATTGACGCGTTTGAATAAACAACTTTTTGTACCTTATTAATGAGTTGTGCTCGTGACTGAATCCTCGTTGCATTTCATTTTTTAAATACAGTAATGAAAATAATCAAGCATATATAAGTATTCGGTATATTGACCGAACATTAGCGACTCTGTTTTT
Organism: Antheraea mylitta; assembly: GCA_014332785.1. Taxonomy (NCBI): domain Eukaryota; kingdom Metazoa; phylum Arthropoda; class Insecta; order Lepidoptera; family Saturniidae; genus Antheraea; species Antheraea mylitta. The sequence continues at coordinate 251,666 of JACEII010000051.1, read as the reverse complement.
TCGAAACGTACTACATACTACAATTATCTATCAAACGACAGTCCACCTCATAATAACTGATTATATTTTATATTGTCCGAGGGTCTTGACCACCTTATTTAATTCTCTTACTTTCCCTTACAACTAAATCACTATGGAAGACAATAAAACATGATAATAAAAAGCTAAATGTCTTATATAAAACGGATAAAGAATCGTAAGCTGTTACTCTGATTAACAACTCGGGAAGTATAAATCAGCGGTGACGCGACGAGGGCGCCCCCTCACATCCCCTCGTACACGCACGCGCACTCCCTCATTTATTATATGATAAATAGTTTTATTCTCACGCGATACTAATTTAAACTTATTTATAGTTTTCACAGAATGATAGCATTATGAAACAAAATGAAAACATCAACATACTTTCAGATAATACACACATTTCCTAATGTTACAATAAACTTTTCCAAAGATACAGATTTCCGTTTCTTAACTTAAGATGACTTCAATATCTATTGTTCGTTACTCTGTACTGTATTTATTATTTGAGCACCTTAAAATAATTACACTGTACCTAATGATAAATTAAATTGCAATTAAAAAACAGCAGCGACTAACTTCCTAAATATGTATTCCTATAAGCTATCGTTAGTTGTTGTTCTCGTGCCGTCTTGTAAGCAGTATTTCTTAATATAGCAACATCAACGTAATTTTTGTGATTTGATATGATAATTATAACCTTTTTATATATAAACAAAACTTAAAATTTTGGTAGATCTAAAATTTTCCATACAGTTACATTCCATAGTTATCCACTATAATTAATTCTGTATAAAAAATATTTTTGATGATTGAATGAATGATGATTTATGATTGAATTCTGTAAATTATGGATCATCGCATGTGTTGAATTTTACTATGTTGCTTTTAAAATATAGGAAGTGTAACAGGGTTCTAGAGAACACTGCCATCTGTTAACTCTAAAGTGAAGTATATTTGTTGTGATTTGTTCTTTATTTCATACTGAAAGACGTGACCTTAGAGTAATATTAAAAAAATACTGCATTTTTCAAATTAATTAAAATTTTGGATTACATTTTTTGACTTCATAAAAAAGTGTTTCAACAGTATCTCGTAACGCTAGTAGTTTTAGTATGCTAATAATATAGCTTTTTTTTTCGAGGTGAAAACGTTGTTCACCTGGAATGGTCTTCACAGCTTCACCGAACTATTGAGGCGAGCGCTAAAGGCACTCAGCCGATTTGGGATGTTTGAGCGACTAATTCAAAGGTGCATGCACGGCACACCTCGGCTTGGGTTGTCGCCTGTTAACATAGCGTTATTAAACAACTCAGGTATTATTACATGAACTCGACTGCGTTTTACGTGATATAGTTTACTTGCTATAGACAAGATAAATAGTATGTTGATGGGCGGAATATAGGATTAGAGGAAAACTGAAAAAGTATGGATGTATTGTACAAATGAAATGTGGGTAAAATGTGTACATATTGAAATTACATCTGATAGACAAGAGTGTAAAAGGAAAACATGTTGTGCCGACCCTAGTTAGGTGAAATAAGGGCTAGAAGATCATGATGACAAGAGAAGTATAACTGAAAGTACAGTACACAGTATGAATGTGGATTTCTAGTGGCTGCAACACAGTTTTTAACTACAGCAGTCGCTAACGCTCATGTTATTATAATTATTGCTAGTAGTTCGGCTACCTAATATCATAATAATAATATAGATGTAATTACCATTTCAATAATTAGTATATGTAAAATTGTGTATGTATACTTTTAGTATATGTATAAAATAAATAAATAAATTTATCACATAATCACCTTACACAGGTATTTTTACTATAGGGTTACTTAATCTCATTGACTTTACGCACATAGTGGCTTACATATTTAAATAATACATTAGAAGTATTGAATTGACCTACAATGTTTAAATGAACTATGAATTGTAGCGCTAGTTGAAGACAAAGTTTTTATTTAATACTGGAAAGTGCACAGTGAATAAGTGAGTGAGCTTGGCTGCCCATTTGCCACCCTCGAGTTGGGAGTATATCGCTAAGCACCTGCGTATGTTCAAGGAACTATATTTAAGAACAAGTTTCTCCTTCTTATACTCTACAAGTTATGTGTAATCTTAATTTATTATGCACTAATTAAACCTCGTAACTTAGATCTCGTAAAAATGGTATTTTTATATAAACTGCGTGTTTTAGCTTTATTAATCGTGGATTTTCTTTTATTATTTTTAGTGTAATTCTGTCACCACTATTTACCGTTACTACTTTCCTTACTAATATTTAGTTACTTACTTATTTACTCTCATAGACAAGCGTAAAGATAAGTAACTTATAAAAAGATAAAGGCGGCTGATGTTACTCGCGTCCGCGGGGGGCCAGGAATTGTACCTCTAATTCCCTTGCACGCGCTACTCGGGTAACGCTAAAGAGTGAGAAATGTTTATCCTCTCCACTGTTTTACATAAATTGAACTTCACAGAGACAAATAGAGTAATCAATCAAGCGACGGATCATAGGATTAAATGAATAAACTTATATAATAATCTGAACTTTTTTATATCCGCCAGTAAGTCTTACCAAAATTGATTCAGCTATTTTGTAATTTACCCCTGATAAACAATACGCATTTCAGTTTTGTTTATATGTAGTATGTATAGATTACTATAAGTCATTATGCAATAGTTTTATTATTATGAAATTCATATTGTATCAATGTTTTTGACATGGAACACTTCATAATATGATATATAGATTAACAAAGAGATGACGTTCCCGGAATTTCATTGGCAATTATCTTGTAAAAGGGAAGGGGAACGAGTTCTTATGTAAAGGAACGAGTGACAGGAGCAAGTAACGCGTCACTGAGTAACTCATTCCCAGGAATATGACCATTACGACATGACGTACCTGCGTCACTCACGACACTTGAATTATAAATACAGGCTTAAGTAGTTATCCTCAATATGGAACTTGATAATTATATGTAATGTACATTTTTGTTAGTAATTATATTTTGGATATTTTTTTTTTTTTTCAAGAGATCATTTTATCTCATAAAGATCATTTCTGTGATTATATACTGAAAACTAGATTCGTGTCATAATTATCACGATTAGTGAATTAATCAATGTATTTTTTGTAGGATAATAATTAAAATCTTTTTATCTTATATATAAACGAGTGGGTCCGGCAGACGGTGTCCTGTCGAGATATTAAAAAAAGACAAATTATATACCTAAATCTTCCTCACGAATAACTTTATCTAGGAGTTTTTGACGGGATTTCAGTGTGTCGTGTAGTGGTTTTTATATGTTATTCATAATCTTGTGTTATTTGACTCTATATTGTGTAAATTTGGTGGCATTTTACGTAATATAGTTAGTTTATTGTGCATAAGTGAAGTGAATAGAAAATAATACTACGGAGCATGAAATTCTGAGATGCTACAAAAACTCCCTGGAAGGTTCTAACAAGGGATCCACCATCTTGTTAGAATATTGATTCACATGATGCTTAATATTGAAATGATTGTACGACGCTTGTAATATTATTGACTACATGACAATGGCAGTAATAATCTGAAAGATTGATTGCCAAAAATAAAGTTAAAAAATAAAACTTTATCTACTAGTAAAAACCTGATGATCCATTTAATATTTTTTGAGTTTGTCGTCAACAAACCAACTTAGCAAAGGACTTTATTTTATAATATGTAAAGATAAAATGACAAAGGTATTTTTTATACTTCTTAGGCTTTAGCGTTTAGAATAGTCGTTTATAAAATATGACCCTAATGTATAGAAAATTATTACGTAAGACAATTAAAGGGTTATTTTTGATTAAATAAAACTGAGATTGTGTCCGATGCTACACCAGTTTGTAGTGATTAAATTTAATGGAATAATATAGTTTGTGTGTACCGCAGTACAGATAGTTTACGCGAGTCAGAGTGTCACATCGCAGTGGGATGTTTGTGAACAACCAAAGTTTATTATTCAGCAGGGATTACAAGCAACCTGTTAACATTGAACATAATTTGTGTAACAATAGTCTCTCGGTTGAAATATGACGAGCTCGCAATGAACGTTGAGTGTGCGCGCCGCCATCACACAATCACATTGTCATTATAGGTTTAATTAAATAATTCTGAGCACTAATGCAGATTTTCCGACAGGAATTCAATATTGAGTAAACATTTACGTTTACGACATATTAAAATTGATAGATATGTAACTGAAACTCCTTTGATACACGGTTAAACTAGATTAGTTCATATTGCAAACAATTATTAACAAAACCGAATAGTAAGTAAAAATCAACTGATTATACTATAACGAATATCGCAACTATATTAAAAAGAAAGTAGAGGCAATCGTGAGGACTGCCGAAAGAAGTGAAAACTCAAAACGATGATATAGCTGTGTTCCCTTTTGAATTTTTAAATTAGTTATAGTGTGATTTATTTCTATTT
>JACEII010000051.1:217667-247157 GCA_014332785.1 Antheraea mylitta | reverse complement strand
CCAATGATTATATACATTTTTATAAAGTTTAATAATCAATGAAACATATGATGAGCTGTGTAATCTGGATATAAAATATAAATATTAGGTGTACACGGGCCCCTATAGGATGCACCGCTAATCTGATACAAGCGTAATACGGTCGTTTGCGCTTTACGAGCATGTCGCTGACGCAAAAATATACTATATAACTAGTGTAACTATATAATATAACTAGTGTTTTTACTACTAAAAATATCGCTCAACGCGCCTAGAGAAGTTTTCACTAAATAACATCAAAAATAACTCACAGCAACGATCAAACCAACACTAATAATATATAATAACATAGAATGGAGAATACGAGTTTCACCACACTTAGTAGTTAGTAATGCAGGAACATGTCCCCCGTGACGGGAGCCATTGTTCCCGCCGACTAATGCTCTCAACAGACAACTCTTTGTGTATCGTATCGCTTTTGTTTCACCAGTTCTAACCCCGCGGGGCGAAACTTGCGCTCAGATCGAATATCTTCTCAAAAACGTGTTTACTCAGCAAATGTACGCAATTGTATTGGAACAATAAAACCTCAAAATAAAGTGCTGTCAAAATACACGGCCCAATAACGAGAGTGTTATACCGTGAGTCATGTCTGTCGAGTATACGAGAGATTTACCTAGAGACATAGATAGTTACCACAGAGCGCACTTTAGATTATTGTGGTGAACCATGTGATGTAGTGCATGTCACGGCTACTGTATAGACAGTGAACAGGAATCATTTTAAAAAGCTTAATATAGGAACAAAACGGAGTGCAAATTAAACCCGTGAGTGAGCACAAAGACATCCAGTCCAGTACAAGGCTATTAAAGGGTGTAGTCATTATACATCCCAATAACGGACATATACAGATTTTTTTTTTATCGTAGCACGGCAAAGTTACTGCACTATGCCTTATGGTAAGCACAGTACAATCCAAAAATAATAGCGACCACCGATTGACACACTGTCCATCGCCGGTCGCCACTATCATGCCGGCCTGTAATAAGCTGGATATGCACAGGCTGATCCCGAAACGCGACCCGTAGAAGCGAATCACTATTACGGGCTTTTTCGCCATATACATGGTGGTTGCGACCCAGTCGGGCTGTAAAACCCTACCACCCCGCTTGCGCCATTGCCTCGTTCGTTATTCAGCAGGGTGCACCACGTGCAGGTGAGGTTGGCTTGGGTGTTTCAAGTCTTATGATGTTATTCGACACCCCTTACACCCCAAAAGATAATAAATTACTGTGTTGTATTATTGTACAATAACCATTGTTAACAACTGTCGTAAGTATTATTATGTGTTTTGTATCTTACTGCAATTTGAAACAATAAAATTAATACTTGTTGATACTGTTTCATAAATTCGGGTATGATAAACACGAAATATATTTCCTAGCACCTCATTTAGTCGTTGCAGGATGCTTATTCATCTACACGTTGCGGTACCACAGACCGCCTACTATATTAACAACGATAACATTATTACGATATTATCAATAATAACTATACACAACGCAAGAATAACGATGTCATCAATATTTTATTACCCATCATTACTTAATGTAATAATAACTAGCTCTGAAAGCAATCACTACATATTACGAATAAAACAAAGTCCTCTGCCGCGTCTGTCTGTCTGTCTGTTCGCGATAAACTCAAAAACTACTGATTGGATCTTCATGCGATTTTTACCAGTAGATAAGATGTTTCATGAAGAGGGTTTTGATATATAATTTGTCCAAGTTTTTTTTATTGTCAGGACAGGACAACGTACGCCGAGCCTGCTATTTAAAAGTAAACTTAAAAAACCGTAATCATAAAGCCAAGTTAGAATAAGATCGTCCAGTGGGTCGGTTTTTGTTGCCAAATCACATCACATCCCGAGTATAGATGTATCTCTTTCGAAACAAGTGTGTTTATACATTAATACAATCCCAGACGTGTTGCTATATTGAAATGGTAACACAAACGGCTGCAACGGTAGAACTAGTTTCAGGAGTTGTCAGCTTTACAAGAGTTAAAGTCGCAAGTGAACAAGTCGTTGCACCGCTGCGCCGCCTCACTCTACTCTCAGTACTTACTGTATACTTCGAAAGGATCTATGATAGGCTTATGTCTTCACTTTAATACCCCTATACGGAACTTGAGTTTCTACATTCACGGCACTAATTAGCGTCAAAAGCGCTGCCTCTATATAACAGACGACTGTTGGAAATTTACAAAACTTCCTATCTTATATATAAAAAGCTTTTAAGATGAATAATATATTTCTTGATGTGTGCTTCCCGTTAAAAGTAATAGGTTAATTGGTTACCCGGATAAGTCAACAACGCCGAACTCAGACAGAAATTATAGCTTCAACGTACTGGAGCGCATATCGGGAGTCGTGTCCGCTGTCCGGCCAGCCGCCTCACACCTCTGCACCCCCACACACTTCCTGCACTTATACAAGAAAAGCATATGTGTTTCAATTAGCTGAGAATCTATTCAAGCATATATATGTTACCAGACTGGACAACAGAGAGATACAACATTTGGATACTAATAAAACCCATAATCACAATATCAAAAATACGGTCTCAAGTACTAGAATAAATAATTCAGAGAAACAATACAAATATAATGTTGGAGTTGTAATGTGGTGTCACACACTGGCCGTAAATTCCTAGAAGCATACCTTGAAACCTCTACGCCTTAAATATTCAGAACGGACTGAACGTCCGAACCGACACAGATATTCGAATCTAAATTCCAAGGTATTGCAAACAATGCGAGGTATCTGGCAACACTTCGCCTTCCACCGACGCGTCGCGTCGCTTCAACCCGCTCTCCAAATAAACCCGAGCATTTCACAAAGTGAATCCCTGATTTCGCACCTCGGTCTCCTTTGTATCCGTTTTCAGAATAAAATCTATTTTGAAATTTAAACTGCCTTTTGGTCTCGAAATGGAAGTAAAATAGAAAATTCTGGACGTGCAAAGGAATACAGAGGGTGTTTTACACACGACTGCTTCGGCTCCAGCAAGCGGCAACCGGAAAAGTCAACAGCTCTACTGCATTACGTACTTATGTTTTTTGAAGTTACACTTAAGTCAGATAAGAATGGCAGTTATTTGATTTATCCTTTTTTTAACTCATTGTGTAAAATGTTTTGTACATATGATGCCACAACATTTAGAAATATAAATCCGAGCTTATTTGTGAGGCTGGCTTCAATGTATAAGATTGTAGTATGTTAGTTATAACATAAAACCCCACAAGAAAAGATATACGTGTTCTCGAACCTTTATAAAATGATCTTTTCCCTCTTGATAAACTTTGATACTGTAGCCATCTGAGAAAATAACAGCTGGAATTTATTCCACATCCGTAGCGTTCGTAACTCGCACAATTTTCGATTCAAGTTTTCCAAGAAGTGAAAATAAACTCTCTAATGTCAGGGAATTATTTATTTATATTAAACATATTTGTATTACAAAAAAATATTTCCTGCAATAGTATTTATTTAAAGATTCGCTTTAAATGCAATTATTATACATAACTTTGTAAATAAAAAGGATAGCTTAATCTCGTGACTGTGTGGATTTCTGTAAGGAGACTTTTTTTCGAAATGAAAACGCTGTTGACCTGGAAAGGCCTTTACAGCTTCACCGAACTATTGAGGCGAGCGCTGAAGGCATTCAACTGATTTGGGATGTAGCTGTCAAGAGATGAAACATTAAAACCAGTCTTGTAGTTTGACGTGCGCATACAAACAGAGAGCTACATCTCTCTAGTTAACTTCGGGAGCGCTGGGGTTAACTTTTTAAAAACGATTAAAGTCGATTTTAGACTATTTATTATAATAACGTCGATTTTAGACAGTAATTATATACTTAATTATGTACTTAATTATGTACTTAAAGCTATTACAGTCGAGTTTAGATTTCCTCACCTACATGTATATCCTACGAGAGTCGATTCTAGACTCCCGAATATTCTTAATTTAATTCTTATCCTACTTATTTGTAATGTAATGACCCAGCGTATATCTACCATCCCATACGGCGAACTTAATTTAGTTTAGGTATGTATGAAAAGTCATGGGACTATAAACATTTATTTGAAAACTTTTTGAAATATATTAAAAACATGCTACTGTGTAGACCGTAGCCAGCGTGTAGCGACGTAGCTATGTCGTAGCGCATGTAGCCGCGTAGCCACTAGCATTGTAGCATGAAACCATTTGGACTGGTAAATATTGAGTTAGGTGCTTAAATCACTGTGATTTTGTATGTTTCCATAGCAAAACCGCTTTCTCTTCACTTATTCCTGATGTGACGCTCCATACAGAGTATTTCAAATTTCAGTTTTCAGGAATAATAAACCAGAACTGTTGAATTAAACAAACGTTAGTTAAATTGTGGACTTTTTTCACGTTAAATAAATATAGATTACAGTGATCGTTTAACTTCGAGTAAACTGTATGCCTATTTGATAACACATTCTATAAAAGAAGTTTCACAGAGCAGATACTTTTGCCAAAATTTATAATTGTTATAGATGTATCATGTAGATTGTAACATAACTCCAGCGGTTACTGCCATTCAACATGTTTACCTCGAAAGGAAAAAAAATCCCATAAACAGTGAAAAAACGAGAAGGATAGATGAGTGACGGTGTCATCAATTAGCATCTGTTAAAGCAGTATATAGTGAGATGTTAGAATATAATCACGGATAAACCGACCGACAAACTATTCATATGTGGGATTATATGAGGAGATTAAGCAACGGCCGCAGGTTCAAGTTACATTTGTAATTTATTATTCAGTAAAGCTTTCATTTATCATCATGCAGTATACAAACTACAGCTAATTATCTTCTTACACATAAGTAAAATAATAGATTGTTAATTGTGCGCGCATATATCACAGTTTTAGATTATTATTATTTTTTACATTTACTTCTTAGATATTTGGTTCTTACCTGAAAATATGATGACCAGGATAGCTTCATTACAAATAAAGTCATTAGAGTTTTAAGAAACTGCAATATTTATAAGCGCTATGAGTTCAGCGATATGTTTTCTTTCCTTGAAGTGTGGCTAGATGTCTCTCAAGACACTTGATGTTAGATATCTCGCGAATTTGCGTACATATCACGGTAATAATATTACATAAGTATTGAAATAAACAAGGTTCATTTACTAGTACACCGGTTTGAACCTTGCGGAGCCTCTCATATTACCAACATATTAATTTTAACATGTTACGTAATGCAATAGGGAATGCGTTAGAATTTATATATTATGAAATCTAGGTAAAGCAAGGGACGTCGTTATCTTGAAAATGACTCCATTTTTACGAGGGAATTACGCGTTATTATATATGGATTAATAGTGTTCTTTTATTTATTTTAATTTTTATTCTGTAATGTCTATCACAGTTTTGCTTACTTTAAGTTACCATTTTTAGATTTTAGCATTATAATTGTACCTCTACGAAAACGTACAGTAATTAGAAAATCTTCTGACACAGACACACAACAAACAATTTTTATTTTATTTATATGCAGCTTTATACAAAGCTGCCGTAATAAAATACAGACTGTAGCAGAATGACGTACATAAACGTTGATGCATAGACAATGTTTAGTCCTATACTAAATATACAAGAAATAAATATATTTATGCACCACACTCCAGTGAAGGAATGAATGTGAGTATAGGGAAAAAACTAAATAAATAAATCTAAACAGAAGTACCATTCCCTTCTTTCTATATGACATAAGGTAATACCATGTTTTTTCTATTAATTTGTAAATTATGAAAGTCGACACCAACCGTAAGTTTGAACTTGGGTTAGTAAAAACGCTACCGCTGTTTCTGTCACCTCTAATGTTAAAACAACTCCGAACTCTATGAAAGGATTAAATTTATATATCTATTTTACGCGGAAATAAATATCTTTGAGATTGTAAGTTCAGTGACCCATCAATGTGTCATATTCACTTGAGACGTGTTTATTACATGACAGTTTGTATTGTAGATAGTTAAAGATGCTTATCTGGGAGCTATAAATGCTAAGCTGTGTGATAGAGCCCGCGGCGACCGAGCTGTGTCGTACACAGCTTCGCTTCAGATAACATAGAACCTACCAGCACTAAGTTTTACTTTAAACTAATATCTACTTCATAGATAAAACTTATTTGAACTCTAGATGTATAACGTAAAGCTTACATACATACTGCTAAATACACAATTAATTAATTACGCGCAAATCGAGAGATAATCATTGTTACAACAGCGAATAATAACAACAGTAACCCGTAACTTCATTTACGTTTCTATTTCTATAAATGATGATACAATATATCTTCGTTTAATTTTAACTATTTTAATACACATCGACATAGCTTTCAGAAGGCAGCATTATTCTATACTTTACGTTGTATTTTGACGAATCTAATTAAAAGAATGTAAGACAGAATACATTATAATTTAATGGGTTCATTTTACTCTAAATATGATAAACACTATTTAACTCTGCATACAGCTACAATATACATTTATTTATCAAGCAAGTAAGGACCTCAGTAGAAGGACGCTGACCCTGAGCCGACGCGGCGGTACAACGACTCGGAGCGAACCTTAACAGCTCTCCGAGTGTTGATATCATCAGGGAAACATAAGCGTGAAATGAGATTTGAATAAAAGTAAATATCTTTAATCGGTAAATTAGATTCAAGGGCCCAAGACACGGCTCCGATATCGTTATTACGGTTTCGGGCCGTGAAACTCGCTTTTATCTATATTACCTGGCTACTGTTAGCTTTTCAACGAATAGTTACATATATATATGTGTACTAAATACAGATTAATCTATGCTTAGTATAAAACAAAGACCCTTTTCACGTTTATTGTGTTCGCTTAGTTTTAAAGTATGCGACACGTTTTCATACGGTTTACATTATCATTTAATTTATTTTCTAAGGATAAATGTGTAATTTGTGTATATTATACTTATACACAGAAGATAGTTCTATGTTTTTAGTTTTGAGTCTTCTAAGGTTGGCTTGATAAAGGATAGATAGCACTGGTAAAAAGGAAAGCTTGCGTAAATTATTTATGTACGTGCTAACTTATATGCAAAATGTTGAGTATGAATCAGCACCTTTTTTCTATTATGTCACGAGTTTTAGTATATAATTCAATTATAAAAGCATTATGATATCTAACTTAGATGATGCTTTAGAAAATCTTTTAAATAACAGTTCATCAAGTTCGGTAATTAACCTTTATAAATAACAGATACTCTAATTTTACAAAGTTCACAAAATCGATTAGCTGTTCAAAATTCATTGCCACTTAATAAATTAAATAGGGAGAACTTCAGCCATCGGAAAATACAATTCTCCAAGTGTATATATATTTTTATAAACCTTTTAAATGTAAACGGCAAATGTTATCGAATTATTTTGTTTTAATTAATTTTTGTACTCAAACACAGCCTGTATAATATGCCATATAAATACATACATAATACATATATATCGTACGTGTTCAATACGTCCCTTTTTAACAGTAATTGTGAATAAATCGATGATTCTAGTTTACTGAACAATATATACTGGACCCACTATTCTTGTATTCAAAAATTTTCTGGAACAAAACCATTTTAGTAGCTATAATCTACTGTTTAAGGTTGTATTGGAATTTAAACACGAGTGAAACCGTGGCTCACTGTACGTTTGCTTAATAAATAATGGTAATGCATAATATAGCAATGTAACTAACATAAATGTACATAGTAGCGTTTACTAAGACCATATTGTTAAAAGGTACAATAACTTTAATTGAAAGTTGAAGGTATTTGAAGCGCATCGATACTCCTACTGACTGGTTCGAGTTTAAAACAAATATCACAACGCTACAGTGTTTCATAACCGGGACTATACTAAAAGAATCCCATTCATAATATAAAAATGTTACTGTACAAAAAATACTTTGTTATAGAGAAATCCGAACGATACTCTGTTACAGAAACTAACACTATTCTACTATTGTATTAATTTGTACTGAGATCTATCTTCTTCCTGTTTATTATATTCATATATTCAGTGATTTATTACATTCAAGTATCAATATGGAAAATTCATATTGTGTTACCATCCATGAGATAAATTAAAATGTGTAACAATAGTGTTGACTTACTCGTAGTAATATTTAGTGATGTGTATATGGAGGCAGCACTGTGCTTGCTCTGTGTAGACTTATACATGAGAGGCATGCGTAATCTTAATTCACCTATAACGTAATATGAATTACGTACAGAACCGTCTTAGCATATATAGTCTTTATCGCACTACCACGAAACTATATTGAAATATGTTCATTCCGAACTAACTACGATAATTAGTTTTTGACGATATAAGAAATTTTTTCATACACATATCACATATAAACTGTCGCGGATGTAGCGGATATCCTTGAGTTCCAGCAGCCAGGTACACTAAACACTACTCTCTTAGCTAAACGTGTCTATTTAAATATATTGCATGAAACGAGAATATTATTAAACGATTGTCTGTGATTATCATATATCTTTTTTTTTTATAAAAGCTATTAGCTACCCCGAACACGCGTTGCTGTGGCTCAGTTATTACGTGTTAAATTGAAAAACAAATTCAATATTAAAACGTGGCGCCATCTATGTGATATCTATAACAGTCGATCCTACAGATTTACTATCAACAAACTAATTTAAAACGCCATCTGTTCGAGACTGATTAAACTTACAATTAATAACAATAATCAACATTGACAGTAATTTAATGTGTAAATAAAAAATACTGAGACCATTAATCGAAATATAAATTATCTATCTCTTAATTTGGACCAAATTATATAAAAATGCAAACTTTCATGAAGATCAGTTGAGTAGTTTCGAAGTTCGTCGCGGACAAACATCATGATATTGAATTATTATATATTTAGCTGAAGCTATTGCTGGCTTCAGCATGAATGGGTCGGCTCGCCCAGGATAGTATCATCCGACCCACAGAAGACCGATGTGAAGTAACAGTGATTGCATTGTTGCGTTTCGTTCGATGAGTGAGAGCACTGGAGGCCCTCCTCTCCTTACCTTACCCCTCTCCTCCCCGAACACAGGTTGGCAACGCACTTGCGAAGCCTCTGGTGTTGCAAGTGTCTATGGACGGTGATAATCTCTTAACACCAGGTGACCCATCTGTTCATTTGTGTTCTATGATATATAAAAAGGATTGTTTAAACTTTAAAAAAAGTGGCGAATTGACCCTTTGACTAAATATCTGAAACGTATTTTTCTCTTGGATTAGTCTCTTGCTTATACTCGGCACGTCTAGATCTATTTTATAAGTAAAATATGGCAGTCGAGTCTCGAAACTTTAAAAATATGGAAATAGGTCATGTAACAATATAAAATACACCTAAGAGAGAACATTCACCGAAACAAGTAATATGAATGTAAAAAGCAAGTCGTATTTATCTTGAAGTCAGAAAACAGTCTCGCAATGTCCCGTACACAAAGGCTATCCGACGAATCTCGCAGTTATATTACTACGAAACTTTAGAAGTCGTTCGCGCTCGACGCGCCTTTGATATCGGATTTTATCGCTTCTCGAATCTTCCAAGCTGACTTTGTGTTCGCGAGCGGAGAGAGCCGCACCTTCCTGTTCCCCTGGATTCTATGTCAGATGTCGCAGGACATTTCCTAAGAAAATATATTCAAGGATCAGAGTTATTTGCTTCTTTTTTATAGTATTTATTATCGACTAGCAGTGTGTAATACGAAAATTAAGCTTTTTATTCTTTAACAATGAGTTTCTTCTTTAGTTATTAGCATGTGTTTCTTCATTCATGACATTTCCCGCTGTTGTGAAGAATCCTTACTATGAAATATTAAATATTCTATCTACTTCTTCTTCATTAATGATTGCTTTGTATTCGGTTTATTTATATTATATCTGTGTTAATACTGGATTATACTTATTAATGATTTGCTGAACGTATGTAGGTTGGCTGCAGTCATTTTGAGGATTCTGGTACCTACTGTTGGATGTCAGCTTTAGAGATGTTTATTGCTAGGGAATGCATACACATATTTGATACCATATTTCCTACAATATTCTGGAAATGCGCTAAATATATATTGAGTATACCTAAGTATATTATTTTTAAAATAAATCTTATATATTTTTCTATGTGCATCGAACTAGTAGAGTATTCTGATAAGTCAGTTATAGTGGGTCATGACATTTCACTTGACAGCAGCGGAATTAGCATCAGAAGCTACTTAAATATTTCGTAATGAATATTTACTATAAGTTGTAGTGTATTTGCGTTAGTATATATTTTACACAAGAATAGAATTTAGACATCATTTAAAATTTCTACGCAGTGTATATAAAGTTAAACACATCGTGGATCTACCAAATAATGTTATGTTATTTTTGTCAGTAGAGTCGTGTATTATTTGTTTGTTGTATTCACGGTATAATTTCTTTCATTTGTTTATTTTCTTCTGAAGTTCTGGGAATAATTTTCGCTTATCTCTTACTAGGAATATATTATAACATGGTAATTGGATTGGATTGGATACGATCTAATCTGAATATAAACTTCAATAAAGACTAAAACAATGACAGAATAATGTAATTCCTGTAAAAACGTATAGTTTCTTTCACTTGAAAACAAAGTATTTCTACAAAAACGTATTCATTTACTGAAACCGTTTCTTTTGGTATTGTTTCGGATATGAAACAATATTCAGTTTCGACATTTAATTAGTAAAGCCTTTAGTATCTTGTAGCAGCTACTTAACTTCGTAATACGACTTAATTTACAACATATTACTATTTTTCAATACATTTCTAAGTGAATATGTTTTGAAATATTTTCTGTTAATCTTATATTAACTCATAGCATATATCGAGATGATTAACAAGCTCGCATGCAGTGGATAGTTACATCAAATAGAGCTATAGAATAACAGAATTACCAGTAGGCAGAATATACGAGTATCTCGTTTAACGAGTCGTCAGTATAGAGTTAGGAGGCATGATACCGAACTGTGACAACTCATCTAGATGTAAACATAGCTAGCAATATTACTACAGTCATATTTTATTTTATTATTTCGATCGTTGGACGTTTCAAATATGGATTATTATAATTATTTTAATGACAATGGTGTCACTCTTGTAATAAATATAAGAGTAACATTCATTAAATTATCATTTGTACATATAGAATGGAATTCCGAAGCACGCATCCATGTATAATATCCGTTATAATATGTCTGGATATACTGTTATTGTGTTGGTTAGCATTTGACCAAATCACTTTTCGTGCTTAGTTTCAATGTAAATAAGAATAGCGTCAATAGCGTACCCTTAGTTATTGAATGGGCTCTTGAGTACAACTACCGAAAGTGTTTGAAGTCCTGACGTTGCTAGTTCATTTATAAATTAAATCTAAAGAACAATTGAACGTGCAACATCTGTGATCTCATAACGAAATATGATATTCCCGACGTTATTAATGATTAATCTTAGGGTTTTATTATAAACGCGGCTAAGAATATCAGATCTGTTTGCAATTAATTTGTCAACTTGAATGAACAAACAATGGCCGCCAGCAACAGTACAGAGCTCCGTGTAATTAATTCATTTTCCATTAGCATCGTGACAGGGATGCCTCTATACCAGCACTTATTGAATTTTTACAAGAGCCTCTAATGAATTCCGGCGAGCTCTCGGTACCTGATTTAATAAATCGTTCTTCATTCTTGATTATCGTTTCACGGTATTATTGATGTTGAAGCGCATTCAATAATCTCGTGAATCTTATATAAATACATAATAATTTAAAAATATCAACATACATTGAAGTGCAATATTCTTTAGGCGCGTTGAGCGGTATTTTTTTGATAGGAGATAAATTTATAATTTCGTGTCATTACGTGTGTGACCGACCGAATTATGCTTGTCCGTCTTCCGTCAGACTAGCGACACCTAGTATAAGAGCCTGTATACATCTAATATTGATATTTTGTATTGTAATTGCGCAGCGCATCATATATTTGATAATTGATAAACTCTATAAAAAAGTATATGATTATATCCGGCGTGCCAATAAATATAAAAGTGACACAAATGATAACATTTTCAATGAACAAATTATAAAATTAAAAAAAAAAAAATTAAGTTCAAAAGAGAACACTGTTGGACTAATTTTGATGAATTTTTCTGTGTGTATTCCACTTAATTCAAAAATGGTTTAGATTCAACTGGACCCTCTAGGTAGTGCTACGATCTGATTCTAGATTGTTTTATTATCAAGGCGGAACAACATCCACCGCACATGCTAGTTTCATTTAAATTTGGCCTTTTTTAATGTGTCAAAGTAGGAATATGCCTTATTGTGTCGATGTTCGGTCGGTCGGATTTGTTCCATCAGTTCAGTTTGTGAAATTACATAATTAATATAAATACAACCAAGAAGGAGTACCAAATACTGTACAACATCCATTCATGCAAACAGATTGTCAACAGACAATATTAAAGTAAGGGATGCTTAAAAATCTCTTTGTGGTCAGGTGTCATGGATACGTCACCGCGACCTGCACATCCTGACGGTGAGCGGGTATACGTACACGTCGGACCAGCGGTTCCAGGCGACGCACTCCCCGCAGACCGAGGACTGGACGCTGCACATCAAGTGGGCGCAGCAGCGAGACGCCGGTGTCTACGAGTGCCAGGTCTCCACGCAGCCCGTGCGCTCATTCTTCGTCACTCTCTCAGTTGTCGGTGAGCTTGATTCTTATTCGTATAGCTTACTGTTAATTATAATGAAAGACTCATAATGAAGTCGTGTCATAGAGCCCATACGGCTGATCTTATTATCAGGGTTAAGAGGCTGACGTAATAGTAAACTAGTGATGTCTGTTACCATCAATGGTTGGCAAACCGTGGCTCACGCGTCGCGTGCGGTTCTTTCACCCCTTGATTGCGGCTCATCCACAAAATATTTAATGTAAACGCAAAATATTATTTATTGATTTTCTCTTAAGACACGAATAAACTTTTCTGAAATTCAAGCCTACACATGAGAAATACATTATTAAAAAGTTATAATAGCATAGCTAGTTGTTCAAAAAAAAATTTAGTTAAGGCACGCTCGAGAGTGTACTTTTTATGCTAAATATCTCTATAAATTTAATATAGACATTTTACACGTTCAGAAGACTATTTGTATGTAGGAAGTGTCTATCAAGATCTAGTCAAGTTATCATTGTATCTCAATTGAACACGTAAACCATCTCGCATGTGGAATTTCTGATACTCTAAGACAATTTATAATTACAAACAACATAATCTAAAACATATTAACTAGACGTCAGACTCATCATCTCATATGGCATAGTTGATAGCGTGTTCGGACGCCGTATCGGTGAACGTAGGTTCAAATTTCAGCAACTGTAGAAAGACATCGTGAAGAAACCATAGCGTGTTACCACCTTAAAGAATATATCTAATGCGCGTAATGAAGCGTTTCCGTCTATCGTCATTTAAATATCAATATAAAGTACACTATCATTGTGCAAGTAACAAATTCTTTTTTATTATTGCCACCATATTCATATTGTTTTTAATAACTCACTGCGATTATCTTACGAAACGTGACGAAATAATATTGAAATGTACAATAAGTAGGTGTCGTGCACAGTACACTCTACCCTCCGTATAATATCCAATTCGCATATTCCAAAAGAAGCTTTCTTGTGAAAATACATATATACCTTTATGTATTTGTTACATGTCATCTCTATCTTTATCCTCAGAATCAAAGTAACGCTCAATAAACCATGAATGTCGGGGTGTTTTCGGAGTTAATATGAAACGCTTGATTCGATTACATATCATTACGCTTTTCTGCAGGAGCTAGGCACTATTAAGGGAGGTAAAAAAGATAAAAGGATTATGTGTATAAATAAATAGTTACCAAATACAATAAAATAATGCAGATCCGCCCGTATTCAAAAAAAAAAACATGGTTTTCATGAAATAACCAGATGATCGTGAATATATTGAATATGAAGAGTAATTGATACCATTTATTGTCATTATGTACACGTAATACACTATATAATTTTAAAGAAATTAATAGTGAAAGATCTATTTTGAAGTAAAATAAAAGAACCATATACAAATGCTAATTCATTCTCTGCATCTGAGAAGAAAGACAGACCTTATAATATCATTAGAAAACTATGAAAAATATTAATAGTCATGTTCAATGTGATTAAAAAATAGACTAGCGAGAGACGCGACCACACTTCTTCAATATGTTTTTCATATGAAGGAAATGTAAGACATGCTGTAATTTCGATCGGTGCTCACTAAACTTGTATGCTCTTTATAAATATGTAAACAAAAAAATCATCTGATATAAATATATATCTTTCCTATAAAAATGAAACAAATTATTTCGGGACAAATAACTCCGAGTTATCGCGCACGCAACCAGCATTTCGGATCTTCAAAAGCAATCAACTATCACATTATTACTGTGTAGCTATTACATGCTGCCTGGTGATAGCGGGGGTGAGGTCGTCGAGGTCGCGGGGCGGTGGGGGGCAGGTATTACCAGAGGGTTCCCAAACAAACGGCCAACGCGAAAATGCGTCGCGAAATCGGCTCCCATTGTCACGGAACATTTTACCATATTTATTGGAGCGAATGAGCGTGCTTTGAATTAATCGGGCGCGCCTCGTACTGCCTCACTCTGCCTCGCTGCCTCGCGACCACCGAACACCAATTCGTTGTAATCCGGCACATTATGAAATGACGTAGTCTTTTTTAAACTCTGTATTGTTTCCGCTTTGTGTACAGTACGAAGCTTGTTCATATCATGTAGAAAACGAATCAGATATTTTTTAATGCAAAATCGGTTCGCAGTCAAGGTCAAAAATCACAAAGTAGCAAATCAACCTAACGAGGGATGACCTTCTTTTAATAAATATAAACTTTGGCAAATAACTATAATTTCGTAGAAAACCAAATGAATTAGTGAAACCGTGTATACACATGTATATAGGTAGATATATACACATTATAAGCTTCGTCAATTTTCTACAAGTCTAGACCGATGTCAATTTATGATTATGCAACAAACCTTGCAGCGAAGATGTAAACCTCTGTTAGGGCTGCCAAACACAATTTATAATACTGTCTCCTCTTTTATTTTTCATGGATATAACTTACAGTTTTGCACTAAATTGAAGTATTTGAAAATACTTTATTCCCAATATGTATTTAATAGAATTAAACACTTATACGGATAATTACTGGACTATATTTATCGATCCTTAAGCTGTAACTATAGTAGGTACGTATAATTTGGTGATAGTTTATGAAAAAAAAAGGAACTAAGAAGAACTGTTAAGGACTGTGATTCTGAATAGAAAATAAAATTAAAAAAAATTGAAACCTTATCACCAGAAATAATCAATTTAATGATCACTAATTTTTCGTTTCTTATTGATATGAGATTAAATTATATGAAGACATATTTCAATTTAGTATTTCTCTTACATATCTTTAAAAAATTAAGTTGAAGTTAAATGTTCTGAAATGGTAACTATGAACGCCAAATAATTGTTATACATAGATAAGTAGTAAGATAAAATAATACCGAAAAGATGCCAAAAAAAATCTACTAATAATATGTAGAAACAGGTGATCTGTCTATGACTATGGCTTTGATTAAATTTATTTATTTGATTGTAAACATATTTGTGAAATAGGTACTATTTTTTCTTTCAAATACTTTATTTCCCATTTAACAATGTGGTACGTAAATTAAAAAAATAAACCAACCCCTAGCTGTTCTTAACGATAAAGGAATCATAGCATAAGAGTCGTTGTGTTCTTTTTATCGTGTGACACAGCATTCCACAGAGCACTACAATATTCAAGAATAGTACGATATTGAAATAAGTAAACAACATTGCTTGAATAATTTCAAATTAAATTGTATGTGTAATGCTGTATAAACAGATTTTTCACGGATAACGGATACGCGCCAATTCTCGGTACATGAACAGTAAAATCTGTGAACATTACAATATATTGTGTTAGATACACAACAATAAATACGCGACGGACATAGAGCAGATCGTTCTGGTGCACACGTAAACAAACGCATTCATCCGTTTCGTTTTATTTGTCTAAATAAACGTGCGGTTATTGAAAATTGAAAAGGTTTCCCGCGCGAATGCATACGGGCTCGCCGCGCCGCCATTATTGTAGCGCCCCGCGTCGCGTCCCGCACCCCGCGTCACACCGCACTATATCACACGGTGAGGTACACGCAGCTTGTCAAATATATCAATGAATTTTCATACTGCAATCTCATTTTGCAGTCGAGATATAATATTCCATATATTTTTCACGTTTCATTTAAAGCTATTACTGACAATATAAACATATATATATCTATGTATGTATAAATAAGTAGTGAGGAGTCCGTTAACAATTTCCGCGTCCTCTGTTTCTCATTCCATTTTCTTTATGTTTTATTATTATTTTGTAGCTACTGACGAGCTTTAGTATTATCAATAAAAGTATCTATTAAGAAATGTTCTCGAAAAGTAATGTAAGTTTTCGAAGTTCGACTAGTGCAGGAGTTCTCGTATAGATAAAATTGTAACAAGTGTCGTGGTTAATCTCCGGAAAACTTAAGCAATTTTAGTATTACTAATAGGATTCTTCAGGATTTCTAAATTTCGGATAATATCATTACGCTTTACCATAAGGGCTATGTAATTATTAAAAAAAATAACAGGGATAAATCAATGTTTGTAAATATCAGATAGAGTAATATTATATAAAAATTATAGATGATTATAGATTTATTTATTATTAAAACTGAATGTGTGAACACGGCGTGCACAGAACAAGAAAACGTATTACATAATAATAAGTTCAATCAACCATTTGAAAATAATTTTACTTATAAGTTCATTTTTGTATACTGGTGTAATCTATTATCTTAAAGTCTTTCGCTAAAGGACTTAATACACAACGGATATTCAAAAACAAAACACGATATGTAACTCAAAAATAATTATCGCAACTAGTCAAACCTGAAAAGAATACGAACAATCTGTGTTATACACAGACTGTTTAACTTGGTGTGAAGTTTATTTCCACACTTAACACGATCGTTCGTTATACAGTCATGTGCGCGTTAATCTTAATGTGATCGTCCAAACAATTTAAGGAATGTTAACCCTTATTTTATAATATCTAGTTACAGGTGCATGTAGAGGCGCCGCGCCGGTGCACACTGAACAAACATTTATATATTTAGTGAAAACGTGTACTGACGATATCTCAGGATTTCGCACATTACATTCATGCAATCTAGTTTACATTTGGCCGCGGCACCGCGCTCGAGCGCCGCTCTATTTGGCCTCACACTTGGCCCCGGGCTTGGCCTCGCGCCAGCTCTCGATCAATCCAAACTTCTCCAAATCACACAATCCCTCGGAAAGGATAGTTTTATTTTTTATATTTGTTACGGCAGTCGCACTGTGTACTAGTAAATGGCTCCGTAACTTTTGAAGTAAAATTGGAATGTAGCGTAACGTATCTCATAGTGATCTAACTACATACATTTGTGTTGAATCACACAAAAACTTTACCTGATGGTAAATGACACACGTCACAGTGCCACCTCCGTTAATATTAAGTTCGGGCAATGCGTTGATGTGTTTCATTGTTGTTTATATTTACCAGCACTATACATCACATTAACATGAACGATCAAAATCTAACAATTGTTTATCTTTCGAAAGTTGATTAACATTTATAAAATTACTATTTTAAATCAATGTATAGAAACTATAGAATTTGAAATTCAACCGAGTACAAGAGGAGAATGCGTATTGTTGGAATTCAAGGACATAAACTTCACGATTTATTAATTTATAGTTTCAATACAGAACTCCCGAATCCCTATAACGAAAATTCATGAAACGAGGTTATATTATTCTCTGAAACTTCACAATTATAAACACCAACAATGAAAACAAACTCCATTGTAATTGTTACGAAGAAACTTTATCCGAGGAACAATAACTCAATCAGGATTCAATTATCAAATTATATTTACGTTTGTTATAATATTTTATTAACAAGTTGTTGTAATTCCGACAGATTGCGACGAGATCTACCAGAGAATGTTTTCCGACCAAGGTCTGTTACCGCTTCACGTTGGGACCGACGCGACGCGACCGCTGACGTCACGTCGCGTCGAGTCCAGCGTCCACTGATTACACCAAGCTACAAAACACCGTTCAATATCGGTTGAACTAATTACAATATTAAACTTGCATTGAGCCCGTTTCTATAAAAGGTTTTTTATAAAACAAAATTACGTATAATTCAATAACACATTTAACCTTTAAGTACCGCCGTTGAATAATAAAAAATAAAGCTTTCCTAAATAGAAATGTTGCCTAAACAAATATTAAGTTATTTTTACTATTTGATTTTGATGATATGAACACTTTTAATAGCCTTTGGCAGTTATAGAAATAACTATGGTTATTAAACTTATTTAAACAATAAAGTTTTATTCTAGTTTTTATCAACTCTTTAAGTAATTGAACATTTCAATATCAAAGATACTTTATAATATACTTGATACATTTTTGAACTTCCTTTGAGATGTAAATAACTGTAGTAGTAATAACATGATGTTTGACTGAATTAAATTTGTCGTAAAATTATAATTCAAATAGTAGGGTTAAATATTTTTACGTACATCGAAACTATATAGCTTTGGTAAATCAGTGGACACTGTACCGGAGTTGTTTGTGTGTTCATCCCACTAATAGTTGCGTTGTTTGTCTTCATTAACAATAAAAAACAACCAAAACGAGCCTCTATACAACGTCAGCCTGATTTATTTAAACGATATCTGATACAAAGGAATTAGTTAAAGCGACTACTGAACCAGAATTTATCGAATTTGAATTGTGTCTAATAATAGTTAAGTATATTGACTCGGGTTGTTATATATTAATAATTCTACAGGATATTTGCAAATTTCATACCAATTGTTTTTTTTGTTTTTTTTTTCTATTGAGGACTCTATACATAAATTTAATTAACATGATTGTTTTATTAATGATTGTGGTGTGGTGTATGTGTTTTTTTTTTCTCTAACAACATTTCGCATGCCTCGTTAACATATAATAACAATACCCTTAACTTAAGTCACTTAACATATATTTATTTATACTTAAAAAAAAACTATAACAAATCCAAGTCTGTACACTAAATATTTTTTGGAAATTTTAATCAGAGTAGACTATGTTATCGACATAGAAGCCAAAAATAATACTGCTTAAATAATATATAAAATAATACTTTTACAACTTTTATCTGTCCTTGCGAACACGTATCACTCTGAAAGTAGTGAACCAATAAAGACGAAACTTAACACAGGGATGACTAATATTTCGAGATTACATCTAGGATACTTATTGTCCCATAAGACGGAAGGGATTCTGCAGGATAACGAAAGACAACAATTTGTTGTTAATGTTACTAGACTTTTTTGGGACACCTAAGTAGAGCCAGCAACGTTGAAAGAACATGAATTTTAGATAAGCCGGTTCTTTGATTTCTGTATGCCCTTCCAAACAGGATTCAGGATACGTGGTAGCCGATTAACGTTGTGTTTTAATGTGCATCACACCTTTACAGGTTAAAATTATGATTTATAAATAATTATAGGAACATGTTTTTCAGTAACTTTTAAACGCTACTAAAACATAAATTTATCACACAGTTTTTTATATACAATAATGTGTCTAGTGATATATTTTATAAATAAAAATAATTATTTGTAAACCATTTTATTTTTTCCATTGCAAAGAGTACATTTCAACTTATTAACCATTATGATATTGAGATTTCATCGTAACCAATTAAAACAACGATAAACGTAAACATATGACTTGAGACTGATGCCATCAACTACATGCGTTGCTAACATACACTGCTACTATTTTCGCTATCTTTTTCGTGCAGCCAGTGATGCACTAAACTATAACTATTACTATGTTATTCTATATACATATTATTTTAATAGCAAAAAAATACTCTAACTATCGAGTAAGTAAGTGAATTAATATCTGAAAGAATAGATTTATAAAATAATGTGTATATAAAATAAAATTACGGCTATCCACGGTTTGAAATTACTTTTATTAATAAAAAATAGCATCAGGCACATTATTGTCAATAACAAGAATGTCTGGTATTAATAATTCCATGTTTTAATAGCGTTTCAACGTAAGTGAAAAGAAAATATTCTAAAATTATTTAAAATAAATATATTTGCCTGTAAAGTTTCGATATGCACAAGTAAGCGCAACGTTTACTGACCGCCAGGTAGCCCGCACTTTGTTTGGAAGTTATATAAAATACTGGCTTATTAAAATTCGTCCTGGAAACCCTTGCCAGCTCTTAGACGAATTTATAGTTACAGGCAAGTGCAGTTGACGCGTCGACGTGATGTTCTTTGTGATATTTATATATTTTTTCAATACAACTGAGTGTGAAAAAGTTTTAATACTAGTAGAAGATAGTTATGATAGAGTAAGTGGTAGAGATGATGATTTACTTTTATTTTTACGTATTGTGCAATGTGCATGTGGCAGAGAAAATGAGAGAGAGAGTATATAGTATATAAACTTTTCATTTCAATAGTAAGCCAACTCCAGGATTAGCTATTAATATATTAACTTTTATTAACTTGATTATCCCAGAGCATTCAGTGTTTAATTTATCATTATTTATTTTATAGATGTATTTTATCCTTTAATTTACAATTTAACTCTATCATTTTGATATTTTATAATGTAAACTATACTGACTGTATAGTAAACGTCTACAAAAAAGGGAAAGGAAACTTCGTTCAGACCGAGGGCCATAGACCCCTCAAGCTTTTTTTACATTACCGCTAATATATATATATATATATAGGTTAGTGTTTATCTTAATTGAAGGCGGTAACGAAAGGGTTCTAGGCTTATATAAAAAAAAAATCACAAACCATCCGGGTATGTTTCTTTTTTCACAAAACTTTTATATGTGTTTGAGTGTGTTCCTTGATAGTTTGGATTCACAATTGGAAACCGTTGATGTGGCTTTAGGTGTGGTTTTAGGTTTATTAAAATTTTACGCCAGTTACAAAATACAATTGAAACCAGTAATAACCGATTTGGAGCAGACGAAGTTGCACAGGTCAGATAGTTTTATATAAAACTATTTTTGTAGACCTGTGAAAACGATTTAATTACTCGTAATGTGTGGGTTACTTTCTTATGTATTATGTTTCAGAGAAATTCCTGTGTAAAGTAAATTAAAGGAATTATAATTTTAATTAATAATATTCACCTACAGTTTATTCATGTACCCAACATCAGGAATAAAGAATATATAAACCAACAACTTTAGATATGATAATAACGCTTGGAGGCAGCTCTACTCGTGTTTATACGTGTAGTGATGTACTGTCGAACATATTATCACTACGTCACTAGACTCCGGATACAGTTATACCATGTACGAATAGGTCCTATTGCCAAGCTAAAAGTAGTGCGGTGCGACTCGGTTGAAATCCTCAGTAAACTGGAAATCCGACGAACTATGGCGAATCACATATTACTTTTACTCAAACGGACAAACATAATGACATTAAATTAACGCATTCTTTAATCTTTGAATAAATTATTTTCCCTTTGATTGTTATTTGAAAAACAAGTTTATTTTACATATACGAATATTCGGCAAATATATGATCATTATGTGTTGTCGGATACATGATGGCTGGTAAGGTCGGGGTGGGGGCAGGTGGGGGTAGGTGAGGGCTGCGACTGTCAAAAACACGCAGTACAAATGGATCGTGTTAATTGATTCCCATCAACAGAGATGAGAGAGTCCGTTAGCAGCATCACGGCTCCTCGCACCGCTCGTTTATTAGCTCGGCGCGGCGGCGGCGACCGCTTCAACAAACTGGCTGCCTATTTATTTTATTACACATATACACATAGTAGCTATTAATAAAGAAACATAAATTTCACTCAGGCTGAATTTTGGATCTATATTTTATATGTGGCATCGAAGGAACCGTATAAACCGTGGCAAAGAAGCTTGAATTCACTAGTTTTCACACTAGCAAATAAAAACCAAGTAAGACACGAGATTGTAACAACTCCTACGATCATTTAATTTTTCATTGATTTAATTGGCGTTTTATGGAATTGGCCACTTTGATCTCATCTAATGTTTCGTTACGAATTGCAAATTCTAAATTATTTTAAACTTAGAGTTGTGTTCTGAATTTTGTGACTCATTCGTTGTTTTTTTTTATCGAAACACGAAATAGTGACTGCACTATGCCTGATGTTAAGCATAGTACAATCCAAAAACATCGGCAACCACCAACAGGCAGATTATCCATCGCCGGTCGCCGATGTCATGCCGGCCATAATGACGAAAGTCACCCGGTACTGGATATGCACAGGCTGATCCCGAAACGCGACGCGCAGAAGCGAGTCACTATGACGGGCTTTTTCGCCATATACATGGTGGTTGCGACCCAGTCGGGCTGTAAAACCCTACCACCCCGCTTTCGCCATTGCCTCGTTCGTTATTCAGCAGGGTGCACCACGTGCAGGTGAGGTTGGCTTGGGTGTCTCAAGTCTTAAGATGTTACTCGACACCCCTTACACCCCTAAACCCCTTGTCGCGCTATTTGATTTTTCTTTGACGTCGTTCTTTCCACAAAATGGAAAATTCTAATATCACATTATGTACGAATACGAGTTTCACCGTGGCATCGGCTCTGCAAACACCTCTCGGAATGGAACAAACTCTGTGGACAGACGGAGACCCTGGTTGACAATGAAGAATTAAAGGTGATCGCGGAAGCAGATTCGCCATAAACTACGTTAGAATTAGCGGCAGGAATTGATGTAAGCCATAAAACTATTTTAATTTACATGAAACAAATAGAAAAAGTTCGTGAAATGGGCTATGAATTGACTGAAGTACACCAATAAACATGCATTACGTGCGACGTTAGATTAGTCAACTGTCACAATAACGAGGGAATTTTGAAACGTGTCGTTACTTATGATAATAAATGGATCCTTTAGGAAAATTGTAAATGCTCACCACAATAGTTGAACCCAGGAGAACCGGCCATATCCTGTCGCAAGCGAAACGTGACTCAAAAAAAGGTAGTGGCAAGTATCTGATAGAGCAGTACCAATGACATACATTCCAGCGTATTAAGATCTAGCCAAACGATAACGACAGATCTGTATTGTCAAAAAATGTAAACTATGATGGAAAAGCTAGCCGGTAAATAATCGAGACTGGTCGATCTCTCTAAACCACTGGTGCTTCAGGACAAAGCTAGACCCTACACTTCACCACAGACAGTCACTAAAGTATAAGAACTGCGGTTGGAATGTCTCCGACGTCCATCGTTTTCCAACAAACAAAGAAGCAACGTACTTTACTTCTACAGCTTACCGCCTTTTTCGGAAGTCAGACAAAGGTAAAAGAAAATAGGTAGTCCAAACCATCTTCAAAGATTTTATTGATTCCAACATCGCTTCCACAATTTTTGCACCAATGGATTCTATGATGAAAGTACGTAGATAATAGTGGTATAAACTTCGATTTTTTAAACATATAAATTAATAGTATTTCGCTTCGTTTTATATATAGGCTCGCGAAGCTGTTAAGGCCTTGCTGGGCCAATAGCACAATCAGTTCGAGAAAAAAACATTTCATTTTACCTTTTCCATATAAAAGACTAATTCTATACTAATATTGAAGCTGAAGAGTTTGTTTGTATGGTTGAATGCGCTAATCTCAAGAACTACCGGTCCGATTTGAAAATTTATTTCAGTGTTACACAGCTCATTTATCGAGGATGGCTATAGGCTCCATATCATCACGTTATAACCAATAGGAGCGGAGCACTAATGAAGAATGTCTATTTTGAGAGCTTCCGCTGCGTGTTAGCGTCAGTATTATATACGTTGCCATATAACGTGATAACATTCTATCTTAAATATTTTCAGGGTTTATTTTATGTTCCTATTCAGAAAGTTTATTCTACGTTAGTTTTGCATACAATTTTAGATTATACGTGGTACGTTACCAAAAATTTACCAAAGTTTATTTTGTGTTGCTATTCAAAAAAGTTCAGTAGTAATAATATTCGTCCAATAAGACAAGCGAAGGAATTAATCCATAAAGCCAATTTTGAAGTTGTTAATATAGGTAGTTCTTATGTTATCTTTATCCAGTTTTCTTCTATGTCCAAGTTAATGTAAACTTATAAGCGCTGAATCCTAATATAAATTCGTAAATTTTTATCTTCTTAATTTTCAAGACCAGAGAATTTATGCTCCGTGGTATTATTTTTCATTCATTACACTTATACACTATAAAAGAATCATCTATCTATATCTATACTATAATAAAACTGTAACAAGTCGAAATCTGTACATTAAATATTTTTTGAAAATTTTAATCACGGTAGACTATGTTATCGATATAGAAACCAAAAATAATCTTTTTACAATTTTTGTCTGTCTGTCTGTCTGTCTGTCTGTCCCTATGATCACGCATCACTCTGAAACTACTGAACCAATCTTGACAAAACTTGACATAGTAATAACTAATACTACGAGATTACACCAAATATTCTTTTTGTCCCATAAAACGCAAAGGGTTCTCCAGGGTAAAGGATTAAAGCCTAGAACCTAAACCTGTATTACTCTGAAAGTACTAAACCAATTTTAACGAAACTTTACACAGTAATAACTGATATTACAAGGCTACGTCCAGGATACTTTTCGTCCCATAAAACGCAAGGGGTTCTCCAGGATAACGAAAAACTAAAATTTGTAGTTAACGTAACTAGACTTTTTTGCGACACCTTAGTACAAGAGCCGGCAACGTTGAAAGAACAAGAATTTTTGAATACCTGGTTCTTTAATATATCAATATATATTTTTTTTTGTATCATAGGAGGTAAACGAACAGGTGGGTCACGTGATGTTAAGTGACCACCACCCTCTATAGACACTAGCAACACCGGAGTGTCGTAAATGCGTTGCCAACCTGTATATTGGAGGAGGGTAAGGGAAGGCTAAGGAGAAAAGGAGAAGAGTGGTGAGCCTCCGGCGCTCTTACTGACCAAACGAAACACTACGATGCAAGCACTGTTATTTCACGTTGGTTTTCTGTGAGAGGTTGGTATTAGCCCGAAAGGACACTTGGTAGCTGGTTAACGTTGTATTTTTAATGCGCATTTTGATTTAATTAATTTTTATTTATGAATAGGTTTAGGAACATTTTTTTTCAGTAACTTTTAAACACAATTAAAAGCATGAATTTATCACAGTCAGACACATTTTTCTATAAACAATCATATATATACCCGCTGATATATTTAATAAATAAAAATGATAAATTTCAAGCCAATTATTTTTTTTAGCAAAGAACAAATTTCATTTTTATAAATATTATTGATATTAAGATTTCACCATATACAATGAAACAACGATAAACGTAAATGTACGACTTGGGAATGACGCCATCTTAAATATATGCGTCGATTATCAGGCTATACGAAACCGAAATACCTTGGGCCGGCGAGGTGAAATATCTCGGCGTCACTTCAGATAAATACTTACATTTAGATTCACACACATATAGAGTGCGAAACAAAGCCGTTATGGTCTTGGGTCGTCTCTATCGTTTGCTTTGTCATTAGAGTAAAATGTCCCCCAGACATAAACTCACTTTATATAAAACTTGCATCCGTCCGATTATGACGTACAGTGGTTCGGTCTTTGCACATGCGCAAAATCGTATTTAAAAGTTGCAGGTTCTCCAGAACCGAGCCCTACGTAAAATCACCGGTGCCCCATGATACGTCCGGAATAAGGATCTCCACGGGGACCTGGAGATGCCTTCTGTCTGGGCGTATATAAAATCACTCACACGTAGTTATTTCAAATAAGCCGCGAATCATCCCAGCCCTTTAGTGGTATCCGCCGCGAACTATGAACCCATACCCAACGCTGCGCAGTATAGGAGACGACCGTGTCACATTTTACCGACCCTCCTGATTCAATCACGTCAGCGAAAGATCAGTACCAGCCTATCTCTTCAAACAAAGCGTATTCACGCCCACGCCCGCATAACCACAGATCACGCCGCCGTGGTCTGGGGATAAATTTCGCTCCCGCACACCAGATTAGGCCCCGCTCGGCAACGGCTCAAACCTAAGTCCGTTCCCTCGGCGGGGAGCCCTTGAATACTCTGCTCACGCGATACAGTGCCACAAAACTTTACATCAATGCTACAAAATCACATACATCACCTATATACACGTGCACGCCTACACGCTTACACGCTGTTTTTCTTTTTCAGAGAAATAGACGACAAAGAGTTCTACCCTTATTTTTCTCCATCCTATCCTATCTTATATAGTTAAGAGATTTTTTTCCGATACAAAATACATACAGGAGTTGTTGATGCACACATGCCCGGTACACATGCATGTTTCAATAACTTATATACGTATATCTAGATAGATTAGCTTAGGTTAGCTCAGATAGGTCGCGATTTTTGCACAAAACAGGCAACAGCCCAAGCCGAGGTGTGCCGTGCACCCTTGAGTTGGTCGCCCAAACATCCCAAGTCGGTTGAGTGCCTTCAGCGCTCGCCTCAATAGTTTGGTGAAGCTGTAAAGAGCTTTCCAGGTCAAGAGCGTATACATTTCGAAAAAAAAAATGTGTCGAAAACATACGCTGCCACAATTATCGCTATCTTTATCGTGCAGCCAGTAGTACTGCACTAAACTATACCTATAGCTATATTCTATACACATATTATTTTTATAGCAATAAATCGGTCTAAATATTGAGTTAATAACTGAATTTGTGTGAAAGATGAAATTTGTACTTATTTATATCTAAATATAATAATAATAAGATTACTGCTATTCTAGCATGGATTAAGATTACTTTTATTTTTATTTCCAAAAAATAGCATCAAGCACATTATTGTCAATACCATAAATGTCTTTCAATAATAATTCCATTTTAATAATGTTTCAAAGTTAGTGAAAAAATACATCCTGAATTTTAAAAATCAATATTTTTGTCTGTAAAGGTACGATATACACAAATAAACGCAACTCTTACCGACAGCCAGGTAGCCCGTTGTTCGGATGAATGTAATATATAAAACTGGCTTGATTGATTCTTTCCGGTATGGCCTCTGCCTATGTAGGTATTTTCGCCAATATCAAGTGTGACAAATACACGATATAAATTTAATGCCAAATATTTAGTGTAACAACTTAGAATAATCTTTAATAGAAACATATCAACATGGATAAATTACCAAAAGGTGATAGGTACTATGTTGTGAGTGGTACAGAGATTATTTATAAAAATATATTGGAAATATATTTAAAATACGTTTTCGAAACAGTTTATAACTCTTAGACAATAGTTTCAAGCAAGTGCCAGTTGACGACGATTCGGCGCGATGTTTGACGCTTCGATACGGTGTTCATATATTTTTCTTTAATACAATAGAGTATAAAAAGGTTTTAATACAAGTTGAGAATAATTATGATAAAGTAAGTGGTAGAGATGTTTATTTAGTTTTATGTAGGTTAGTTTTTATCTTAATTGATCCTGGTAGATGTTTTTTTTCTTCTTCGAAATGACTACGCTATTGACCGAGCAAGGTCTTAACAGCTTTACCGGACTACAAACAACGGAGTGTTTGATGGTGCTACGAACGGGTACTAGGCTTATTTAAAAAAAAATTACATGTAATCTGGATATATGTTTCAATGAATCCGTGGATAGTTTGGATTCACAATTGGAAACGGTAGTTGTGGCTGCAATCGGGTATCAGTTTTATTCAATTTTTTCGCGTTTAAAAATACAATGGAAACCAGTGATAACCAATTTGGTGCAGACGAAGTTGCACGGGTCAGCTAGTATTACATAAAACGCCACCAATCTAACACAATATAGAGTCAAGTAACACAAGATTATAAATAAGATATAAAATTCGCTACATGACAGACTGCAATCCCGCCAAAAACTCCTCAAAAAATTTATGCTACGTCAGTTTTGTTCCCAACTTTTGATCTGTGATATATTACGTATTATAAAAATAAAGTGTGTGTATGTAATATTAAAATAAATACTTTTTGTTGAATACATATATCTGTGGTGCTACAAATATCAACAATTTTTTTTTATTCTGTCGAAACTGTTTATTTATTTGTTCCGGGTAATCTTCGAAACGGTTGGACCTATTTGAACTGTTTTTTTTTTTCTTAGAAATGTCTACGCTATTGACCTAGCAAGGTCTTTAACAGCGGGTTCAACAGACGTTACCTGCCCTGATTATAAGACAAACCATATCTAAACCTTGCCCAAGAATCATTTTATATTTTGGTGAAAACGGCATGAAGATGCGTTCAGTACTTTTTGATCTTCTCGCGAACAAACATATAGACAGACGTGAAACAGGGTTTTGTTTTAAACTATATAGTGATGAACTGTTATCCGTGCATTCGTCCGTGTGAAATTGATTAAAAATATGTTGTTCACTATAAACATGCGCGTGTGACGTGCGCTGTACTGGACTCCAAGAATAAATATAATTGAAAGTTATATGTTTATATGTTATTTAAACTATAGGAAGGTTTATTAATAACTTAATTATATCGACAATATAGACATATTATATCTATGTAATAAAAGAAACACATACACACATATTGTTAGATAATGTATAGCTTAATATTTTCATTACTTTCTTATATAGTGTAAGTGAACACTGAGGGTGTTATATAGATGTATAAAGTTCCAGCTTTGTGGCTTATGATAAATCCCATCCCATTCGATACACTGTTAGTATTCACATATATAATGAACATGTTACCTGTTACAGTAGATGATGTGCGTATCATACTTACAAATATTTTTGAAGGAGTATTATTGTAATTTACACATCTAATAACAATTTTAAATTTATTTAGTATATTCAAAAAACGCGTGCGAAGCTGCGGGTAACAACTTGTATATACGAGTATATCCTACATGTTTAGTAAGAATGACGTTAGTGCTTCCTCTTTAGTAAACGTTGCAAAATTCTAAGACTGTTATACTTTTTTGTGCAAACTGATTACGATTATATATATATATGTGTGTGTGTGCGTGTGCGCTTGTGCGCGTGTGCGCTTGTGTGCGTGTGCGCGTGTGCGCGTGTGTGAGTGTGCGAGTGTGCGCGTGTG
>JACEII010000051.1:187796-217657 GCA_014332785.1 Antheraea mylitta | reverse complement strand
TGTGCGCGTTTGTGAATATGCGCGTGTGCGAGTGTGCCCGTGTGCGCTTGTGCGCGTGTGCGAGTGTGCCCGTGTGCGCTTGTGTGTGTGTGTATTTATTTCATGTTATAAACCTGGACGGTTTGTTTGGTTGAACGAGCTAACCTCAGGAACTACTGATCCAGTTTGAAAAATCTTTCAGTGTTAGATAATATTTATATTATATGTATACATATACATGGACCTAAAGAAGTTTAACTTCAGTCGTGTCGTTGAAACAATATCGTAATTCATTAAATTTTTAGTTTAGTATATTAGTTAAATAGTAATCCATAGGGATAATGCCTACTCGCTGCAACAGTTTGACCACAGTATGTGTTTCATATTGACAGATATTATTTTACATGTACCACTGTAGAAAGTTTTTCGTATAAATAATAAATCCCCACTTGAAGTGGATTCCATTGCGGCGGGTTAATAAATTATGTATCACTAGTCCACTGTGCGTTCAATCTGCATTATTCGCATCGATTGCGTTGATATTTTACACTATATTAACGTATATAATGAATGTTTTAGTAAATTCCATGTTTACTAACACATATTATACAGGGATTTAATCTCTCCATGTGCTTTTTGCCAAGCTTCACAGCCATCCGTGCACACAGTATGCTCAAAAAGGGATACAAATACGCACATATACGTAGACGAAATACAAATTTCGCTTTTTTCTTAGTACTATCATGTAAATGTGAGCAGTGCTGGTTGGTAGTCCGGTGAAGCTGTTAAGACCTTGCTAGGTCAATAACATAGTCAGTTCGAGAAAAAAGAGCAGTGCTGATACAAAATGTGTTTTAAAAAATCTACACCGTGTTTTAATTCAAAATTTGTTCTAATGGATATTCATTTACCAAACACATGAAGCCCAGTAAAATGTTCGTATCTACAATAATTATTCAGAGAATACAAAAAATGTCATCTCTAGCCTTTTCACCTTAAATCTCATTGTTAACAGGTTAGGATCATCCAAATAATACTAAAGGGCAGGGATTGAGGTGTAGTAATGTGATCCTGAGATTCGCGTATCCCACCGTCACCTGCGCGATGGTGCGGCGGGACTCCTCGCGTCCGTACGCATTGTGAACGCCTCGCTCCCCCTCCCCTCCCTCCCCCCTCCCCACGTCCTGCCACGTCCTCAATAACTCCTCTCTCAGCATTCCCCGAGCAGCCATTAGATGTCAACGCCGTTCGCTACACTATTCCACTGAGAAAACATTCTCGAATTTTCTACTGATCTTAGCGAATAAAATTTATCTACGAAGGTGAGAAATAACTACGAATAATATATATTATTATATATGGGACAAAACTCTGCCTTTGCTTTAAGCATGACGACATGATATACTGTAATATTTCTTCATTCTTCTATTTACGATATAATAAAGACTTATTTATTCATAACAAGTTAGAAAATAGTTTTTCTAAAACTGTTTTAAATGATATGTGTTCAATGTTACAACTACTTCTTAGCTTATATAAAAAGATAACTTCGAAATCTTTTTAGTATACCAGTAAAAATCTCTTGAAAGTCATTTCAACTGATTTGAAGATTAGCTTTTCCAGTGCCATTTATTTAGATAGGTATAAAAATATAATATAGATATTTTATAAAATTACTATAATCTTTGTACGAAAGTACTAGTTAGATGTATATTAATTTGTTATATACAAGTATGGAAAGAGATACATCATGAACGTTTCAGGGAACCCTTCTGATATTTAGTCATTGAGAAGCGTATGAAACTAGCATTCTATTCCGCTTGCGACAAACTGCTACGAATAAAAATCGTTCCGTAATCACGTCTTTCGTAAGAGCAAAACAATAGGCCTAGATATCTAATACAAAATGCCAAACGCAAAACTTTTTCATTTTCTTATTTATAACACTAACGCTCGTCAGTAACAATGACGAACATTAACTGAGAAACGGAGGAGGGAGAAGCTCTTAACTGTTCCCCCACTGACTATTTATACATATAACAAACATTATATAAACTACAACTATTCTATACACTTGCTCTTGAAAATATTTGATATTACGTATACAGAGACAGCATTATCGTTGCTTCTCGTAACACTTGTTTATTGTCTGGTATATAATATAATTTATGTGGTCCATATTAAACCGCTATGCGTTTTCTCTTGTCAAATGCGTAAATACACTCATCAAAAAAGTCTAAGCAACATGTACTAATTTAAATTTTAGTATGGTTCTTCACATTATAATGTTGTATTTTATTTTTAAAATAATATCTTTAGGGTTCTATGATGTAAGAATAACAGCTGTTGTCTTTATAAGTTCTTTTAATAACAGAAATGAACAATATTAGAATATACTGTTGAAACTAAGAAGATACATAAGAAACTAAACTTTTTTTTTACAAAATGAAATTTCTAAAAAAAATGTATTTATTGTGAAAGAATAGAACAAAGTATGGTCTCCTCTGCTATTCAGAACTTGTCGGCAACGATTATTCATTGAATTAATGAGACTGTTTATGTCATCTTGCGGTATTCGCTCCCAATGGAATTGTAGCAAATCCTTCAGCTGTTGGGTTGTTGTCGCTCCGTCCAAGTCCTTCAAAACACGTCTCTGGAGCATGTCCCATGCGTGCTCGATGCGATCTCACCTGGCGATTATGCAGGCCAGAGCAATACCCGAATGTTCTCCGTTGCAAAGTATTCACTGGTTCGCCGAGCTGTATGTGAACGCGCATTGTCATGCATTAACCTAAAATCGGAGCCAAAGGTTTGTGCAAATGAGTAGACATAAAGTCTGAGAATATCCTCAATGTAATTTTCAGCATTCATGTTTCCATTTACAAAAACGAACTCAGTTCGCCTGTTCTTCATAATACCCGCTCATAACATAACTGTTGAGCCGCTGTATGGATGAACTTCCTGAACGCACCTGAGCCTTTCAGTATTTCCGGGCCGACGATACACTCGCACCCTTCTTGTATCAGGCTTAAACCCGAATCGCGACTCATCGGAAAACATAATTTTATCCCATTGTTCCTGGGTCCATGTTATGCGTTCTCTACACCATTCATATCGACGAGCGCGATTCCCGTGACGTATCGATGGGCACCTGATTGGGCGTCGATCTCGTAGGCCGTACTCATGCAGTCGATTTCGCACAGTTTGAGGACTTACATCAACACCACTTGAAATTTGTAGCCTCAAAATTATCTCTCGAGCTGTTAACATCGGCTGGTGTCTTGCAGTCAGTTGTATGTACCGGTCTTGCCGAGTGGTTGTACTCCTTTTACGGCCTGGATGCTGTTCAGCAGGTTCTCCTGTATTATTGTAGCGCTGCCAAAGACGACAAATAACACTTCTATGAATGCCAAAATGTCGAGATACCTTAGATTGATTACTTCCCGCTTGCAACATCCCTACAGCTCTTTGCATTTAATCTGCCATCAAATGACGTCGCTTCATGACGTAAAGAATATCTAACAATCAATTTTGTCGCTAACTTTATTTAAATGGTTGGTAAAATTATAAAATCAAGACTAAACGTAGCAATTCAAACAGTCATTTGAATTTTATGAAAAAACAAAACATAATCAAATTTTTATTTTACAACCAGCCAGTATGTCATCAATAACCAAAAAGTTTACTTACCTACGCACTTTGTTTGAGTAAATACTTAGAAATTAATTAATATAAATGGTAAACTTTGTAATATCACGCATGTTGCTTAGACTTTTTTGATGTGTGTAGATGGCAGAATATGCCCGAGTAAGCAAAGGTAACTAACTCAGTGTAATTGAGACACTAAAATCCAGACGTCTTAACGGATTTTTATATCATAATAATAAAGATAATTATATCATAAAACTATTACCCAGCAATAAGTTTCTAAATTTTTTTATCACTAACAGTTTCTGAGTTGAACCACAACAGGCCGCGTTTTGGTAACAACACTCAATCAATATTAATGAAAGCGAACAAAGGCAGAAGATAAGCGCATCCTTATTTACGCCTTATCAATAGGTAGCCTCAGTTTTACGAGGAATCCATGAGCACGTTGCTATTCGCGAAGGGTACCTTATTCGGCACGCATAATAGATCTTATATTATTTCGTAAATTTTACACCAGTTTTATTGTCCTAAGTAATAATATTCTTACCGCTGGTATGATACAAACTTATATCCTTCAAACTTAACTACAAATAGTGACAAGTCACGTACGATGCCTAGATTTTGTACTTTTAATAGGGATGGCGGCTCCTCGGAAAAGAAAACGAGTTTTAAATCGATCCGAATTCGTGATCTGTTTCAATCTTTATTTTTTATTTTTTTTTGTATGGTTTTATTTTTATCTAGATAGAAAAACGATCACTAATCGAAAATCGAATCACGATTTTATAGTATCAGAAATCGATTCCCTTTAAAACGATCGAAACAAGAAACTTTAAAACGATTGCCTATATTTTAATTTGTAACATTTGTTTGATCATTTCTAGATTAATCACATTCGATGGGTCCAATGGATTTTAATGAAATTTAATATAGATTTTTTTTCTCCAATCACCTGACAAAGCAAACAACTAACAGCTTGTTACACAGTGTAAACATATAAATATAATTATCATATATGTATATCAAAACTTATTTAGATTAGTATGTATTACAAACAGAATGAAATTTCTCAGTTACGTGTTGAATTTAACAAATATGTAAAACATGAGACAGTTTAAAATGTAAGAAAGTTGAAATAACTCGCATGTCTGAGGAG
Source organism: Antheraea mylitta (assembly GCA_014332785.1). Classification (NCBI taxonomy): domain Eukaryota; kingdom Metazoa; phylum Arthropoda; class Insecta; order Lepidoptera; family Saturniidae; genus Antheraea; species Antheraea mylitta. The sequence continues at coordinate 212,871 of JACEII010000051.1, read as the reverse complement.
AAGTGATTTCTCGCCTCGCAAATAATTCGCTCTGTGGGTGTACAGTGACGGCGATGCACGAACCGAACGTGTTTGCTTTTGAATACCTGCTGAATATTACTCATACTGTCTAGAATATTTCTCATGTGACAAATATTCTTAATAGGGCTACATCACTTTCATCTCGTCAATTTACACTATACTGGATAACAATGATAAACAACTTATATCTTCTATACACCATTATATTATAACTAAAATGCTGTCTATACATATAATAAAAATGTAAATTTAAAATTGTTACAGGTGTCTTGGAATAATAATAGAATGCAATTCAATTATTTTTAGACATGTCTGTCTGTCTGCCTGTCTATCTGTCCGTTTGTTTGAACACATTACTGTTAAAATACTGCGTTTACGATAAAATCTCACAAGCAGATTTGTAAAGTATATCCTCTTCATCGTCTTAGTTTCATTATTATCAGTTCACTTTATGAAAAGTTATTGTAATTTTAATTACGACTTAGGTACGAGAGAAATGTAGATAAGTAAATGGACTTAGTACATTCAGGTGATTTTCTTAGGCACTGTTTTTTCATTAAAAACATGCTCATGTTTTTTTTTTTCATTGACTTTGAACATTAAATTATTATTATTAGGTTCCACGGGGATGGAGTCGTGGACACAGCTATATTTTCTAAGATCGTATCTGAATGCGGTCTCCCTTTGAAGTATGAGCCGTAAAGATGATATATGCGCGGATTTAATCATTTCATCGTTGATAGAGGAATGTTCTGGAACAAGGACACATCGAATAGTTCGCGTGACACCTGCCTATTTGCCTGTGGATTACTTTGTTGAAATTAGTTAATCGTTGTCGTGCAAATGTGGCGTTTATCATGCAAACAATAAGGACTGTGATCGCTTGTACAGCTTACGAAAATTACTGAGGTTACTACCTTGCTAATTTCCGCAAACTCTACAAGAGATTATAGTCCTTGTTTAATTTAATGTCCCAAAACTTTTCCTATTGTAATTTCTAATTTCCAACACACGTGTGCTATGCGTTCACGACAATAGCTTCTCTTCGCACGATTCATTCTTGACTTAGAAATAAATAGAACATTTTGTGTATTATTTTTTGTCTTAAAATGATAAGACTATTAGAAGTACCAGTGATCAATACCTTTTTGTTATTTGTGAGATTTGTACCTGATTTTAAAAACATTGGAAAAGATAACAGCTAAAAGGCAATTTCCGAAAAGAGTATACTAGATACGAAGACCTGACTAACGATAAATAATTTAACTGAGTTAAGAATAAAGTCAGCGAGTCTTAGAAACGTCTACAGATATTGATCTCTTTCACAAAAAAAAAAAAAGAAACAAATTAAGGAGAAAAGTGATATTGTGATCAGAACATTTAAATATAAAAGCATTTCGTAATAAATGAAGACCTTTTTCTTCCCCGTACCGAGTAATCTAACATAAATTGAATAAAACAAACCAAATTTGGAGAAGACGACCTGCCACCCTCACATCCGCCCTTGTCGCCGCTATGTAGGCAACTATTAGCTCGAATTGAGAAATTGTATTAAAAAAAACACTGAATTAATATCTTGAAGCAATTAAACAATAGCTTGAATACGTGATTAAAAAGGAACGGGGCCGTGTCGAGATCTCGGGATGTCAACGCGATCTCGCAATTTCTGTCAATATTTCTTTTGTTTACTACAAGTAGGTACATAAGGCGTTGACAGCATGTGGTGAAGCCGAAGATGTGAGGGTCGCATATCTCTTTTCTTACGTTATATTTCGACACCGCTTCACTTATAATAAAATTACTCTTCACACACTTCTTAGTCAAGAAAAATCCTGGTGGTCTTGTGGTGTGACTGGTGGAATATCAACCCGATGTACGCAAGTTTGAACCCTGGCATGTACCAACGGTTTTTTTTGGATTCCGCATATTTTTTTAAATTTAAATCGGTGACACTATCGGCTGATGGTAAAGGAAAACGTCTTGAGGAAACATGAACCTAATAAATGTTCTTGTAGTACTATTATGTGGGAAAGACAAAGTTTGAAATCGCCAATACGTTGTGGGCTGGTGCGGTGATTATTCCATCGAGAAGAGACTTATAGCCCTGCAATGGAGTCCTTACAGGCTGATAATAATAATGATAACAATTCTAACGGTAAATTTGTGGCATTTTAATAAGTAAAAACTAAAAACGAAACGTTCCATTATTTTACATAGGTACAAAAATTGATATTACCTACATGCTATATTTATGTATAAGTAAACAGTACATACGTACATATAAACAACGCAGTTATTCGCGGCCACTCTGGTATTCATGTGGTCAATATAATTAAACGCACGGTATGTGAACGGAGTACACTTTATAATAATATTATTTCTAACTATTAATTACTGGTTTTAATTGCTCATTAGCATCGCGGTCCATGAATTAAATCCATTTCAAATTGGTGTTTACGTTATTACTGTTGTATAATATATCAAAAATAGTTAGAAATTGGTCATCTCATGTTTCAGTTTCAAACACCATATCAAGTGAATTTTATCGTCAAAAGATTATAGTATAAATCAATATGTAAACCATGGTGACCCCTGTGTGAAAATAACATTCCTCTCTGTGCATCCTTTTAATGTCTTGCTTTTTAAAAGGTCATAACTTACAAAAAAATGCAGTTATAAGCTAACCGCTAGTTTGTTGTCACTTTTTGCGTTACCGGAAACCGTGAAGTATTTGGAAACAAATCTAGTTATAGTAAAAAGCTAACGAGACGAGCATATACTGGATAACGTTCTGTTACCTTATAAAATAAAAATTAAACAACTATAGCGTATGAAATGAACTTAATATAATTTTGTTATAATTCTTACATAAGAACGTGTAATAAAATTGAACCGCAACTCGGAAATGCGTGTCTGATTCACACAAAACATTTCCACTGTGAATCACGAGTCCCACACTTTAATAATTCCGGTGAATTTTGTCCGCAACATGGACACTGTAGGTAATTACAAACGCCTAAACAGTTGCTCGTTACGAGTTAAGTGGCTCATTTAATAAGTGTTAAGAGTGAGAGCGGACGAGCCGAGCGCACTGTGCTCAGCGAGCGTACCGCAAGCACAACGAGCGCATCGAGCGATGCGGTGACATTTATGCGAGCGTGTATCTGATTTATGTTATTGTTGCCGACTTTATACAACTTGTATAATGTGTTTAACTATATTATGTGTTAGATTATACTGTATTTGTTAAAACTACTGCAGGAAATTCCTTTCTTTATTAGCTAGGACTTGAAAACGGTTATATGCAGTCGGGTTACGTTACAAGTTATCAAAACGCTTTTTTGGTACCAGTTCATTAACGTATAAGCTGCAATTGAATAAAACGACTTTTTCATCGATTTTATTGGATAACCACAATATTATCTAATATGAAATGAAGATGTGGTCTAGGATAAATAATAAGTTAAATCTAGAGGAGAATTTACTATCAAATTCTATTGTCGGAAGATACGTATGAGGGCTTGGTGGCAAATTGTTAACATGAGAATGATTAGAGGAGCAATGAAAAAATTATGAATTTCATTGCGGTGACCGATACAGAACCGTCAAGTACCTAATTTATTATTTACCGAAAACCTGCAATAATTTATAATTATAGGTTTCTCTTCAATAAATACAATAATTATATAAAGGACAAATATGTAATATTAAACTTATATGAGTACTTGAAAAAGTTTCACTGTAGAATTCCAACGAGGACTGTAGTTTATGTTAATTAACTAAGCTGCACAGTAAGTAAAATATGTTTTGACGTTAAACCAGTATGAAATATCAATACATTAAAGCATTATGTTTTGTGAGTATTGTTGAACTCATTACAATATTATTTGCATAGAAATTTGAGACTTAATATTGTTCATAAATTCCATTACTGTGTACTTATGAATTAATCTATTTATATCTATACATATAATAAGAATGTAATCTAACGTGTCTGTATTTTTTGGATTTTTGTGAAAAACTTGTTGCATGTGTCTTATAATAAGTCATAAGGTACATTTCAATTATTCTTTTAAATGTCGGTCTGTCTATTTCTTTGAACACGCATTACTGCTAAAGTACTGCGTCTTGAGTCTTGATTTCATTAAAATCGGTTGGCTCTATCAAAAGTTATTGCAATTTTAATGACGACGCGACTTTATTTGGAGAAATAAGTAGATTAGTAAAGGGAGTGAATATATTCAGATGAATTTATTAATCAGTATTTTTTTGATTAGATTCTACGCGGACGCAGTCGTGGGCGCTGCTAGTCATACAAGTAAAACTGAAATGTCCGTTGTTTATCCAGGCTTATCTCAGAAACGACTAAACAGATTTTGATAATCCATTAATTGCTAGATGAAGAGTTTTTTACTGTTGTAGATAACTGTCGTGGTGGTCCTGCGGTTCGGCCGGTTAATACGAATTGTTACTAATTTATATTACTAACAGTATCTCCTGACGGTGAAGGAAAACATCGTGAGGAAACGTGCAGCTGAGAAATGTTCGCCGTATTTGGGAAAATATAGAACTGGTTTTTTTTTTTAACTGACTACGCTATTGGCCTTACATGGCCTTTACAGCTTCACCGGACTACCATATAGAACTGTGAATTTCAGGAGTTTGACATAACCAACACGCCGTGGGCTGGTGTGGTGATTATGCACATACCTTCCTCTAGGAAGAGGCTTATGACTTGATAATGTTGCTGATAATGATGATGAGACAATATATGATTACGAATTTTCAATTCACATCATTTACACAGCAATAATAACAAAATTTGACATAAGTAACAGAAAGTCGTTAAAAGGGCTTTGTATATACCCAACTATATATAAATACGTGAAGCAAAAAAATTGTACCCCTTTTTAACCTATTTCCAGGCAACGGGTGAACTTGAAATTTGGCATAGTTAAAGTTTATATAGCGGAGAAGAGCAGAAAGCTGTTTATTTTATATAAAATGCATTAGAAGTACATTAAATTTATTAAAATATGCACTACTTACATTACTGCTTGAATTTTACACAACATATACACACTCATAAATAAAAAGGACATTTTGACAGCCGTCAATAATTACGAAGTTCAAAAGAGGTTGTGAAGGAGGTTGCTATGCTCGACTGTATGTATTTTTTAACTCTTACGTCCCAATTACCATTTTTCATCCTACATTCAACAATGATACTATAAAATATAATTATTATTGTAATGTTTATTATTTTTTATGGTGAACCCACTTCAAATGATGATTTAATGAAAAAATGAGCAAAATAATACTTTGTATAATCAAAGTAAGAATTTTGTTCATAAAAGTAATCCATGACTTAGACCTCCGCGGTTATAATGTTGCAATTCAACCTCATGTAGTAACAAAAAATAATTTATTTTCAAAAGCTAATGGTAGTATTAAAACATCTTTGTCTTGGATTCACCATTTGATTGCATTGTGCATCTATTACTTTTTCAAACGACGATACTGGATATATCACTATTTCTCATAATGAACACATGACTACATTTAATTCAATTTCACCCAGAAATACCACCCACCCATGGCGTCGTGTAAAATTAATTGAAAGTTGTGTTATGGGTTGCGATAAATTTCTTTATTTTCGTAAGTTGTTTGTTTAATATTTATCACGGTTTTTGTTGCAAATTTATAATTAATTTCAATTATCGTTTACAAATAGATTTTTATGTTTTTATGTTTATATAATTAAAGATTGGCAAATGGCAAATAACTGAGTAGCCATGATGAAAACCTTTGATTATAGAAGTATACCATTTGACAAAAGAACTCTAATAAAGTTCAAACTTTAAAAATTCAATTAACTATGGTCGAATGTCGATCACTGGGCGCCCATTAGTATTATTTTAAAGAATAGAAGAGACACCATAAATAACCAAGTTAGAACAGTAATACCCACGGCAAAGCAAAATTATATTCAACGAACAGATTCGTTGGCTACCACTTCATTAAAATCAAAATTAAATCATGGCAACCTGGAATATCAACTTGATGTCCTCAAGTTTTAGTCTTAATATGAACTAATAGACTATGCCGAAATCTTGTATATTTACCCAAATTTAAAGTAATTTCACCGGCTGATAGTGCAGGAAAATATAGTACGACGTTTTAAACAAAGAAATGTTTTTCTGTTGCCACAATTTTCGTCGTGGAAAATATACAGAACTATAAGTGGGTTTGAAATCATATGTCATGGACTTTTATCGAAAACTGGGACAGTTGCAAGTTATTATTATTATTATAAACTAAACGAAATGATCTTCACGTAGAGTTGTTAAAGATTAAGCGATTATAATAATATGAACGTCACGCCTAACATTGGATTCTCGTAAACGATGGAAAAATATTTACATGACAATAACGTAAATATTGTTATTTGTTAAGCTGACATGATAAAATTCCCGGCGGAGCGGCTCACAGGAAATTGATAATCTTGTGTGTTGTGAGAGATAAAGGCGCGTATTTCTCTTACGCGTTCAGTGGGTTATCGTTGGATTTAATAGAACATTACTCTCTCCTATTTTAATTTCAACTATTCTCATCAAACACAAAAATATGCAAAGATCATAATACTAGGGAAAGCGTGCGCCTTTGTTACTTGTTAGACACAAATCGACATGGTGCGCTCTGCAGCCTATTTTATTCCAGAGCCGAGGCTTCAACGGCGTGCCATTAATGTAATCTTATTATGCTTTTAAAAGCTCGCTTAGTGACCTGCCTCTGTAAAAATGCTGTAAGTATGTGAGGCTACATAAGTTAATGTGTAAATCTAAGCGTACGTATGTGTGTGCTGTAACATTATAAAGTACCTACCGAATGGTGACACTACAAGCATCATTTAAGTTGGAAAATTTTACTCAATTACATTTTGAGACATTCCAGTACCCGTACTTTAAAACGAGTGTAAAAAACAAAATAAAATAATCTCTAAAATTGTTAATCCTTTCCTTTGTACGTTGCTGTGGGATATTAATATCTTTAATAATTTAACAGAAGAACGTTAGGCAATCATTTCCTTTAAGAAAATTAATTGATTCATCATTAATAAATAATCGTTTTTGATTATCGAAAAGAAAACATTTGTAGTACCTTAATTTTATTGATTCCCTATCCTACAATTCCTCTTTACAAATCATATATTTTCTCTATTTTCCTCTTTGGTGCCGGGTTCCGTCAGTTACATAGCATCACTATCTGTTTAAGAATTAATTATAAGATATACTAGCGGGTACGGCTGACATTGTACCGCCTTGATAATAAAAAAATGTAGACAAATTATATAATAAAACCTTCCTCATGAATCACTCTATCTGCTGGTTAACCGCATGAAAATTCATTCAATAGTTTTTGAGTTTCTCGTGAACATACAGAATGACAGACGTGGCAGAGGACTTTGTTTTATACTATATAATGTTTGTAAAATACGGAAAAAATGTATGTAAATATTGTTTTCATATCTAATGAAGCAGAGAGTCGAATCTTCCTTAACTAAACTAAATATTCTTGATAATTTAATGTATGTCCGTAAAAACTTTGATAAACTGAATTTATTAAAAGACCGGCATAATGTAAATACTAGAAACTGTAATAAACTGGTCGTCCCATGTCAGACTTAGCAAAACCAGTAATAGTTTCTTAGGTAACAATGTTAGGTTTTACAATAAAGTCCCAAAACAGGTTACCGATTTGCCGGACTGTAAATTTAAGCGCCATGCATATTATATAAAAGTAGCTTTCTGTACTTTTTCTCCATATAAACTGTAACTATGTCATTTTTCAAGTTCATCCGATCGCGCAATTCGCTTAAAGAGGGGTACAAATTTTCGCTTCACGTATTAATATGTAGATACTCCACTTTATTTAAAATTCATTTATTCATACAAATAAATATTCACATAAATATTAACATTTATTTATACGTTCATTGTGCACGGATGCACAGTGAGAGGTGTTAGTTTCAGACATCAAAATTGTTCACATATTGAACCACCCTATAATAAACATTCTCTTTTGTGTTTTCTTATAACTAACATATACATTATACATATATACGAATGTGTTATATATGTTAAATAAAACGTTATACCAGTGTATAAACAACTACCATACCAAATTTCGTCAACATACGTCTAGTAGTTTTAGCGTAAATTCCATACCTACAAACGTTACACAAACAAAAGTTTTAAAGCCATTGAAATGTGTTTTATCATTTACTCTAAGCCCCACCAGAGTTTTTTTTCTTTAAAATATTTAATGTATAGATTTCGTCCTCTTAGCCTTTTATTATATTTTTAAATGATAATTTTAATTACATGCATGCTAGTGACTGCTGTAGTTAATAACTGCGTTGCAGCCACTATCTGTCACCGGCTGACAATATTTTAAACAATCCAATATAAACAATTTACGTGATAAAAATACTTATAGTTGAGAAAATGTTTAAACAAGATGTTGAAAATTTACAAAATATTTGTAAAGTGTAATGAGATGAGGCGGACCCGCTGCTAGTTTATCTAAATATACTATTTGTCAGTGTCTAGAGTGTAAGGAGGGTGAGCTCACGCTGGAACATAAATTAGCCTGACACAGATTTAACATCGCCAGCTTATCATTGTACTCGATTGAGACCTACAACAAAGGTTCAAAATAATTACTCTTTGTTCGGTAAATATATTTAATTTGTTTCCAACTGTAGTAATTTAACGTAACAATTAATAGACAATATTTTTATAGACATTCTCATCAAAAACCAATACAACTACGACAAAAATCGTTGTCTTTAAAACAAATACTCTATATATTGTAATGAAAGTACAGTGGTTGAAATTCTAACGACATGAGTTACATTTTTGAATATAATTTATGAATAATTTTGATTATCATAGTTTCTTTGTTAAGGAGAATATAGATTCCATAAATGATGTTTACTTTGTGCGATAGATTCACCACAAACTAACATGTGTTACATATTAACAAATTGCGTATTTCACTGCGGAAAAAAATTATAGATAAAATAAATAAACTTCCTCTTTAAGTGGATTCCTCTGCGGGGGATTAAATAAGCCACAAGTTTATTTAATTACATTTTATTTAATATATTTGGTACATTATACATACACATTGTATTTCTGCAATCCCTTTCCATATGAACTTTAACTAAAATTTCACACACAGTACGCGCAGTTTGCTTTAAACGTGTTAAAAAGATCTCTATGCGTAACTTTTATTAATACTTTAATGCGTTTTAACCACAATCTCAATTTAATGTGGTCGAAGATGGTAAACACGCTTAACCTAGTAGGGGACTGACTCTCACGTATATAACATGTGTTTGGCGCAAGATGTTCAACTTGAGGGTGGTAGCTAGTGACAGAGACTTAAAGAAACGCTCTACCACTACCATTTAAATATATATCGAAGATACTAATAAACACGTAGGGGTGTAAGAGGTGTCGAGTACCATCTTAAGACTTGAGACACCCAAGCCAACCTCACCTGCACGTGGTGCACCCTGCTGATTAACGAACGAGGCAATGGCGATAGCTGGGTGGTAGGGTTTTACAGCCCGACTGGGTCGCAACCACCATGTACATGGCGAAAAAGCCCGTCATAGTGACTCGCTTTTGCGCGTCGCGTTTCGGGGTCAGCCTGTGCATATCCAGTACCAGGTGACTTTCGTCATTATGGCCGGCATGACAGCGGCGACCGACGATGGATGATCTGTCTCTCGGTGGTCGCCACTGTTTTTGGATTGTACTATGCTTACCATCAGGTATAGTGCAGACACTTTGTCGTACTACAATAAAAAAAAAAACGTTGTTCCATGCCGAAGAAATGATTATTACATAACAAATGATTAATCATTATCATTACTACACATATTCGCGTCAACGTATATTACAACAAAGATTCTGATATGAATAGTGGTTCCGTCATTAACAAATACTCCTCTTTTGTCTGTATAATGCTCTGCAAACCGGTGCCACTTTTACCGCTAGTAAACACCATCTCAATGTCTAATTAGAATACAAAATTAATCGTAATAACAAATCCTGCTTAACATGAAGTACTTATAGAACGATGGCATGTGTTTACGTCTGAAGCAGTAAATTAATAAATTAAAAGTAACAGACAATATGTTTGGCTACTTACTAAGTGATCTCGTACTTGTAGATTCAATTGGGCCAGTGGGACGGGGCTTGCAGCCGACAGCGCGACCTGCAACGCTCGGGTCGCACATCTACTCTCTCACACTCCACTCTCATGAAATATGTTCAGCCATTTGAATTGACTTCACCGGCTTATTGGAAAGGTTTAAATCACACCGTTGCTTTGGGATTTAAGAAAACTTCCTTTGGTTTTAGTAATTTACTAGTAGACAGCTGTAGCTCAGTACGCGCTTTTCAAATAGTAATTTAAGAAAGGAAATCGTATGATATAGATTTGCGGAAATGCTATTTAAAATAATTTGTAAATTTGACTCACGCGCTATCTACTATAAGTTAATTGTATTATGCTTATAATCCTCGCTACTTCAATACACTTGTAAGAAATAAATTAAGTACGTATAGATATATCATTAATATGAACAGTATGATCTCATAAAAATCGAACAAATAAAGATCGATCTTTGTATATTGGACATTTAAATCTTAAATGTGCCGAATGAGATTTATCATCAGTAGGAATTTAAAACTTTAAGCTACTATAGGAACCCTCTCAGTACCCACCTACAATTTCCTTAATTAATGGGCTATGTAGTCTCATCCATAACGATACAGTACACTGTATGTACGATTTTCAAGAAATGACAACCTTGTTAGACCTCTTTAGATCTTAACAATGATTCTTATTGGTACTAACGAGTTATAAAAATAAATTCATAATTATTTTTGTAATTCAATATATAAAATTATATTTATCAGTAAGCAGCTTTTAATATTTAACAGTTAATTCATTAAACATTAAATTCGACACAATACTCGTATTCTCATACACTGGTACTGCGTTATGTAAACGCGACTGCAGCAAATAAACGAAATGGGTGCCAAATTGCTTAAAAAAACAATAAAATACAAGAAACAATGTCGTGGCGAAGCGTTGGGGGTGGAAACTATAAAGGTAGTACGTCAATCGTATTTAAATTACTCCTTATAAGGTCAACTATTTGCCAGTGAAATTCCGTCAAAATTGCCCCAATTGTATCGAACATTAGCCGGAAAAAATAGGTAAAGTAGACATAACATTCCTAATTTTTTTTTGTTATAAGTAGCGTATATAATTTCATATTCATTTATTAAAAAACTATTATTTTCACATAACAAACAGACTCTTAAGTTTTGTTATACATTTAGATTAAAATGTTATAAATAAGATCGTGCTAGTAGGCTATTAGTATCTAACGCATACTCACTTCTCATATTTTCCAATAAATACCCAAATACTTAGTTTCATTGACTAAGTATAGTTTCATGCTGCACTTGACACTCCATTCATTCAGTCAAAAAGCTTCCACTGCTTCCTTTAAATTATCTATGTATCTCTTAATTTTTGATTTTATTCCCTCCATTATAATCGATAATCCTTTTATTGTATATCGCGGTTTGCCTTTTGAGTAAACTTGAGCATTCTTCATGTCTTTCCTTACGCCAATATTATTATAGTGCGTGACAGGGTGTTATACCTTTTTAACCGGGATTACGAATCGCGCAGACTTTATTTTTAATCCGACACACATTGTACTCAAAATTTCCTAGAGTATTTCAATTACCTCTCAACTTTGGGCCATTAATTTTTTGCCCTCATTTCGGTGCGGGTTCCGGGCGACCTGCTCCGGCCGCTCGTAAAGGAGCGCCGCCGCGCTGCGGCATCCCCGAACAAATTCCTCAACCGAATTAATACATGTAGTAAGGATCGACTTCTTATATACTTACCTGGAGTTTATTTGGAAATATTCGTTGTTACTCCATTAGGAAAAGAATTATGTAAAGATTTAAGAACAGATAAATATCTTATATAAATTGTAATTACGTGTGATATCAATGCAGAACAAGAGCGAGAAATAAAAGTATCGTTTTTATAGTAAAAATATAGATTCTTTCGTTTATGGTATATTTATCCTGGTGGTCCAGTGGTTTTAGCAATGGGATATCATTCCGGTATCCGCACGTTCAAACTCCGTCATGTACAAACGAATCCTTGGAATTTGCCTACTATTACGAATTAAAATTGGTAACACTATTAGCTTACGGTGAAGGGAAATATCATAAGGACTTCGAATTAATCAATACGTAGTGAGTTGGCGTGGTAATTACGCCCATACCTTTCCTCGGAAAGAGACCTATGTCCCTCCAATGAATCTCTTACTGGCATATAATGGTGGTGATGGTACATTGCATGTATATGATCTGTATCTATACTAACAATGATATTAAACATGTCTGATTCACATGGTCTTGAAAATATTCTAACTAAGTTGAATTACCTAATTAAAATAAGATAAATAATCTTGTTTCATACCCATTGAAATTTGAACACGGGAGCATTAGCTTAAACATAAACAGGATCGGATGGTGTGCGCGTGTAGTCTATACGCGTTGGGATGTTTATCTCGCGACTTTGGATCACCCTTTAAAATGATTAATGAAGTTGCACACACAAAATTTATACAACCGCGTAAAATTAATGATACCCAACGCTCAGTCGGTCCGATCGTTATCATGCCTACATGTATATTATAATACACACTCATATATATTTTACAGAATATTATCACTTTCGTTGTACCGCTTGACTCATGATGCGACATCAAAATGTCGGCGTTACGCCTTGAATTTTATTCAATACTTTTCACTTTATTTTACAGCAATGTATAATTCATTATTTATAGATCATTCATGTATCACAGCCCATATTTATAGTTAAATGGAATATTCTAGTGAATCGAGAAACTGAAATAACTAAGTATACAACTTAGAAAACATAAGTACATCTCGATGATATTTTACACATTTGATTTATTTTATAGTTGGAAAGTAAATTTTGTGTTTTAAATGAAGAAACGTGGAAAATGTTACTCAATCAAGTTTAGTTTATAATTTAGGGTATATTTCTGGTGGGATTCATAACATTTTTATCAACGTATGGAAAATATTCCCTCTAGATCTAAAATCCCGCACGAGCGTCTTGCAACGAACACCACAATACAACAATAAAACCACTTTTACTATAACTCATAACGATGACGTAGAATTGGACGAGATACATCGAAAAATATCGATGTTTTGATTCGATATATCGTAAAATGTCGAACCTATATTTTGATGTATCTTTTTCAAAGAAAAACATCGATGTATTTTTTGTCCTTCCTCATGGTGCCAGCTCTGAGCTCACCTCAACCGTCGTTATAAGTGTACTGATATTGTGCTAGTAGATATACTCGCGTTTGCACTGTACACACGAATTAGTACATATTTATAATGTCTATTAACAACTTTTAAAAAGTATATGTTATCACGGTGAAGTGGTTTATGAGAATGCAACCGTCTCGCTACCACAACACCGTGTCACTGCCTCATGATCCCATCGTTGTAATATCACATTGATTATCAAACCTGACATTTATTATTATAAACTCTAAAGTACAGTACGACTTTATGCAGAAATATTTACCTAAACAAATTATCCTTCATCATTGATAGCGTTGTGGTAATATTTCATGGACAAGTATTAACCACTCGAGAGCTAAAGATTACATCTGTTTATAGGATAAACAATAGACCGTAACTTTATCCTCGTTAGACTACAGTTTACAGTCTGATAGGAATATGATTCAGCCTACCGCCATCAAGTGGTGAATTATAGTTAAATGAATAACTTATAAACATTCTACCCGAAAAAAAAAAATTTAGGTGTATAGTTGTATTGCGATGCAATACCATGTACTTACAATCAAGAATATAACTGAGTTTGGTTTGCTTCCTAATCAGGTTTCCAGAATCTTCGTCATATCCGTACGTTTGTTATTCCAATTTCCAGGAATGTCTGATGAAATACGCGACGGGGTTTAAATATGTGAGCGTCTATTAACTAAATCAACATTCAATTTATATATCTGAAACTTGAAATATAAGAATCGCTTTAAAGTCTTATTTACCATCTACATTATATCCCTTTATAAATTCAACAAGGCAATTATTTAATACTAGCTGTCACCCGTGACTTTGCGTTTATTGGTTGGTTGGTTGTTGGTTTAGTTTTGAAAAAGATGCATTCAAATTATGGTTATATAAGAGCGGTGTGTCGTTAGCTGGTAATTTTAAATTTATGATATGATTTATTTGGTCGATAATTGGTACATAGAGCTCGTGTGTTGAATTTATCTGGTTAGAATGACGTTGTAGGGAGTGAAGGACAAAGTCTTTCCCTTTTATTATGCAGTTCTGTGACATGGTAATTATCCCTGCATTACTTAATTGATGTTTAGTGACTTGATCATCACATATGATTTTTATTGAATAAACATTACAACAGTAAAATAGATACTGTGATGTCTTATGCAGTTCAATCCATTTGTTGGTACACGTTGATCACGTTACATTCATGGTTTTGTGTGTTTGTATCACAAAAACTGTTATCATCTTTAAGGTCGTGAATGGGTTTGAGAAATTCACACATGTAAGATGTTCCGCGGTATAGACATGTACTTAGTTCGTTTATTGTAACAGCAAAGTATGATTCTGTTTTAAAATTTACTGCTACATAGTCTGAAATTGGTACTATGGTGACCATACTATCGTTTTCTTTCGTGCTCAATTCGCGCCACACTCAAATTACAACAACTTTTGATAAAACGAATTGATTTTAATGAAATCAAGACTAAATATACTCTAGGGTATACTTTACGATTTTGCTGGTTAGTTTTTATGTCTAAGATAGTATTTTAGCAGTGCTTTGTGCACAAACTAAAAGACCAAACAACCAAAAACATGAAATATAAAGGTCATGCTTTAATAACAAGCACGAAACCGCTGTCATTAACTGGTGTTATAATATATAGTGGTACTTATATCGTTTACATAATAATATTACTTATATTGATTATGTAAAAAACAAACGCTCATATACCATAAAGTCGTTAAGTAGTATTATGTCATTCGTAGTAATTTACATGGGTAAGAAGACACGTACGCTCTGAGTATTGCGCATCATTTTTCCTGAAATAATGACGATATAAACTTTATTAGCAGCCGGTTGAATTGCGGTTCACGTGTTACCTTATGTCCCATTAAACATAATATATTATATCTCTCCCGCGGGAACAAACGTTTCGCCTAAATGCTCTTTTAAAACCTTTACTTCTATTGCTACACGCTATGGTATTGGAATGATTGGAACACTAAATAGAAAATATAATTTACACACGTAGTGGAACTCAATGTGCATTGTATGATACTAGTACATTGCTCTCACTACACTACACACCACACTAATATAATTAACAGATTTTTTCATTACTAATTCTGGAGTTGTTTTTAATATGAAATGATATGATAACAATTAACGATAATGTTATTCAAATAATAAAATGTGATAAACAAGAAGTTTGTCGTAAAAATAATGAACCGTTTCATTGTCGCGAAGCACGTAGCGCTCGTTACTCATGCGTTACCTCCGCGTCGCGCCGCCACAGCCTCCTAATGGGATAATAAACATTATTATAATAATTATTATCTAGAATTATATGAAGTATTGCGCTTTACAAATTGCTAAATTATTTTAAAAAATCTGCAAAAATCTCATAATACGTTGAAATATGAAGTTGTTGCAAAATTTTTAAATAAAAATCCTTCTTTTGTGAGCATCAAGTCAGAGTCTGTAATTAAAAATGAAATACTACAACGCAGTGTGTGTGTTAACAATGTCTGCTTCCATTTACGCTTTACCTATCTGGTAATGTTACTATGTAACTTATTACTTTTTATAAAAAGCTTACAGTATCTATGTGAATACTAACTATTTTAGCAGGTTAGGTTGGGTTAGGTTTTTTTTTTATTATTTGGGATAGGCTAGCGCCATCCCTCGTCTGCACACCTCAGCCACGTGTAAGCCGAGATCTGTTCCATTAGGTTCCATTTGACTTTCTTTCGTTCTTGTTTAGTTTAGAGATTGGTTTTTCCTATATTTCTTTTTCTCTACTTTGTTTTAACTTAATGTTTTCGATTTCCGTTGTCCTTATTTCTGGTTTGTTTCGTGCTACATTTCTGCTATTCCTTGTAACGCTATAGGCAACTACTCTTACATAGGAGTCCTAAGCATTATTTTCCGATCTAATTTCATTTCTTTCCCAAATTCTGGCGTTTTTATATTTTGTTCTTAATTCCGGGGTATCCACTCGAAAACCTTTGCGTTTTATCTTCCTTCTTCTTCTATTTTGATGGTTACATTTTAGTTCTTTTCCTGGGCAACTATTTGGATCCTATACTACTCGATTTCCCAAAAACAACAAGATGCCAATGCCCAGTGAAATCATTTTGAGTCATACCTCATTACACCAATTTCTCACTTTCTCAGTTCTCTTCTGCATCCATTTCACATCACTCTTTCTGTTGTCCCATTTATTTATATATCAATTAAAGTAGGTCCAGCTAGGTAATTTATTACTTTGGGTGCGATGCTGCGTATTCAGCCTGTTGGTCAGCTGTATCTTGTATAGTATTAATATAAGCCAGGTTCAACCCGCGACTCCATGGTCCCCCAGTGCATCCCCATACTTCTATATAATGTCTCTTCTATACCCGAGAGATTTATCGCAATACTAAACTTCTTTAATATGCAAGGCATAACTGTCACGTCGATCCAACCATCATGTAACGTGTCATCTATTGAGGTACAAACCGTAGGTATATAACAAATGACGTTAAGATTTCCTACAACTACATTTATTGCAGGTCTAGGTATATAATTTGTCAAGGGTTTTTTGTTATTATCGGCGCGGGAAAACGTCCACCGTGTCCGCTAGTTTAAATAAAAAATTAAATAAAAACGTATAGAATTTATTCAAATAAACACCTAAACTTTTGTACTTTGAAGCTAGCCTTCGCTCTATGACACTGACAAAGTTATTATAGTATCACATATACATATTTAGTTGACATCACAAAGTATTTCAGTGAACAAATATCGACGAGGTGAATCCTTTTATTTTAATATTTTCATAGAGAGCGGCTCAGTGTCGAGGTGGTAACGAGATATGCGTAGTGTGAGCGCTCCTCGTGCTAAATCAATACAATTTGCGATAAGCCATAGTAATATTTTACTTTTATTCTTACTTTCTGTAAGTTATAAGAGATTGGATTAACCTCGACTAGAACTTGCGGCTTGGGGCTTTTTTACTATTCAATATTGTTTATATAATATTAACCTCACTCTCTTCAAGATCTTTGAAGCGAGATGACGCATTGTTCCGTAACATATTTTCAGTTTACAAATATAACATTGCTACAGTATTTAAAGGTTTATTACATAACTTGTGTCGAAATTCTCCCTTGCACGCCAAACAAGACCGTAAGACTTGAAAAGTATCCTATAGGTTTTTATAATGGGTCAGTGAATGGAACTTTAAGTGCGAGGGCGCATGACTATAGACAGTACTATAAAATATTACTTTCACCTGTATACTGCAACACATTATCGCGTAAAAGAGTCATCATCATCATACTATTGTACTTTTGGTCAGTAAAAAATATAATGTTTGACACTCAATCGATGTTTATTACAATAATCGAGTATTGAAAATCAAATAGAGAAATTTACTAATCTTCTACCCCTCATTACAATCTGTATAGAAGGGTGACAAAAGGGATTAAAAAGACAGTTTAACCCTAATTATTGGAGCAAAATCAAGTAGATATAACTAGAAGAAAATAACGTATACTTTTCTTAATACTCTAGAATGAATTGAAACGATTATCATTTTAGATAATTTATACAAATATTTAAAATCACCGATAGTCTACTCTCAACATATAATTTTCATTCCCAACAAGTTCCGAAAGGAAATATTTAATAAACTGATATTTTAATCTAAAGTTTTAGAGAAACTAAGTAAAACAAGAACTTGTAACTTAAACAAACGCAAGAGTTTAGAAAAACCCGAGTTGCTCATTAACTTCCGCAAGTAGACTTAGATGAGCCATTCAAAATACTCTCTGATGTAATGATTTTTAAAACTTCTTTTAAAAGAAAGTTTGTTTTTGAAAGTTACATAATAACCCTTATTACATTTTTAACCATATTTTATAGCATCTTCATATGTATCGATTAAATTAGTTAAGAAATATGTTTCCTATTAGAGATTTTCCCAGTATTTGCTGTTAAAAGGGTGGTGGGAATAGGCCTTCAAACTTGGTCAAATCATTTGACTCTTTTTACCTCCATTAATTGCGGCGTTTATTATAAGGAGAGATTTGTACTGTATTTTTGTTGATTGCGAGGGCAAGGGTATTACAGAATATATGTTGAATCGCAGGATTCAAGGGTGTAGAATCGATTGAGCTAAGTAATAGTAGTATACAAACTTACTTGGCATATATAGTGAGCCCAATAGCTGGTTTCAACGCTGCTGCGGTGGAAAAACTTGTATCACTCGCCGCGAGTCCTGCGCACTTAATAGCGATACAGAGCGTTCACGTTTTCTCACGACGCGTAAGGTAAATGACTGCGCGTATAATAATCACTGCGACGCGTGCATTAAATGCTGGTGCGGACGATGAAACTGTCCTGTAGCGGTATACTAAGGAAGGAAGAGACGTGGGGGAAAAGAGGAGCTGTCCCCGCGGAATACAACAAAACTAAATAAAATAACTATCACAAGATATCGAATACTTATAGGAATGGTTATTGCTAAGGTATATTTTAATCAGTCTGTATACAGCTGAGGCCACGAAGTTGCATGAAGCACCGCGAAGCGACGCAGTAATATAAAAATCCAATAAAAGGCCCTCCAATAGGTGCACTCAGCGCGGGTCCCGGCTGCAGTCGACACGAGCTTTGCTGTGAGATCGCGCGTACGCGTTACGTGAGCCTGAGAGATAAGAGACCGTTTGAAATGTACTATAAAGTTACACATAAAACGATGTGCCATTTTGTAATAGCTTTCTATGTTTATTCGTCTGTTCAACCACTTTTTCTTTTAACATTTTATTTGTAGTCGTTTATTGTAACTATTTTTCCTGACCTTTGTAAAATTCACATATTTTGTTTTATTTTCCCCGTTGTTTATTCATGTCAGTTGGGTAATCAAAGACCCTAGGGTTTTAAAATTGGTAACAAACTCAAAGAATGACGAGTCTTAGCTGCAACACAATCGATAATATTAGAATATTTTTAAATATAGTACGTATGTGTTTATGCTTAAAATTACTTAGCGTACTGACTCATAGGTTTTCACTATCGTGTAACAGACTAGACTAGTTAGTTTGAACATAATTATACCTTATGTTAAGGGACGATGTAGTACAAAACGTTAACAAAGTTTACAATAGGTGTATGGAGATTATGAAGATGAAATCAATAAATAATAAGTCACAATTACAAGGTGACAACCTTAATACACACACTTTCGAGTTTTCAAGCAAATGAATTTCACTTTATAATTTAACTATAAAATACATTGTGAAACTCCACATATAAAAACATTAATAAAGATGACAAGATGTTCTAATTTCAGGTTGTGCTGACTCTGCTTAACGACGCGGATAAAGACCAAAATGTTTCGGAAACGACGGTAGCTGTTTTGACATTTATGAGACGTCTTCTCAGAGACATGATAAAACATATTTAAATTTAAATTACATATCCAAAACAAGGTCAATGCAGTATTAATGATATACCATAAATCCCTTTAACATAATTTTCAGCAGAATAGTTAAACGAAATAGTCAATCTTTTAACACTCAAGTTTAGTTAGTGTGAAGTGAAATGAAATTGCCACGAGTGAGCCTCGTCCCGTGCCGCCTCCCTGTAAATCTAATAAAATATTACCGCGACAACAGAGTGCTAGTCTGTGCCTGATGTTCGCTTGCGCATTTATATTATAGTGTATCAATATTTTTTTCACGTCATATCAACTTTTCAAAAACGTCGCGCTCCTGCGTCGTCTCCCGGCGCTTAACTGTCATCTATTAGAGACTGTGAATCAATATCATTAACAGCATACTGCCCGATTAGGCCTCCCACGGCAGCGGCTCAAGCCTAGGTTCGATCCCTCGGCAGGGAGCCCTTGAGTGCGTTGCTTGCGCGATACGGTGACACACAAATATACATCACTGCTACAACACTACACGATCACCCCCACACACGTGCACGCCTACACGCTTACACATGAAAGTGGAAGGGTTTACTTATTTCCCTCGTCGAACTGAAAAACTCTCAATTTTCCGATAATAAATATATGGAGGAGTTGCTGAGGCGTGTATGCTTGGTACACATATACGTTTCAACAACTCATACATATATGAATGGTTAGCTAGGTTAGCTAAGATAGGTCGCGATTTTGCATGCAACAGGCAACAGCCAAGCCCAGGTGTGCCGTGCACCCTTGAGCTGGTTGCCAAAATAAAATCGGCTGAGTGCCTTAAGCGCTCGCCTTAGTAGTCCGGTGAAGCTGTTAAGACCTTGCTGGGTCAATAGCGTAGACATCTCGAAAAAAAAAAAAAAAAAAGCATACTGCGCGCTCTGGCGGACCGGTGGGACTCTCCGATGCTGGCTCGCTGGATACGGCTATATGTAGTCGTACAGTGAATTTCCAACATCATCGGGGGTCCACCCGAACCTACCACTTTAGTAACATTATGTGTTAAGTGTTTTTTATTTATAATTTATTATTGTTACTCAACTTAAACTTGTAATTATAGCAAAAAATATGGATGTAATCGTATGATGAGTCTGAATTAAATGATATATTATTATTATTAAAGAAACAAAATATCAATTTTTTAAAATATCGTAAAAAAGGCATTTTGTGCTTTGAAAGATTACGTATGAGGATGACAAATGTGTAGTGCTCCGTGTATGTTACTTATTTAGGTAGAAATGGTATGAACATACAGAAATTATACACCAATAACTACATACTGAATTCAATTTTAACGTTTTTTTGATCTTGTATACCTTTTAATTTTTAACATTCAGACAACCAGATAACCGAAACTGCGCTCAAGAACTCTGTTGTTTTGGTATACTTTTAGTACCTTTGTAGGTAGTTGAGCTCAATGATATCACGTACAGCACTATAAGAACTGATTTGAAAAAATACTAAGTATGATTTTTGAAATGATAACAGGATCGTTTTGAGAAATGAAGACAAACGATTTAAAATAGACACTGAGCCAGAAGGTACTCCTCGGAATGCCAGGGGAGGAGCAGAGGGGTGCAGGGGAGGCCAGGTGTGTGCTCAGCGCCGCATTCATGCACTTAACTCTGTTACTTCTAAAAGTTTTTTTCAAACATTTCTGTAAAAACTTGTACGTTAGATTTAGCTCATGCAAATAATACAGACGTTGGGATATTATATATAAACGTTTGAAACTGTCTCTGCTCTTGGAAAACTTTTGTTATTCGCCCCGTGCATTCCTCTCAGTTTGCTTTCTTCAACCACAATCCGTCTGTAGCAAGACGTAATTGTTCCAATGATTTTTATTTTTACATTAATAAAACGTTGAGACTGAACTTGAAACTCTGTCACCAAGCACCTATCGTATAATAGTGGTATGCCGGCACCTACACTTGAAGGGCGGTCCTATTCAATTTATTGTGAGACGGTCATCAATCACATCGTCATATCAGTTCAAATAACAAGCAAATTACCGATGTAGCAGATGCACTGAGAAGGCATTACAGGAGATTCGTTCTTGTAGAATGCAGAGTCAAAAATACTTTATTTTAGACCTTGAATGACACATACAAACGTTAAAACATCAAGTATTAAGAAGGACGGGCAAGAAACTTGATCTTAATTATATCTTTTTTTTCAATTTTTTACCTTTTGAATATTCATTTATATGTCAAGAACTGACTCGTATACCAAAATTTACTAAAATATCTTTACATATAAATTGAAAAGTTCACAACATTTTGATTTCTCAATTGATTCTCTAACTTTGGTATGTTGTGAGTGTGACCAGGACCCAGAGCGATGCAGTGGGAGGGTGCGACCTCGCGACAAGATATATTAGTAATATTTGGTGAAAAACACGCAGCGAGTCGGTGTGTGGGCGACCGAGCGTCCCCCGCGTGGGACACGTCTTGTGAGCGACTACTTTTAGTTTTTGTTGATACGGATCGAAGGAAATCTTAGTGATTGCGACTCTTACACGACATTCATATTTTTTGTACGACAAATTAGGTCGCGGCGTTCGACTTAAAAATACATTAGTAATATAAATACTAGTCTGAAGTGTATCAATTCTTCATAAAATAAAACTCCTTCGCCCTTTAATAAGTTAATTCTGTATATTCAGCATCATAAAGCCATCTCATGTTAAAACAATCCAAGAGCGAATTAAACAATGACAAGAGAAAAGATTATAACAATATTTTTCTAAGATTCAAATTATTTCTTACTAACCAGTTTCTAAACATATTATATTAATTACTAGCCTCTACCCACGACTTCGTTCGCGTTCTCAAAAGGAAAAAACATCCCGATTTTGAAACATTTTTCATCTGTGCTCCGCTCCTATTGGTCTCAGCATGATGATATATAGCCTATAACCATTCTCGATGAATGAGCTATATAACACTAAAAGAATTATTCAAATCGGATCAGTAGTTCCTGAGATTACCCCCTACAACGTCACAAC
Organism: Antheraea mylitta; assembly: GCA_014332785.1. Classification (NCBI taxonomy): domain Eukaryota; kingdom Metazoa; phylum Arthropoda; class Insecta; order Lepidoptera; family Saturniidae; genus Antheraea; species Antheraea mylitta. Next base: position 189,916 of record JACEII010000051.1, on the reverse strand, counting down.
ATCACAACGTCACAAACTCACAAATTTTACTTCTTTATAATATTAGTATAGAAGTATAGATTATTCTATTCCATTACAAGTACATATAAATTAATGCTAATCTTTTCACGAATTTAATTATAAAAATATGTCTGGAGGAGATAAAATAACAAAGTTTACATTAGTAAAGTAACATGCTTCGTGGAGCACTACGCCGTATGTATGTCATTATTGGCTACCCAATTATTAATGAGATTGTTATTAAACTTGTTTCTTATTCCAACATCTAAAATTACTTGTTTACCTTGATTTTTGTAATGCAAAATATGTAGAATATCATTATATTTTAAATATTAGACTTGTCTAAACATATCGTTATGCGACAAGAAAATACGACATAATAACATTTATTTAGCAGAAGAATTTAATTTCAAGTAAAGATATAAATGCCCGCGATACTAAACTTTACAGCTGAGTGGATTAAGGCTGCGTGCCGCACCCTTATATAGTGAACATTGAATACGGGCTCGCAGAGAACAAAACTATCACCTTAATAGCGAACAGTTCAGATAGTTTAAGGCCAAATCAACTCCTATTTAAACACATTACACTATTACTAACCGTTTCCATATACTATTCTCTGTGCTACATTAATTACGTCACTCAGTTTTCAGATTTATTGATAATATGGTTTTCACAGAACAAACCTAATAGTTAGTGTCGCCAACGATGTAATAGTGATGTTCTGTGACCGCGCCAACCGAAAAATAAACTGGATATAACCTTTTTCAAAGAAAGAAGATAATATGATATTTATTTTAAATGTAATAACATTACTTTTGTATATATTAGTTATTTAGTATTCGGAATATAGCACTTATAAACTATCTGTAGTATGTAAAATTTATTTTATAGTAGTTGTTATTGTTGGTATTCAACTACATAACATCCTCTTAGAACAAATGAATTCTTGTGAGTATAATCAATAAAAAATATAAGCAAAGTTAGCGCGCCACCAGAGAAAACATTGAATATTGGATATCAAATGGCTAGATAAACACACGTAGCGGGCAACTTAGCCGTCCGCCTACTAGGTATTTCGCTACAACTGACCTAGATCCAGATCGAATGAGTTACATAGTTGATTTTCACGTCAGTAGTGTCACTCTGATAAAATAATATTAAATTCTAACCTTACCCTCCTTACTACTGCAACAGGAATAGCTGTCTTCGACCTTCGATCAGTACTTTATAGTTCCGTTAATTATGTAACTTTAAAAGTATTTATGCGCCTCATGCACTACGATCATACTCTTTTATCGAACTGACTATGCCATTGACCTGGCAAGGTCTTTAAAGCTTCACCGGACTACGTCATTATACTCAAAACAAATAGTTAAAACCGCGCCTGAGTATTCGATATATGACTAGACTCGAGGTGACATACTATACTATACTAGCTACTGCTCGCATCTTCGTACACGTTAATCACAATTACATAATAAACAAATGTATTAAGATCCAAGTTCAATATTATGACATATGTATCGGTTGTTCACTTTAAGGACAAACGAAGTTTTTTTTATCAAAGGAGGCAAACGAACAGGTGGGTCACCTAATGTTAAGTGATAACCACCGTCCATAGACACCAGCAACACAAGCGGAGTCGCAAGTGCGTTGCCAGCCTGTGTATGGGAGAGAGCGGAGGGAAAGGGAAAGGGGAGAGAAGAAAGGGAGGTGGGCCTCCGGCGCTCTCACTAACCGAACGAAACACAACAATGCAAGCACTGTTACTTCACGACGGTTTTCTGTGAGAGAGTGGTACTACTCCGGGCGAGCTGACCCATTCATGCTGAAACCATTTATAGCTTTAGCGTGGCTCTACCACCTACAAATAGTGAGATCTAAATGGGTGTCAAGATCAATAAAGACCTATTATTAGGTGGGCTGAAAAGTTCGTAGGCACATAGGCTTAGACACATAGATGGCGCTACTAGTATCAAATATTATTAAGAAGGAGAAAGTGCTGTTTCATCAAGATGATGCACCGTGTCACAAATCAATGAAATTGATGGAGAAATTGCAAGAATTGGACTTCGAATTGCTTCCGCATCGTGTATCGGTAGTAGAAAAATTACAAT
>JACEII010000051.1:165421-187396 GCA_014332785.1 Antheraea mylitta | reverse complement strand
CTTCGAATTGCTTCCGCATCGTGTATCGGTAGTAGAAAAATTACAATATTTATAAGCCACAAAATATTTTATTCTCATACATAAAAATCAGGAACATAAATTGACATTTATTACACCTCGGACAATAAGACGAGTGGCGAGCGTCGGCCGGCGGGTGTCCTGCGCTCTCTTACAACTCCATCAAATATTCACAAGTGTCGTTCCGTACCCACGACCCAGCCTGTCCGTCTCTACGTGATCCGGTGCTCATCCGTAATGCATCCTAACAGCAAACGGCGACTCCACACAGCACAACACACGCAAGCCGCATGCCGCATCTCGCGGGTGACCACTAATCGCTTGACTTTCCGGTATTACTTAGCTTTATTTTAATAACCTCTGAACCAGTATTACGAGAACATACGCTAGAATACCAAATGTCGCTAATTTTGGCATCGAATACAGCAAAGGTTTAATTTTTACATTTAATAATACTTCACAATATGACAATATTATACGATGGTCCTTATTTACATTATGTTCGAATTTTTCTTCAAATTGATTATGTCGACACATGAATATTCTTGTAGCAAATTGTCAATTGAAGTAAATTGACATCAATACAATACATATACGTCTGCTGTGATTTTTTGCTAATTTTACTGGTACAATAATTTATTGTGGTCAAAATAGAATTTCCAACCAATTCCATGGCTTCTCTATTTTCATCGTGGTTTAATGTTTCAAAAATGTAAACAGGATTCTAATTTATTTTGTAGATGATTTTTTTTACCTTAATAAACGTCAACAAACGCTCTAAAAGGAAAATATAAATTGAATAAGTATAAAATATTACTGAAATTATTATTAACTTCTTAAAAAATTCCAAGGTAATAACAGAACTTTCACCATGTTATTTCTGTTTAAAACTTTGCCTGTCATGGAGCACGGGTTAATTTTAAAGGTAAGAGGTACAATTTGGGAATATTTTTAAAAATTTGGAACCTTTCGGATTATCCTGAGGAAAAATTTGAACATATCATACAATTAGGACCACCCTATTGAGATATCGATATGCATATAGTTTTTTTTTTAACTTTGTCACCTTAGATAACGACGTCATTTAACATCAGGTAAGATTATCATTAATCGATAAAAATTAGAAAAAAAGTAAATTCCGCTAGGTACTCGATCTTAATACGTATATTAGGGTTGTCATGTACCTACCTGATATTATAATATTATCTATGACTTCTACTTTCGATATATTCTCATATGCCGCTTGTCTCGAGCACAAGTTCTTGCTAATTAGAATATGTTTCTAATAAGTACCATAGGAAGCCATATCTCTTTTGGAATGGAAATATAATTTGTATAGGAATTGCCGGGAGTCAAGGATTACCTTAATGTCAATTGAATTTTTATGTTTCTAATTCCGTAGAGTTAGATAGTTTGCCATAATATTCAATGATTTCACTGACATCCTCGATATCTCTTCAATGTTATATACACAGATAAATTATATCAAGTCAGCTCTACCCGCAGCGTGACGAGCGTTCTTATATAATTATTATTTTCAACTCGTTATTTTTTTATTTGTTTATTTTTTATGATTTCTGAAACAATCAGTGCTAATTTTTATAGACTATCATATAGAAATGTCATATGCTTTCCGTTTATAAAAATTCATAAAAATCAGTTAAGAAGAGAATGATTTTTAAAACAGTTTTTGGATTCCTATACTGTAAAGTATATTTCAATATATTAATTTCCTTGTGCCTCAATATAAGTAGCAAAAGAATAAAGCATGATATTTAGTATTTTTGTATAGATGACAGGAAAATTATTGAGTCCTTTATTAAGCCTGTTGTAATGGAAATGGACTCAGGATGTGAAATCACCTTCTAGTTACAACGAAACTGGAGAAATCTTCATCACACTCTGTCAATATTGAGATTCTGTAAGTAACACTACCGCCAAAGCTACCATTGTTATGTCATAGTAGTCACCTTTTCCATTAGTAATTATGAGTATAACAGTGGATAGACAGTAAACACATTTTAACTATATTCTTTTGCCAGACATTATTACCTTCCACGAGTAGAGAATGTTTGCAGTAGGTAATTGGAAGCCAATACCGCCGGGCAGCAATAGAGCGGTGTTCGCGTCAACAAGCCATAACACTGTACGGGGTAATAGGCAATTTCGTGTGCCTTGTTATCCCGTGTAGCTTCCACAAAGCTCTGCTCTTATTTACCTGTCGCGTTTGTGTGGTGTCACCGATATCGACTTAGACCATTGTTTTTCCTACACACTTAATTTATAAAACCACAGTATTTTTAATATATTAATTCATAATCAGTTTTGTTGGCTTTTCGTCGTTGTTCTGTTCAATTACTTTTTAATTAATACTTTTTCATTAGATAGTTGAGGCAACGCAATGCATTTAAGACACTAAAATATTTTTTAACTTTTTGCATAAGAAACAGTAAATTATATATTATAGCATTTTTTTATTTTGGCATCCTGAGAGTCAGTTCCAAAACTTTTGTGCTTTGAGTATTAGATTCAAGATATTTATAGGGCAAGATCATAAACATCATCATTTTTTGAATATCTTGTTTTCTCTAATTCAAATGCCACTTTATTTTAGAAGCATACTTGTACCACGAATAAATCTACACATCTTGTAAAATATATTTTTTTGAACTCTCGTATACAGTAACGAAGAGTTCTATGAGGTAACATCGAAAATACAAACCAAAAAAATATTATTATTTTTTATCGCGAAACTGAACCTCTTTTGACTAAATTATAAGTGATTAAAAATAAATTTAAGTAGAGCGACGATTCGCATTCATCGATTGTGAATTATAAATTAAGTACTATTACTACAAGACCCAGTTAACGTGTGAGAGGAAAGTTTATGTAATATAACAAAAAATATTATTATTATTTTACTCTAAAATTTCTCAAAAATATGCTTTTCATTTTATTATAACTGTTTCGTACGTATATGAGAATCCAATTGGTTGCATTACGAGCAACGACGCGAGTAAGAATCAGTATACTATAACTTTATAGATAAGTCTACACTGTAGTGACAGACACGGCCATAAAACATCATTAAAAATGGTTCCAAGTATTAAAGCTCCACTAAATGAGTGTTCCTCACAGCGTTCTCAACTTTACAGCTGCAGTTATTGACTTTTGATCTATATTGCGATGTCGTAATACATTTTATAGTTTCTCAAAGTTCTATTGTAAAAGACATCAATACGGAAAGCGACGTAAATTCGGAACAGAGTTGCTCAGAGCTCCGTAACAATGTTATATACGAAGTAAGTCATTGCAGGAGCGTAGTTACGAGTGTGAGAGTGTCGGGACCCTCAGAAACGCATAACAACACACCGACACAACGCGACGACTTCTCATTAAAGCTATTCGCTTACAGAAATTACCTCTAAATGGCACGTAAGTATTACTCTTTGTGTAATCGACCGTCGCGAAGCACCGACACTGACTTTGTCGCTAAATATTACCTCATAAACTACAGAATTAACTAAAATGGCCGGCGCTCGAGATTCGGCTCCAGCATTATATAGGATTCAATTACACGTTTTATTTCAGAATGCTCAGGTTTATATATGCACATGTAGATTGATCACAACTCATGCATTTTAGCCGGGTGATCTATAATAACAAATTTTCTTTTAGTAGTTTGGTTGGTATAAATCAATTATGCAGGAATACAGGATTACGAGGGGATATATTGCTCAAAACATGCAAATATTCCAAAGAAAAGTACATCTAAAATGAATTTAAAACCAAGAGGAGCAAAAATTTCGGTGCAGAGCAGCGGTGACGCTGGGCAGAGTTGATTCTCAGTACAGTCATAGAGAGATGCTAAGCCAAGTACTGGAAGACCATGGGTGTGGTAAACAACAACATTACTACTGTTGTTCGACTGAGCCTGCACAAAATTGATTCAGAATAGTGATCTATGACATAAAAGGTTTAAGGTAACAGTTGAACTTTACATAAATTTGTAGATAATGAGTTTGAGGACAAAAGATTTACTGTGTAACCATCTTAAACCGTATCGTCATTTAAGATCAGATGAGATTGTGGTCAGACGTTAAAAGGCCTATAAAGTATAAAAAAGCAAAATGTAGCATGTTTCTGATATATCCAATGTATTCAACCTAAAGCTATTGAAGGAATTCTATACTTCTCCGATCTTCGAAAGACACAAGCGCTCAAAATCGCTTGAAAGGCACAACGCAGAGAAACTGCTGAAACCTGTTCTCGTGGTTCTCTGATAGCCAACCTCCAAACACTACTTATATGACAATTACATACCGTCTACTAAGTACTGATAGAGATTGTCGGTGCGTAGTTGCGTTTAGCAAACATTTAGATATTGGTAAAGTTGCAAATTACTTTAAATTTATAAAGCTGATTGTATAAGAAAAAGCTAAATGTGATCTTGCGACTTGCAATAATTAGATTCTTTACTCAGTATATACGATTCCTCGCTACAGTGGGATATTGCTCTTTGATTACGGTTTGCATCAGATCATATCGTACCTCATTACCTCAAACTCTCAGCTCTCATATAACTAAGAAGATCTTCGATCGAGCTTTACCATATTATATCTATTAGAATAAGTGAATCCTCTTTATTACTTTATTTTGCGTCCGACATAGTGTTTAGTATTTAGATAAAGAATAATCCATTATTCACGAGTTCTGTATAAGGTAAACGTCCCTAAACCCAGGATCAGGCAGGTCAGGTAGGCCTCCATTTATTGCACATTTATATACTTGCGAGCGGCGCGCACTCAACTTTAAGCAATAAAGCAAATTATATCTGCGTTTAAATCCTAAAACTCAATTTGATTCTTTACAAGTTCATAAACACCGCGAGTATTTTACATCGCAGTTTTTCTATTCTGTATATTTATTGATGTGAAACATGTATAGGCGCAGGCAAACCTGATTGTTGTCTTAACTACGCGGTAGCGACGCAAAACACGAACATTGCACTATTAACGAAATATTCACCAGACTAGGCTCCCCTCGGCAACCGCTCAAGCCTAGGTCCGTTCCCTCGGCGTGGAGCCCTTGTGTACGCTACTCGCGCGATACAATGACACAAAACCTTATATCACTGCTATAACATTATACATATCACTTCCACACACGTGCACGCACACATGCTTACACATGAAAGTGGAAGGGTTTTATCTTTCCCTTATCGAACTGAAATAGTTTCGAAAAATTATCCAACACAAAATACATGTGTCAATGGGTCGGCTCGTCCAGGGTAGTACCACCCTTCTCACAGAAAACTAACATGAAATAACAGTGCTTGCATTGTTGTGTTTCGTTCAGTCAGTGACACCGCCGGAGGCCCACCTCCCTTCCTCTTTCCTTCTTTCCTTTTCTTTCCCCTCCTCCTCTCCCATATACAGGCTGGCAACGTACTTGCGACTTCCCTGATGTCGCTAGTGTCTATGGACGGTGGTGATTACTTAACATCACGTGATCCACCAGTACGTTTGGCTCCTTTGATATAAAAACGAGGTATGTATGCTTGGTACATATATATAACTCAAATAAGTATGAATATGTAGCTTAGGTTAGCTCAGATAGGTCGCGAATTGCATGTATCACGCAACAGTCCAAGCCGAGGTGTGCCGTGCACCCTTGAGCTTGTTGCCCAAATAAAATCGGCTGAGTGCCGCAAGCGCTCGCCTTAGTAGTCTGGTGAACTGTTAAGACCTTGCTAGGCCAATAGCGTAGTCAGTTCGAAAAAATAAACATTTACAACAATATCTGTATAAGGATAAGATTCAAATTGCTTTTATTTTATATTCTGTGACGTCACACACATGCGAGCGAGACGCGTAGATAGAAATGTTTTGTCGCCAACGTCCATACTACATTGAAAACACCGGATCCTTGCTGCTTAATTTATTCTTCAGTTATTTTAAAAAATTATTATCTTGTAATATTTTGAAATTAGGTGTAATACAATATTTTCACAATATCATACAATTTGATTTTTTTTTATCTTATATAGTATGTAAACTGATCGAAGTCTATCCTACGTACACTCTAAAAATAATGGATAGATTTCGATTATATGTTTTTTTTATTTTTACTTGATAGACGCTTGGTTCTTATTTTGGTTCTTCCTTTGGGAAGTGTGTATCTTGAGCTAATAAATTTTAAGAAACTGCAATTTAAGCACTCCGCGCTACGCAATGTCTGGAGTGCGTCAAGCGGTATAGTGTGCATACGCAGGAGAGTGAAAATAAATAGATAGTATTATTAATCGACATTTTTTTACGAAAAATCTTTTTTTTTCTTTTTATATAAAATATATTGTTAAAATGAGAAATAACGCCGACAATGTCGCGGGTAACACTGAGTTTGAACTATATGTATTTTGATGTGAAACATCTATAGGCGCTGGTAAACCTGATTATTGGCGTGACGAGTGTGTGAGACGTGACGACACGATGTGAATGTGCGCAATCTCTTTTGCCGCACTGAGTTCGCATACCTATAGTGTACATAATTTGAGATTCGTTCGATTCGTACAGTTACGATTTTTCACATGTGCCAGGCGTCCCGTGATGATTTTTTTTTTAATTATATTTGTTATTATAATTAACGTTTTGAAATATTTGTCTTAAATCGGATTAAGCCCGACATCCACAGAATAAAAAGCTTTTAGCCGCTATAACGAACACAATAAGTTGAGTGTACATCGCAACAAACAAACGCTTGTCCCCGACTACGTATGCATAATATAGAGATGTAGCGAATTAAACAGTCTGAGTGAGGTCCCCGTTGGCACTGAGTGAATGCACGCCGGCGCAGAATGCCCTTGCATTTTCTATCAACAGAATCGCAGGGGACATGTCGCTCGATGTCACAGCTTGTCAGAAATACGACACATTGCGACACTTGTCTCTCTGCTGCTTACTGCAAATTGTTTATAAATAAACTTAATGTTATTATCATATTTTACACTCATATATAAATTTAGATATGCAGTTTCAATCAGTAACTTAGTATTTTAGCGTAGCGTGAGGTGCACCGACACAACCCGAAGAGTTTGCGTGCCCTGTTTTGAAATTTACACCACAAAACAATTATTGTAACAACATGTGATAATAATAATAATAATAATAATAATAATAATAATAATAATAATTTAATGTTCAAAGTCAATGTATACATAATTTACAGTTATATTGTTATCTGCACTGGTTATAAACCGTATCGCAGATATCAAAATTTCATATATTGAGAAGTAAGACAAACAGTGACTTAAACATATAATAAATAAAAACGTAGTTTGACTTAAATATCTCACATATTTATTAATGTGTAACACAGTATTCCCAGATAGCCAAGGGTGTAATAATAATAATAATAATGTAATAATGAAAGTGTAACATAGTTTGCGTTGTATATTTCTCCGCTATACTGAACTTTTCAAAGAAAATCCAGCGAAGTGTAATTAGACAGGCCAGAACGATCCATCTGATGTATCCACGAGGTTTCATTACGGGGGGAGTATGTTTTAAAGGCTAAAAAGCATATTCTTCTGATTTTTTTGCAGCAACATGAGTATGTAATTCTATTAAATTTAATTACATATTATTGTACAACTTTAGATGTACGTTAGAAAAATATTCATAAATAAGCCGGTGACGTTGAATCTCCAGAGGCGCCTTGGAAAAAGCAGTTTTGCGGTAAACATTATAACTCGTTACCGTATCATCTGAAACAAAAAAAATTGATATGCATTTTAAAGTTAATGTATTTCTCGAGGTAATCAGGACGATTTTTTTTCAGCTTTTTGCAGCACTTGGAAGTGAAAAACAATATCTTAACTCAAAAAATCACGTTTAATTTGCTATTAAGTATAGAAAAAAACTCTTCCTGATTACTTGTTGATTTATGTGAAAAAGTAATGTTCAAATATTGAAAAGGATCGGTTCAGTACATTTTGAGTTCTAATGTTTACGAACTTCAAAAATGACATTTTCGGGAAAATCGATTCAAGGTTTTTTATACGTGAAACTTCCAAATAAACCATGAATAAAGAACATGATTTTTTATACTTACATAAAGTCATCAGTGCCAGCTCTATACAGTAAATATATATATATACAATATGTACAAGGTCAGTTTGCACCCTTTGAAAGACCCACAGACGAAGAAAGGGATTCGGGAAATCGAAGTAAATTGTAGCTGCTAAGGGTATCGAGCGGCGACGGCTGTAACTCTGTTAGTTTTACTCGGATTGACTTAAAATTTGTACACGATATTCTCGACATATTGTTCATTCAGACAAAAAAAAATGCAAAGAAAATATATAAATTTATCCCCCCCCCCCCCCTCTTCCCCTTACGTGTACATAGGATGTGCAATATTGAACTGATTTTACTATTTGAATTTTACGACTTTTTCTAATACCTTCTTGATGACATACATAAAGCTTCTTAAAACAAAATCCTTCTTAATAACAAAAATGATATTGGATTACTTTAATAAGCTAAACACGTATATCGACGATGGAGAGGATAATTGTTTAACATCTATGGATTGTTAAGTATACCTTAATCAATTAGCCCTTTTACTGTCGATATGTTATTTTAAACATGTGCTTTAGGCTCAAACCTAAAGCATATCAATGAGTATTGAAAATGTCTTTAAAAGAATTCAAATTTATAAAATAATACTCACTATAAAAGACGATAGTTTGCAGACATTTTAGTCGTTAATTGTTTTTGAACGTGAAGCGATCGCGATCGCCTCACCTCCATGGCGGTAGACAGCTACAGAGGTTTTATTGTAAGGGAAATTATTCAAGCATATTATTCGCAAACAAGTATTATAACGATAAAAACTAAATACTCATATTCTCAAATATTCACTAAGTGCTCTCTGACTTGCTCGATTAGCTAAACTAAAGAATAACTTAAATTAAAGGGTAATAATTATTGCAATGCAATACGTCTAAAGACAGATGAAAAAAAATCATAAAAATACATGCTCATTTGTTTCGAAGGATATTGAATGAGTGTATGTATTGTGAGGTAGCTATTTCGAGTACTATATATGGTATATATCATATATACGTACGTACATATATATACTAAAATATAGAAAATAAGATATCCTAGAACTTGACATTCCGACGTTGACGTTTACTAAACGATTATCTTACATCTCTACTACTTTTTTGCATCGCAAGTATATTAATGACAACTTTTCCAAGATTTCGCTATTTGCCATGACTACTTTATATATTACGTTTGGTAATTTTTTTAAACATACTGCTCGAGGCTTGGCCTCTGGCACATCTGTATGCACTTCTAGTATACTCGAGTACCTACGCTTTCACACAGTGTATTGTATATTTTGTGTATGACAGTACCCTCAGCGCGTATCCTCGGTGGGCCAGACCTACATGTCGACATCGGTTCCACTATTAACCTGACATGCCTGATCCAGTTCAGCCCGGAACCGCCCGCGTACATATTCTGGTACCATGAAGACGAGGTGAGCGGACAAAAAGTAATTATTCAAAACATTATTATTCTTAGTATTAAGTTTGTAGTCTAGTATATACATCTCTCATTGGAATGTAATTCATGTTTTCCACTTCTTTGATAAAATTAAGACATTTAGTAAAAAGATAATCTACAGTTACTATCATTAACTAGCTGCCCCGCGTTGCTGTGGCTCAGTTATTAACGTGGCGCCATCTTTGAGATATATATAACAGTCAGTCCTACAGCTTTCTCTCAAAGAGCTAATTTAAAGCGTCATCTCTTCGACAATAATGATCATCGACAATCATTTCATCTTTAATTTAAAATATTGAGATCATTAATCAAAACATAAATTATCCTATCTTACAAGTTGGGCTAAATTAAGTTATACATAAGTGACAACTTTCGTGAAAATCGGTTAAGTAGTTTCGGCATTCATAGTGGACAAACATCATGACACTGAATTTTTATATATTTAGATTAATGTTAGAGCATACTCTTTCATGCTCAGAATCGTAAAGTCGAAATATACGAGTAACAAGGCCCTAAAGTAAATTGCCAATAATGACATTTCTTATAATTAAAAAACTGAAACCCAAACTTCCGAACCGATGGACAAGTTAGTAAGTAGTAATATAGTTCGCTTAGTAGTTAGCACAGAGTTTTCTTAACGAGCCCGAGTGATGTGTACACCGGAGAGCGACTACCAGGTCCGCGCAACTCGACGATACCAGTCTGTTTTAATTAAATTGACTAATAAAATCTTGATAATTAACTGAACGTAATTAAGATGTAACGTTTTCATTACCTCTATCAAATTAATTACATTTAATAAAGTGATTTCGAGTATAAAGTGAGGCTCTGAGCCACTTTGCCTTACCATACTGGTTCTCTAGTACTGATAAATATATGAATGAATTTATACATAGTAATAACATTTAAATTCGATTTTGCGCTCTTGCTAATTATATTTAAAATTAGATTTCAATCAGAGTTCTGTTCATGTCAATTTTTAGTGTTTACAGGCTTGTGTAGCCCAACGAGTTGAAAATTTACAAAGTTAAATATGCCATAAGTTACATTGTTATTTGTGTGTATAATAATATCAGAGGTTAAGGCATTAACGAGATGTGTAATAAATTAAATACACAAGGAGATAGAACATGCAACCGGTGACTGAGAAACTATATCAGATGGATCTAAGAGATTCAGTTTGAAGCAATGTTTTCTGTACATAGAAAAAAATGCGGACCAAAGTTTAAATTTTAGACAGACTAATCAATATGCAAAATTTATTCTCGTTCAGGTATTCGTCTCGTCTTTCATGTTGTATCGGACAATTAAAATTAATAAACAACAATTTTAGTAATGCAAATCCTGAAGTTACTTATAAACCTGTAAGTAGTTATAAAATAAAACAAGACATAAGTGGAAGCATGCAGGAGGCAGAGTTATGTTATGTTGTTGTATGTGAGAACGGTGCGCGTGTGTGCGCTCGTGTGTTGAAGCAGGTGATATCGTACGACTCATCGCGTGGCGGAGTCTCCGTGGTCACGGAGAAGGGCTCCGCGACCACCTCGTACCTGCTGGTGCAGGACGCCGCGCCCTCCGACTCCGGCCGCTACTCGTGCTCGCCCTCCAACGCGGAGGTCGCCTCCGTCAGGGTGCACGTGCTCAATGGTAACCACATCCATCATGTCTCCACGAATGTTCATTACACCGTCAGTCTCATTGAACCCTCATTACTAATTATTTTAAGTCAATCAGGTTAATAGAACTTGGTCTATGAGTGTGGCGCTCGACGACTTCGGCACTCATATTATGTTTATACTTTAAATATTTTCCTTTCAACTTTCTAGTTTTAGTTCTAGTACAGTAGATAGTTGAGCTAGAAAAATAGGTTTAGGATGTTTCTGTAACTGAAGAAAGTTCGCCACTAAAATACTCTTGACTGGACCCTTAGTCCATTGAAGTCATTTTCTAATGAGTTTGTCACCTTCCTATTTCGAGGTTCATTCTTCCGTAACCCTTTCTGGAGTAATTCTTAACGAAGTTATCTTCTTAACCGATTTATTGTTTGTCATCGCTAATTTTTAATAAAACTTGTCTTCTGTTGGATTTTAACAAGGATTTATTCCTGGTTGGCAAACAAGTCTTTCCGAGGTGATTTTTGGAGATATATACTACTACGCAGACTAAATACTTAAAGCCCGTGACCTCTGCTCTGATCAAATTAACCGGATACCTACTTTCAGTGTGTGTAATTTTCTTGCACTAGGATTCCGAGTTTTGAAAGGAGGAAAAGTAGAATAAGCCACTCTCCACTTACCCAGTGGATAATGGATGCAAGGCGAGGTCGTTCTTACTTATACCTCCCACCGTTTCTTATGATGGACGGAATACTTTGAAAAATGGGATAACAGTAATTAATAGCTATAGATTAAAATTTGTCAACGCCTTTCCTATTGCCTTAAGTTTTCTGACTCGATTAAAATGGCTTCGAATCTTTAGAAGTATAATGATGTATAAATGTACAGGTGAGCGGCCGGCCGCGATGCAGACGGGCTCCGCGGGCCTCTCTAACAGTTCTCGGTGCATCGTGGCACTGCTGGCGGCATGCGTGCTGCACGCGCGGCTCCTGCGCGCGCACCTCGCCAGCTGATCGCGCGCGCTGCCCCTCGCCGCCCGCGCCGCCCCCGCACCCCCGCTCACACCCGCACAAGCACACACCGCAATATACTGACCTTCAACAACGTTCAACAAGTGAAGTGACACATACATTACGTTCAGTGATAGCGGTGAGTGCGCGACTCTGAGTGCTCTCCCTTTCTCTATCTCTTTCATATTAAAATAAGTGAAAACTTAGTTTTCGATAAAGATAAATAAATCTATTTAATACAGTTAAGGTTTTCATAAAAGGACAATGAATGTTCGTAGGATTGAATCATTGTGATGTATTGTTCATAAAAAGAATATATAATTGCATCGTGTGTTGACAGGCTCTCTTGTGTTTATATTGACTTTAATCACTATATATTCATTGTAATGATTATATATATTTTTAATTATGAATTATAATAGTGTAACAATTTCATATGATTCCTATACATGTGTTATACGGCCAACAGAAATACACCAGTACCAACAAGTACACAAGTTAACACACTTGTGTTAATCGTATGTTTATAGTTAATATGACTTATATAACGTCACATACTTGCGTTACTAAAGAACATTAGGTATAATATTTAATACTGTATTATTAGCCACTATTCGTACAACAAGCTGTTGTTACTTGGGTTCTAAAACTTGGATTATATCTGGAAATACTGTTGAATAACACGGATTCTTGTTGTTTTTGTTTTCTTTGTAGAAAAACATTTTAAGATTTCAGGGGAATCTTCAATCGACTATCATTTACCGTCAAAGATGGAGGCTTAACGGACGAACATGTCTCGGTGTCGACATTAACAAATGCCCTATTTAGATAAAATCATAATTAGATATATTGTTATTAATGTTATAACTATGTATTCTATCCAAAGTGTGTATATAAAATATTGTTTTAACTAAATAAAAAGTTTATACATACATATATTTGTAGGTTATAAAAGTTGAATGTTAATTTGAATGATTATATAGTGAATTTATTTATTGAAGTGCAATGAAACACGTAACTTCATATGTATGCCGGTTTGAAAATTAATTGGTGAGTTGGCAACAAAGGATTGCCGCTCGCACGTAATAGTTAAAATAGTCATCTATTGGGATACATTGCTAACTCTAAATAATCTAATGCAAAGGTCCCGGTGCGATTCTCTCAAGCCTTAAACTAGTGTCCAGGTTAAAGGAACTGCTGACGCTTTAAGAAATATTAATTCCTTAAGCACAGTTTCAAACTTCGTAGTAGATTTATATTATTTTTTAACCAGCTTAACATAAAAAATGTTGAAGAATAAGATTATAAAACGCTAAGCTAGTGCTAATACATCAAAATCTTATGGTAAATGAAATGTTCATTCTGTGCAGACTTCATATTACTTGAACTGTTCAATATTGTAAATTGTATTCGCGAATGTTCTTTATCGATAACCAACTTCTTGATTTTACTTCTTCGACTGGAAAAAATGCGTTAATAAACAAACATACTCGATTGTATTTGAGCTGTTTTAAAACGCTAATTAGACGTTAATGAATTGATGATAATTCTTAAAACCGAGGAATGCAATGTCAATGAAATTGTGAATAAAATTGACATTTCATAGGTGATATAATTAATCATTATTTTTCTTGTTAATAGGGAACCTGGATTAAGAAAAAAGAACATTGGTGAAAGTATATTACCAAAATAAAAAAACTTCATTTTAGTTAGGTAATTTTAAATTCAGTTTGGTGACGTCACGCCATAAGCCAGTAGTTGACAATGATCCCACACGAGTACATAAATATTGTATACAATTAGTAGAATGGAAAACGATAAAGGAGATTCGTGAAACTTGATACATTTTATTGCTAGGTTATGGTTTCTGCAAATACAACTTAAGTAGAAATAATAACCCGAAACATAGAAAATTGACGTTATCGTCTTACAAATATATTTCATCCTTTTAATTTGTTTTCTCTTTATTTTTAAGCATTTGGGATACGGTTACTAACACCACGAAACTCATGAGATAGAACAATATTATAGAACGTTATTTATAAGATTAAAAATATACTAAAAATTAAACCGTTGTTGTAAAATAAACTGTAATTTATTAAATAAGGTTGAACTATGTTATATACTATAGGTGTCGTTGCATAAAAAATGAGCTAAATTCATTTTTAATCGTGGTATTTTTGTATTAAATGCACCGCGCTCTTATTTTATTTTTTTTCTCGAACTAACTACGCTATTAAAATAAATATTTTTATTGGAATAAAATAATTAGCAGTGTAATTAAGGGGCTGCATTTGAAAATTCGCATCTTGATATAAAGGTTGAGGAGGGTGGGAGCAGCGGGGCAAAGGGGTGATTTTTCCTTCCCGCGGAAAGTCACAGTTACTGAAATATTCACGATTAAAGTTTGTAGGTTATGTATCACCTTCTAATCTTTGATAATTTTGTATATCACCAACTTGATGATTATTAAGTTAAAACTGTTCTGCGGTTTCGTCTCGGTTTGGTTAGACTTGCAAAAAAGAACAGAGCGAGCCGGCCGCGGCAGCGATCATCGAGCATGGTGCATTTAATACGAAAGTACCTTAATTTTTCATGTAACATGTTTATTTTTTTTAAGATTACGAATTTTTATACACTTTGACAAAGTACATATTTTGTGGTCTATAAGGTTTTTAGTATTTTTTTATGATCTTCATATTTTACATGTACAAAATTTGAAGGTATTGAAATATAACGTAATTTATTAGAAACGACTAAAATTGGATTTAGCCTATTTTGATATGTAACGTCCCATATATTGTTTATATAGCAGCTAAGTCATATTCACTTGTCATAAAGAGTTGACGTCTCATAGAGTGACGTCACGATTCACGTCTAACAAATCAGCGATTTCGCGCGGTCTTTTGATTTGCAATAATTCATTTATTCATGCATATGTTTTCTTTTTGCCATTTGTTAGATACAAAGCCTTACCTTTAAGCTATACTAAAAAGTAATTATTATGGACCCGTTTGACGGTTTCCAATTATTACTTCAGAGTATAATTTAAATGTGAAATGATAATCAAAATCAAAAATACTTTATTAAGGCTGTAAAAAGGCATTTATGAAAGTGAAAATAACCACCGGTTCAGAAAACGAACAAGTAACCGCGACGAATCCGCAAGAAACTCGATCAGGTTTATCATTGTATTATACATATTTTATGTGAATGGATTATATGTATAATCGATTTTAGGGGATGCACAGAGACCCCTCTCTGTTATTACCAGACATTACTATCGTTCTCGTATTGATTCACCTCATAATCGACATTAAAATCACCTTTTGACATTAAAACCCGCTTTACATGTTGCTTAAACTAGGAGTGAAATCTATAGGCGATTGGTGATATCAAACATTGAGAAATCCAGTTCTATGTGGTCCTACATACTACAAGAACATTTCTCAAGTTTCCTCAAGATGATTTTCTTCACCGTCACCCGATAGTGTTACCAATTTAACTGAAAATGTACTTGAATTACAAAAAAATCATTACTATATACCGGGGTTTCAAAAACTGCGGATACCGAAATGATATTCAACCGGTCAAACCATTTCAATAGTATACCATTAATCCCTATCCATTTAAAAAAATATGTTACGTTCGACATTTAATGTATATTAGAATTGCCCTTTAGGTACAGTATAACATGTCGATAAATATCTAGAAAAATATTCTAGATTTCAAATTATACACAACAAAAATAATTTATGAGAAGATTCTTGAGTAACTTAAGACTGAGGAACTGTAAATTACAAAGCGACAAATAATTTGTGGTCACATATTGCACACATGCGAAGCCAGGACTGGCCGCTTGTCTATTATAATTTATTAAGGTGCTCTGATCGCTTCTGCGAGACAACATTCGTGGAGTAATTAAAAAAAGAAGCGTATTGTGGCAATGATTTAATTATTTTTAATGCAGAAATTGCCATATGCATTAGCCATTCTGATTAGCTTTTGAATTTTCGGAAATACCTTGAATATGATGAAGGATGTAGATATTTTTGAAATTTTGCACTGACTTTATTTACAAAAATAAAGATTATATTAGGGAGTCCGTGACATTTTAACACTGCACGTGAGGTCAAAACAATATGAAACGGTATAAAAATATTAAAGTATATGGAAATAATTAATAACATCGTCTTTACATTTACGTGGTTTCCACTGTTGAGTATCGATAATGTGATGTGTCAGATGCCCAACAGTGCAGAGTTCAGCGGTGCGCTGGTCTCGCTGGACTTCATAGTATAACTAATTGTAAGTAACATAGTTATATACAAAATATTGTTTTGAGATTTTGTAAGACGTTTAGCTGTAAGTACATATTATTTGTACGTGGAGTGCGCGGTGTCGCTGCTGCTGGCGCTCCATGAATCCGGGACTCGCTGTCTCATAAACCGTTTACTATATGTCACCACTAACACTAACGCAGGAAATAGTTACTTTCAGATTATCTGGAAATGTGAAAATTAACTGGAGTGACCGGGTCAAGTGCCGATAATCAAAAGATAAAATTAAGACATAAAAGTCCTATAATTCTTATCATGACCCAGTAGCTAGCGGCTAAGTTGATTTAGGTTAGAGTTATGATAAAAATAAATACGTGCCGGTCACTACCGGGGAAATTACGAAAACTCATATTTCCCCGTGACTTGAAATTTACTGAATAATGTAGTATAAAGAGTTCCTTGACAATTGATTTTGATTCTTTTGAAGTATCGTACAATAGTTGATATATATATATATATATATATATATATATGCCTACTAAAGAACATATTGGTGTTATGCGAGAATTACATGAGATAATTAATACATAGAATGTAGTAAAATAGGTATATTACATATGCAATTGTAAATAATTTGCTATAACTTGTGAGACAACAACAAAAACAAATAAATAGAATAATAACACATATCTATTTACAACCAATATTATTTATTGAATTAAATGTTGCAATCTATTATTGTTATACGTTTCTACTGAAAAACAAGTCAAAAACACTGTTCTTCTTTAATATAAATTTCTGTTGTACGTGTGTCAGTCACTGAACTCCTCCTAAACGGCTGAACCGATTTTGATGAAATTTTATGTGCGTGTTCCATTCGATCCGAGTATGGCTTAGATTCACAATTGAAACCGGTAGGTGGCGTTACGATTGACTTTAAGATTTTTTTATTATCAATGCAGGACAACGTCTGTCGGGACCGCTAGTGCGAATATATAATTGTTTCAAGTTCTTATTTAAATAGTTTTAGTTGTTCAATAAACTTAGTTTACATATCGACTGAGCAAATAAATGAATGTGAGACGAGTTGACCCCGAGAGACGCGCTCCAGCCGCACCGTGCCTGCGCGACTCCCGTACACTAGTTAATTGTAAAATAATACTTTAAACACACGTTTTGTATAGAGTTATAATGTAAATATAATTATATGAAGAAATTTTACAATAAAATCCATTTTGTAGAGGCGCGATGCGCGACTCCCAACGGTACGGACTCTACAAAATATAGACTATACGAATGTAAGACATTAAATTATATGTATACATGAACGGAATCAGTTTGTTTTCAAATAAACTATTTAATATTTAAGACGTCAATCGTTTTATTTCGCTTGACATTTCCACTGGAGTATCCTACCGTCCTACGACATTACTACAACTTCAACAATTAACATTTCTATGACTTTTTTTCTACAACTTCAACAGTTAACATTTCTATGACTTTTTTATATCAGATTTTTTTTCCAATCTTCTAGTAGATTATTACTGCCACTGTCGATTAGGTAATGACAGTACAAGTTTCCTGCGATCATTTCAATGAATTAACAAGATATCGTGGTCGTCTTGTTAGAACTTTCCAGGGATTTTTATGGCAAGTCAGAACTGAAATAGATTGAAGATAGTAACATGGAATATAAGTATTATGACGTTACCAAAATTGCTGAAAAGTTAGAAAACACTTAAGTTGACATAACAAAGGAGAAGGAGTACATAGCTCCATGATAATTCCAGTAATCATCTTTAATAATGAAGATTCGTTGCGAAAATATAGAAGAAGAGGATTGAATCGTACATCCGATAGGTAGGTGAAGTAACTTATAAGTTATAACCCGCATCCCTCCCCCTCTAACCCCCGCTCACGCAATAATTCCGCTTGTTATTATTCCACCTAATAGGGCGAGAAAGTTTCAAAGTAATTTCCTTAGATGTACAACGAGAGAGTAAACCGGGGGACACGGGCCGTGGGGAGGGGCCCGGGGAAGAGAACGGAGCCGTTACATAACTTTTGAATATAAACAAATACCGAGAGAAACTGCTTTATGGGGATCAGATTAAATGTTGGTAACTTTTAGGATCAGAAACGTTTCACAGTATCACGATCACGAGGATATTCTTTACAGGCAGGAGTGTTAATACGTATCTAACTTACTACTCGTACTTTAATTATATGTGTATATATGAATGCACTTTACATATTATTGGATGATGGGAGAAATCTTACCTGAAACAAACGCTAAATCCGCTCTCCGTCCATGATCTCGGAACGTAGACTCATAGACCTGGCTAATGGTATTTTCGATATTATCATACTCTTGGACTACCATTTTAACTGAAAAATAAAATAAATATAGTATTGATTGGACCTTCTAAATGAAACTAATCTAAGTAAGGAGACATGTTATTGGTCTGTTTCTCATACATTACATACTGGAATGTGGCACCATGGAATAATCAGCCGCGATGTATGTTACTGACGAAAAGTACATTTTGGATCATTGTCTTTGAAGAAATAATGCTCCTTTTCTTTTTCTAATTTGACCTACATAATTTTCCAGATACACGAAAATAAAAAATTAAAAAGTTCTCAAGACGCATGCCAATATATCGTAATATATTTATATATTAATAATATATATGCGGTAATCCGCATTATACCAAAAACACGCTTGGACTTTACACCAGAAGACATAGTTCCAAACTAGTCGCCATTCAAGACGCAGAGCTGACTTGCAGTTTGGTTCCGCTCCTTTCTCCTGCAAGCATTATCATTTTCCATTTTGTGCCTTTCAGTGTGGTATCTACTTACACGAGCCTATAATCCAGTTATCGAGACACCAAGTTTTTAGGCATCATGCTCCTTTTAAACTAAAAACCATTCGAGAGAACACATTCGGACGCACGTTCTTCCAGCTCTTTAGACAAGAACAAGCATCGTGTACGGTTTCGTATTCGGCACAGTATATTACTATGTATAGGCAAAATAATGTAAAAATAACATGGTACATAATGTATATATAGGGCAAATAAATAAAATAAAACTAATAGGATACATAAAACAATAAGACATAGTACAATAACAATATCAGAGAAGCAATTGCAAGCGTGACTGTATACACAATAATTGCAACACATATAGATGCAAAACCTTTAGTTTACGAGCATTGCGATACTAATAAAAACTTTTATAACGATTTTTAAATGTAAGTAACGCGTTGAGATTGCACCTTGGAAGGGACAGGTCGTTTTAGCATCTAGTAGCAGCGAACTACGAACTACCCCGAAATGAGGTGGTAGCATGCCGATGAGTACGTAACATATATTTCGAAACTCTAGTTTTATAACTATTTAGATCTCTTGCCGTAACTAGTTTTTCATAAACATATTCAGACTTCCCGCTTTTTATCACAACGAAGAATAGTGTGGCTAAGTGCTTACTGCCTTACTCAAGTCGACGCGTTTTTTTTATTACGTATAACTTTCTACAATATAGACCAATTTTAAAAATTCTTTTTTGTTGGAGAAGGTATATTCAGAAGTTTGTTCCATAAAAATTCCAACCCTATAAAGGGTATAAAAATAGAGAATGATTAACTTTTGACAAAATAGTCCGATTTTAATTATTATTCTTAGATTTAAAAGAGAAGTTGGTCCCATATACATTTTAACAAGAAAAAACAACCCTAAGGGTAGGAAAACAGAGGATGATTTATAACTCAGCCTAGGAGTTGTGTATTACAAATAAATTAAATATGTAGTGTTGGAGGTGTATAACAAAAACATAGTCGATGCGATCAGAGATGCTAATAAACACTTCGTAGTTACTTTCACTCTTTAATTGGCCAGAGCCACAGCTTACAATATTTTTCAGATAGGAATACGTAGATAACACCGACATCTTGCCTTTTATAGACCGAACTATATAATTTATAAGACGAACTATATAACTCAAAGCAATTACGATTTACTCATAATTCTACATGTTTTAAATAAGACAAAAATAATAATTAACGAACAAATTAATATTATTTACGTACATCAATTCTATATAAAATCAATGTTATTTATGTATTTGAAATATGATGTGTGTAGAGCAGCGACATGTAGTTTTTCATAGGCCAAACTATGGAAGTCAAAGCAATTACTATTAATTAACAATTCACACAAAAATTATGATACCAGTCAAACCAATGTTATGCAACTAATAAATCAATAATTTACATGTTACTGGTCTTACTGAACCTTAAACATGACACGACCAATTTGTCACAACTTCTTTCTAGTACCTATTAAGTTGTGTTGGTTCTTTATTAAATTCACCTCTTTAGATTTTGCAGACATACATTAGATTATGAATGATTATTATAAATTGGGCGTGCGGCCCGTTTTTTAGTAGGAATATAGTATCTACTCAGTTGCTGTCCCCCAACACAAAGTACCATATGACATTGAGCCATGGAATTAAATGAAGTAGACCAACCTAGAAGCGGCAATATCTGTAAGCTAGCGAATGATACCAAATTTAATGAAAGGTTCAGTCGTTCTTGCGTAAATTTCGCCACTTCTGTGTTTTGTTATAATAGAAATATACATATACACGAATGTGATATATATGTTCAACTTAGGTTACATCTTATATCAGTGTACAAACTATCATATCAAATTTCATGAAAATCTATCCAGTGATTCTTACGTAAATTCCTTGCGATTCTTGCGAGACCGACAGACGGTCACCAAATTTTAAATACTATAGAAATATGTAGAAATTTATAGATTAAACTAGAGTTATATGAGGCACCTTACTGATGAAAACGAATAGACGTGGGAATGTGCTCGCAGAATTACCATTTAACACAGTTATACGACGGAATAGCGCTGGATGTTAAAATTACAGGAAAAACTTCGTCCATAACATGAAACCAAACGACTTTTTCACCCGTAGTAATAGAGTAATCTGTACGAATGCTTCGGTGACTATCAATTTCCGAGGTGATACTAACGAATTGCTTTTTAACTGTTGCTTTCGCACGCAACCAACCTCTAAATCTAACAGGGTAGGAGTGAGATGAACCAGATGGGGTACATTACACTGTTTTCATTCCTATTTTAGTAATGACTTCGATATTAAGTAACGCAAAACCCATAAAAGTAATCTATACTAATATTATAAAGCTGGAGGGTTTGTTTGGCTGGTTGAACGCGCTAATCTCAGGAGGTACTGATCCGATCGTTAGATTGTCTTTCAGTGTTAGATAGCGCATTTATCGAGGAATGCTATGTATGGGCTATATATTATCACGCTAAGACCAATAGAAGCGGAGTACCAATGAAGAATGTTTCAAAATCGAGGGTTTCTTTTTCTTTTGAGAGCTTCCGCTGTGTGTTAGCGTCTGACCAAAGTAATTATTCCACGTGAA
>JACEII010000051.1:126420-145421 GCA_014332785.1 Antheraea mylitta | reverse complement strand
GACTATAATTAAAGATCTAAGCTATCTTATCTCTCAAGTTGGACCAAACTGCATATTGCGTGTAAATTTGAACGAAATCTGTTAAGCGGTTTAGGAGTCCATCGCGGACAAACATCGTGACAGGAGATTTATATATAATTATAATTATATATATATATATATAATATTAAGATATATATATTAAGATAATATATATAATTCTTCAATATAATAAACTAGCTGACCCGCGCAACTTCGTCTGCGCCAAATCGGTTATTACCGGTTCCAATTTTATTTACAGACGTGAAAAATCTTAAAAACCAAGAACCCGATTATTACTACATCTATCGGGTCCAACTGTGAATCCAAACTATCCTATATATATTTGCAAGAAATGTCTTCCCGGTATCCCCGGAGTTGATCCTCTGGTCCTCACCTCCGTGTCCCATTTACTATACTCGCAACAACGCAGTCGTTTTACCGGCTTATAGTTTTTATTTCCCATTATCATATAATCAATTCCATTAATTGACATGCTGTAAAAAGTAAACTTTTCCAGTTTTCCAGTTTGAGTTTCATGGTAGAAACAGATCAGTCTTGTTTGGGGAAGATAAATCTTGAACATAGGTTTTATAGAGATCAAAATATCCAGTCTGGATAGATTTTTTTACAAGCAATTAACAGCTTCATGACCCTGGATCCCACTATGGCTCGTATCCATGCCAGAACTACATAAATTCCTAAACAGTGATATTCACACAAATGGAATTGATTAATTGTGATAATTGATACTTAATTGAAACATGTCAAAATAATATTAAATGTAGTGTAAAAAGTTTCAATAAGAAGACAAAATTGAGCCAAGAGTCACGCCTGAGCGGAGAGCCAGTTCCTTCATCCTGGGGTTCAGCGAGTCACTCTCTTCGTGTACATCATCATCAAAAATCAGATGTTATTGTGTTCAAACTCCAACTTATGAAAAAATAGCCAGTGTGTTATTTACTTGTTATTTGTTATTAATTACTTGTTATTAATAAGCGCGGTAATAAAGTACATGTTTTCAAACAGAGCGTAGAATATTTTGTTTTAAACCCTTTAAAGATTTATAAAACAATATATTAGTACTTGACGTGCATATATACATCTATGGTTTGAATATAAATATATTCGTTGGAACATATTCACAAGTATCTATATCGCAAAATACTAGGAGCGTTCTACGCCTCTGACGCAATACTTTATTACTTTCATACGCATTCATTAACCACACGAGCAATTTCATATCAAAGGACGTACTCTTAATTACGAATTCACGTTTGTCAGTTTACTGCTTCATATATCATCATCGTGTATCAGCTTGTTAGGTAAGCAGAAATGTGTGAATTTTTCCGACAAAAATATATGGAGGAGTTGTTGTGGCGGATATGCTTGGTACTCATATACGTTTTAACAACTCAAACATATATGAATAGTTAGCTAGGTTAGCTAAGATAGGTCGCGATTTTGCATGCAACGGGCAACAGCCAAGCCGAGGTGTGCCGTGTACCCTTGAGCTGGTTGCCAATATAAAATCGGCTGAGTGCCTTAAGCGCTCGCCTTAGTAGTCCGGTGAAGCTGTTAAGACCTTGCTAGGTCAATAGCGTACTCAGTTCGAGAAAAAAAAAAATGCAGAAATGTGTGAACAGGGACTTGTAAATAATGTACTACCTACAACTGTCTTTGTGCCTCACATGTGCTTGTATAACTAACCTCCAACCTCCTTTTGGGGTGTAAGGGGTGTCGAGTAACATCTTAAGACTTGAGACACCCAAGCCAACCTCACCTGCACGTGGTGCACCCTGCTGATCAACGAACGAGGCAATGGCGATAGCGGGGTGGTAGGGTTTTACAGCCCGACTGGGTCGCAACCACCATGTACATTGTACATGGCGAAAAAGCCCGTCATAGTGACTCACTTTTGCGCGTCGCGTTTCGGGATCAGCCTGTGCATATCCAGTACCAGGTGACTTTCGTCATTATGGCCGGCATGACAGCGGCGACCGACGATGGATGATCTGTCTCTCGGTGGTCGCCACTGTTTTTGGATTGTACTATGCTTACCATCAGGTATAGTGCAGTCACTTTGTAGTGCTACAATAAAAAAATAAAAAAAAAAAACATCAAATTATACAACAAGGAAATTATTTATTAAAATACTAGAAAACTCATAGCATTGAATATAATATCTACAGTTGATTTAAGTGATATTAAGAAGCAAATTATTTTCAATTAATTGTATTTGATAATAACCCAAAGCGATTTTTGTGCTAAAAAGATCCAAATCACAAGATACTTCTATATCATTCATTTATTAAATATATCATAAGTAATATCATAGTAATTAATATATTACTACAATTAAAAAATATCACAAATACGCTCGCACGTTTCTATCAGATTTTCATTCTTAACAACTTCAATTTAATCTATTTGATAATAATAGAAGTTCCAAAACTAAAATGAAAATGTATAATTTTTGCGAATTAAAATAAATACGGATCCGTGTGAAAACTTATGAGCTACCCGTGTCATAACAACATAGTATATATAAGAGCTCACTTAGTTAAGAATATTTTATCTATACTAATATATAAAGCTGAAGAGTTTGTTTGTACGGTTGAACGCGGTAATCTCAAGAACTACAGGTCCTATTTGAAAATATCTTTCAGTGTTAGATAGCTCATTTATCGAGGATGGCTATAGGTGACATATCATCACGTTAAAACCAATAGGAGCACTAATGAAGAATGTCTCAAAATCGGGTTATTTTGAGAGCTTCCGCTGCATGCTACTGTCAGTATTATATACGTTGCCATAGTAACATGATAACATTCTATCGCAAATATTTTCAGGGTTTATTTTATGTTCCTCTTCAAAAAGTTTATTCTACTTTAGTTTTGTTTCCGATTTTTGATTATTCGTGATACGTTTCTATAGCAAATATTTTCAAAGTTTATTTTGTGTTGCTATTCAAAAAGTTTAGTAGTAATAATATTCGTCCCATAAGACAAGCGAAGGAATTAATCCATATTGCCAATTCTGAAGTTGTGAATATAGGTAGTTCTTATGTATTCTTTATCCAGTTTTCTTCTATGTCCAAGTTAATGTAAAGGTATAAGCGCCAAATCATCTACATAATATTTCGTAAATTTTTATCTTCTTAATTTTCAAGACTCCAGAATTCATGCTTCGTAGTATTATTTTTCATTCATTTCACTTATGCATAATAAACGAACTATATATACTAATATTATAAAGAGGTAAAGTTTGTGAGTTTGTGACGTTGTGATGTTGTAACGTTGTAGGGGGTAATCTCAGGAACTACTGGTCCGATTTGAATAATTCTTTCAGTGTTATATAGCTCATACATCGAGAATGGTTATAGGCTATATATCATCACGCTAAGGCCAATAGGAACGGAGCACAGATGAAAAATGTTTCAAAATCGGGATGTTTTTTTTTCTATTGAAAACGCGAACGAAGTCGCGGGCTGAGGCTAGTATTACATAAAACCCCATTAATGCAACACAATATAGAGTCAAGTAACACAAGATTATGAATAAAATATAAAATCCACTACATGACAGACTGAAATCTTTATAAATATGTAGTGTAAGTAAGCACTGAGGGTGATATACAGTAGTTTAAAGTTCCAGCTATGTCGCTGATGATAAATACCATCCCATTCGATACACTGTTAGTATTAACATATATAATGTACATGTTACCTGTTACAGTAGATGATGTGCGTGTCATAATTACAAATATTTTTGAAAGAGTACTATTGGAATTTACACGTCTAATCACAATTTTACACTTATTTAATATATTAAAAAAAGCGTGCGAAGCCGCAGGTAACAGCTAGTATATTGTGCTGCAACGCGTTTGCAATCCGCAATGTGAACTCTCTCGGCTGTAAATATCAGCCTGTGGGATTCTCTTCACTGTACCGTATTAAGCGCTCACTTTAAACTCACGTACCAAGTAAGCCGACGACAGATATTAAAAAAAAAAAAAAATTATATTCATGGACGTGTTATCTGTATATATATATATTAAAAGGAATATTCACTTTTTAAAAAATACATTCACTTTTATCTCCAAGTTTCGATTAAAATTATCAAATTTGACGCATATAATTAAAAAACAGGATCTTTCTCAGCTTTTGATACCTACTGTTTTGCTTATAAATATGATTACACGTAATATAATTTGCCCTCACAGAACCGACCTTGATCGAAGCGTCATGTTTCTACCTTGTGTCTTTTTAAGATATTTTATCTAAATTTCAGTCCCAAATTTGAAAATTAAATATGATTTATCTATCATATCGATAATATATATATTTTCTTATTTAAACTTAACGAATTCTATACGAGCATTTATATGGAACATAGTCATTGCGCAGGACAAAATAAATCCCCTAAGAAAATTGGTTTTGAAAAAGTTACTTGAGATCCTCTAACTAATGTTAAATGTTTCTTTGTTTCAGATTTTTTAACAACTAACATTTTATCAATAAATCACGAAATTAAAACTGAAATTATTTATCATATTGCCGAAAACTGTATTCACAACCGAAAGCATATATACTGGTTTAAGATTAAAGTAAAGAGGTACCATTGCCAGAAAAGCATTACTCTGCTTTTTTTTATAGAAGCACGGCATAGTGACTGCACTATGCCTAATGTTAAGCATAGTACAATCCAAAAACATCGGCAACCACCGAGAGACGGATTATCCATCGTCGGTCGCCGCTGTCATGCCGGCCATAATGACGAAAGTCACCCGGTACTGGATATGCATAGGCTGATCCCGAAACGCGACGCGCAGAAACGAGTCACTATGACGGGCTTTTTCGCCATATGCATGGTGGTTGCGACCCAGTCGGGCTGTAAAACCCTACCACCCCGGTTTCGCCATTGCCTCGTTCGTTATTCAGCAGGGTGCACCACGTGCAGGTGAGGTTGGCTTGGGTGTCTCAAGTCTTAAGATGTTACTCGACACCCCTTACACCCCAAAGATTATTCGCATATCGAAGGAACAGAACTATATTATCGAAGAATCAAATTTCTAAATATATAATACTACGTTTTACCTAAAGCACTATGTACGTGAGTCGCGTCGAGCTAATCCGATGAGACATTTGTGACAGACATAGAAATACCTCATTTACTAACTTGCACGCAACTTCTATAAAATAACTTGCCTCATGAAACTAAGAGAATCTTATTGAATTGTTAGAACAGTAAAAACAAAGCTCGTAAAGCGCACCCGCCTTCAGGGAATATCAGATATACGAAAAAAGCGGCGGCGACCAATTATTCAGTGTCACAATATGCTATCTATTTAAATTCATATATAATATCAGAATATTATATATATAATAGTAAAAGCAGAGAACTGCCGCACTTTTACCCGAGATCATTCAGTAAGGAGTAATTACTGCTGTGTAATTAGACGAAGAATTATTTTCATGTGTTGTGAGGGCGTGTTTCAATCACCATATGGGTGCTACTGCGAAACAAAAACAAAAGCGCAAATACTGCTGTCCTTTTAGGAACATAATATGTTATATATAGTGTACACATATATTTTTTCAGGATTCCACCTTCCGTTCAGACCGCGGGCACGCATAGATTTGTCCGCTGAGTGACCGATGTTATTTATAGTGTTGCGATCGAATCTCTGCAATTCCTGTGGAAGTTTTGATACTTTTGTTGGCTCATTCGCAGTCCAATTATTTTTAAGCTGCACTTTCCTGAACGCCACCTATCTATCAATTGAAAATCCACGCTTAATGATCAGTCACGGGAATATCTAACGGTGACAAGTTAATAGAGCGTGTACCAAACGCTCGCCGGTTGCGTGAGCAAACGATAAATTCTACGGTTCTTAACGGCTTGTCCTTTGCCGAAGGCATTGTCAAGATCCAGATTTCCAAAGCAGCAAAGATCTCAATCTCCTGGACGTACTCTCTAGTTTTACAGGCGTTGCGGCTGCCCTGCAGCGCCTTGGTCGCACCTCCCTTCAGTAATTTCATGTTTAATTGCGGATAAAACAAATTCACGTATACATGTCTATCCTTCTTTAATTTTCAAGAATCGAAATATATTAGTACAATCGCGACTTAGTGAGCTACCTTACGTGTATAATAAATCGTAATCCTGTGAATCTCGAGCTCTATACAATAATCCCACGACGTCACTAACGCAATGAACGATTCGTACCTATCTGACTCTCTAAGTAGTGCGTAATCGCGTCTACGTTTGCTTATTCAGTAACCACACCGTGGTGGCTGGAAAGATTTAACCCGCTCCAGCACACCCATCGCGGCTCTTGTGACCGCATATAGACCCTCAGTTTGCTCCTACGTACTGAAGCCCCAAAGCACTCTACTACCACCACATAGTGACAGAGCAATTACTAATTCACGAAACAACTTACACGGCACTCTATAAACGTGCACACACACGATGTAGGTACACGTACTGTGGAAGGGATTTAATTTTTCATATTGGTTAGTGCATATTAGTCATATTGCTCGTCACAAAATACATGTACCCGTTAGTGAGACACACATGTACAGATATGTGTCTCACTAACGCATATATGGATGAGTAGTTTAACACGATGCGTGTTTGTTGCAATTAATGCGACAACCCTAGCCGAGGCTGCCCTTGTGCTAATTGTTATTCGGCTGAGTGTCGTAAGCACTTGCCAAAACCAGCCAGGTGAAGCTGTAAAGGCCCGTTAGTTTAACAGTGGATAGTCAAGTCGAAAAAACACTAATTCCCCAATATAATTTTAGGTATAATCCTTTGAAAACCTTCCTTGTAATCGTTCCCTTTAGCTAATAAATGTTAAAACTAATGTAATAAATTGACTCGCCTTAGCCTAATCACATCACTCTAACAAATCATCATTCGGAACAAAATCGTAGATTAATGGCCAACTCACAAAATTAATTGCACTTTTGCAAGAAACTGATTCCATCTCCGTCGGCCCTTCCCTTCCCATGAGCCCGACACCTGCCCGGCCTCGGTACGGTGCTAGCCAGTGACACGACGCGACGCGGCGACTCTAATTAGCAGCCAACGTCGCCTGGAAGTGACTACTTGATTAATTGAAATTATTCGAAGAGTCTATAAGATCGATGCCTTTAATTAATTAATGGAGTATTATCGTTCCTGTACCTCCAAACAAACTTCCATCACTTTGTTTCAACCAATTAGTTGAGGCCGTCGCGGAAATCGCGCTTTTTCCTGCCTCTACTTGAGAACCGTCCAAAAGGGACACTGGAAAATGTCTATGGAGTAGAATGTTCATTTTGGTATTTTAATGTTTACGTTTGATCAGTTATAGAGTTCACGTAGGCTTATAAAAATGTTTTCTGATGTTTAATTATTCCCGAGTCGAAGAACATAGATCTATTATTACTCCTAAACTTTACCTTATTAAAACTTATTAAACATATCAGTTACTATTTTCGTGTTCATTTTCCAGTGCACTTAACAGTGGACGTAAACATGATCTTTGCGCCTGCAAAATCCAATGTTACGTGCAAATGTTATTCTTTATTAAAAGTCAAAACCTATTTACTTATAATTGTTGACAAAATTCTAAAAGTAACTATGGAGTGAAATACGTTATTATTACTTTACTTTTGAAGTGAAATTTCTTTAGGCGCGACAAGGAGGTAAACTGGACTACAATGCAACGGAAATCTGTTAAGACAATATGGCGTCACGTTCCTGTATCATCCGCTTAGATAATAATTAAACATAACCAAAACTTCATTTAAATCATAATTCATTTCTTGTCATAGTAATCTGTTCCTACTTTTCTGTATTTTATTTACTTTATAACAAAGAGTTGCTACTAATATTTCCTGTGTTATTTAAGTTCCGAATTAGCTGATAGATGGCACGCAAGAATATTCGACAAGTAACGGACGAGTGATTTAAAAAATTACAGTATGACTAACTGTCACTCAGCTGGAGCATCTACTTCACTGGTTAACTCGAATCAAAGACCATAAGTTATATTTATAGAGTATTCCGTGTAACATGTAAGTTGTTCAACGGTGATGATGCCGCGATGGTAATTTACGTTGTTAGTAAAAGTACCTGGGCGACCGAGCCTAGCTCGGTTCTTTAAAAAACATTTTTGATTGAAATCTTAGTAAAAAAAAGTTTTCTATGAATAAAATCTAGCTAGATCAATTTATCGTCCCCGAAACTACCTACATACTAAATTTCACGGAAATAGATGATGCCGTTTCCGAGATCATGAATATATACAAATATAAAAATATACAAGAATTGCTCGTTTGAAGGTATTAGAAGATTAGATGAAATAGTTTTCTGCAATCTACAAACCAAACGCGGTAATGTATAAAACATTTTTCCGATATACTTTATAAAGTTTTGTTGATACTAGATCCCGCACCTTACGCTCCAAGTTTCTCCCACGCGGAGTCACAGCGAACATATTTATTTACTTTAAATGTCATTTCTTCAATATTAACTATCAATACGTAGAGTAACGTAGTTGTATACGCAGTCCGGTGAAGCTGTTAAGACCTTGCTAGGTCAATAGCGTAGTCAGTTCGAGAAAAAAGCACTGTAACATTTCATATTATAACGGCCTACCAATTCGTGAACCACCACTTCGGCTGCGTCAATGGTCTTACCGATCTTTCAATAGAGAAAACAACTATAATATTATTAAAATCGATAAGTACATGTTAAAATATGGAAAAATATTGAAGCAGCAATGAGTACGGCATACAACTTTGCTCTGCGAGTCTTCACATCGCAAACTAAATACATTTAGGCTTATATTGTTCTTAGAACACAGAACAACGAGATAACTGAAATCTCATAACACGTTATGAGAGAAATTCTTTTTCAAAATATTGTTTGAAGAAAAAATACAGCATCATATGTTTTTAATTGTATGTTGAACATCATACCTGGCCTCAACTTTGATTGCGTTATTAAAACAATTCATTAAAATTATTAAAATTACTTAATTTAATTAATGAATGCATTATTAAAATTATTTAAACAATTTTGTTGTATACTTTTTTGAAA
The DNA here is from genome assembly GCA_014332785.1 of Antheraea mylitta. Lineage (NCBI taxonomy): Eukaryota > Metazoa > Arthropoda > Insecta > Lepidoptera > Saturniidae > Antheraea > Antheraea mylitta. The sequence goes on along the minus strand of JACEII010000051.1, from coordinate 136,305 downwards.
ATGACTGATGTAATAAGTTTCATCGCGCGAAATCATTTGGTCTATTATCCTCTCTCGCAAGTTATTTTTTACTAAAATGTAAGGTTTTGTGTTGTTATTGGGTCGCGCCGCAACACCACACCTAACCTGAGACGGAAAGATAATTATATCACAGCTATTGATATAGACGAATTAGCTTATTATATAGACTCACCATTATAAAGCGAAAATTGAAACCATAACTAGAATTGTGTAAATAATTAAATATCAGTAGGTTATCGCGGATCAAATGATAACGTAACATGTTTAAACGATAACAATAGTTTAGCGAAACAAATACTTCACAATCGGAACACATAATATTCAAAAAGACGAGAAGACAGACCACCTGACTCATTTTTACCATTTTCCCAATATATTTCTTTTCTTTGTTAGCATATCTGATACGATAAAAATAATAAATTAAAATAGGTTACAATATACCAAAATCGATTGAGTTTGTCACTGAATATAGCTCGCGTTCGTTTCTTATAAACGTTGAAGCACTGATGGCTTAGTTGATGATCCGTTCAGACACTGCGTCGGTGGATGTAGGTTCGAATACTAGCAACTAAGTCGGAACTTTTAAACAACAAAGTAAATACAAAGTCTGCTTATCACGATCGCATATAGTATTGTGTTAAATACCTTTCTATTTATCATTTTCCCTATCCAAGAATAGTTTCAAACTGAAATAATTAATAACTCTACAAACATGGCAATAATAATATAACGCAATATGAGACAAATAAAGCGAAATAAGCTAAATACAGAAATCAAATTATTCCTGAATTTTCAATGATTTTTTAAATAGGAATATAATATATATCTCGAGGCACAGTTCTAATTTAAATATGAAATTATTTTACCACTATTCATTATCTATATATTAATACGTGAAGCAAGAAAAATGTACCCCTTTTTAACCTACTTGCCCTGATCGGGTGAACTTGAAATTTAGCATAGTTAAAGTTTATATGGCGGAGAAGTGCAGAAAGCTGTTTATTTTATATGAAATGAGTACATTAAATCAATTAAAATATGCTCTACTCACACTACTGCTCGAATTTTACACAACATATACAGATTCTACTGTGTATCCATTACTTTTCCAAAATATGATACTGGATATATCACTATTTCTCATAATGAACAGACTACATTTAATACAATATCACCCACAAATATCACCCAGTCATGGTGTCGTGTAAAATTAATTGAAAATGACACAATTTTCAATGTCATTATGTCATGGGTTGCGATAAATTTCTTTATTTTCGTAAAGTTATATTTATTTAGTATTTGAGAGCCTTACCACCTTATGTAACTATCTGTTTTTTGTTTGAACTTTATAATTAATTTCGATTTTCATTTACACAAAGATTTTTTTATGTTTATATAATTAAAAATCATGGCAAATGGGAAATAACTGAGTAGCCATGACGAAAACCTTTCATTATAGAAGTATGACCTTTGACAAAAGTGTTAATAAAGTTCAAACATTAAAAAATTAATGAACTATGGTCGAATGTCGACCACTGGACGCCCACTAGTATTTATTATTTCAGTTGGTTATATTTTGTATCGCTTGCTTTAATTTAAATTAGTGTGTTCAGTTTATCCACCCCAAATATAGAAAACACAAATACCATAATAGCGACACGTTACGATGGCCGTTTTGACACATTACAATAGTGACGTGAAATGTCAATATCTTTTCGAAAAACAGATAATAATAATATAAAAGAAAAAAAAAGTTTTAAGCGCCTATATAGTTAGATTTAAGTATTATAGCAGACAAAAAATAGACTATGCATTGTAATTGTAAACATATTTACTTATTATCTGTAATGTGTGCTTTATAAATAAATAAACACAAGTCTGCCAAAGGTGGAAGTTCTGCTAGTGAGTGGTCCAATCTATACTAATATTATAAAGAGTTAAAGTTTGTGAGTTTGTGACGTTGTGATGTTGTGACGTTGTAGGGAGTAATCTCAGGAACTACTGGTCCGATTTATATAATTCTTTCAGTGTTATATAGCTCATTCATCGAGAATGGTTATAGGCTATATGTCATCACGCTGAGACAAGGAATAGGGACGGAGCACAGATGAAAAATGTTTCAAAATCGGGTTTTTTTTTTCTTTTGAGAACTGCTGCGTGTTAGTGTTGGTGTTAGTGTATTTATTCCACGCGAACGACGTCACGGGCAGAGGCAGTTTTATATATATGTATAGGATATAAATATGGTAATTCGAATTTTATATACATAAAGGACAAGGTATGATGTAAACAAGTACAACAATAATAGCAACCATTAAATATACAGTCAAACGACGCAGATTTTTTTTTATAAAAACTAAGATTATATTATATGGTTATATAGATAATATAATATATAGTTATACGTATATACAATTTAGCAATGAGTCCTAAATTCAATATTTATTATTCATTAAATTGTACGAAAAACTGCACGCCACTATTGACAATAACGAACAGCATTTTGGTCCTCCAAACAATTTTATATAAAACTTTTTGAGGAGACAAACATCAAAACCGTCATCATAGTGCGTCGCGAGTATAACAAACACTTTCTACTTCAATAAAAGTAACCTCTCTTAAGACGAAACAAACGGGATAACATTCAAAACAATTTATTGTACGTATTATAATTATCAAAATAACTCAGCGTTAGTTTCGAATTAATACAAGTAGTCCAGTGAAGCTGTTAAGACCTTGCTAGGTCAATAGCTTAGTCAGTTCGAGAAAAAAAATAATACATTAAAGGTAAGGCTATGAGCCAAAGTTTTCGAGAAAAACATTGTGATGAGATTACACGTTATAACAACATTTTTACAAAACCACACCAAGTAGAAGATCCTTCAGTAAGCACCTATTTGTGTTCCTACATCCACAGATACAGATTTCATTTCTAAGCTTGACATGTTAACTTCTTCGGTTACAACGTCACGTAACATTTACCATGTTATATCTGTTTGTCGCGTATTGGCAAACAACCGAAGGAAGAAACAGGCCCCCGCCGAGCTGAGTGCATCAACATCACTCGGCGCACCGTCACAGCACAACGCTAGGTAATGAAATCCGGTGCCGCATTCAGCACAATAACAATGAATTGACAGTTTCGTAATGGATTCGTCGAGTCACGCTTACATAACATTATACTGATAATCGGCCTCGTGAGCACGCGTCTGTGTGTGTCTTGCGCCGAACTTTTGGACTCCTTCATATAACTATATGTTTATGTTTTTATATTTCATTTAGTATCGACGACAAGGTCTTGCGCCTAAATCACAACTCTGAACTAACAGCGACGCAGTATGATGGTACTTAATATTTGTTGCTCATTCTCGGTAAAAAACTTAGTTGTTCATGTAACTTAGCTGGTTTTTATTATCTTTTTAATTCAAAACAGGAACTTGACTTATTAACCGACTTCAAAAAAAGGAGGAGGTTCTCAATTCGTCTGACCTCATAACTTTGGACTGGGTGAACCGATTTTGATGATTCTTTTTTTATTTGAAAGCTGGTACTTCCCGTGTGCTCCCATTTTAATTTAATCCAGTTCGGACAGCGGCATTCAGTGCAAAACCGTATAAGTGTTAAATTTGCATTAAGTATGTACACGACAAATAGACGAATAACTCAATATCATGCCAACCGATTTCGATGAGTCATTTTTTATTGTAAAAGATGTTCTTCAAGGGTAGTTTGATGAGAGTTTAGCTAGGTTCTGATTATGGGATCCGTGACAAAGTAGCATAACTTTCAAGAAACAAGCCTACTCCTTTCTTAACGGCCGGCAACGCATCTGTGATTCCTCTCGTGTCGCAGGTGTCCTTGGGCGACGGTGATCACTTACCATCAGGTGACCCGCGCATGTTATAGTAAGATATATGTATATACACTAAAAATGGAAAAATAAAGTAAATTAAAAAAAAAAAAGAATTAACCGACTTCAATATTAATCAAAGGCATAAAAATAAGGCACTAAAAACCGAAAAATAAATAGTTTATCAAATTAACCAAATTAAATAAAACATATGAATATGTGTGCTACCAAGAGATGTATTGGAAGTCGGTGCCAACCGAAAATCATATCATCTACATAGGTACAAAGGCACCGACTTCCAATGCATCTCTAGGTAGCACATGATGCCTTTGATTAATATAGAAGTAGGTTAATTCTTTTTTTTTTATTTACTTTATTTTTATTTGACTAGTTGTGCACACGGCTCCACACACCTGTTCTACAAGATAGCGCTTCACTAACAATGATAAAAATGAGATAATATTACCTTGAAACCTATTTTGTTTCTATATTTATATTACTCCCTGAATTACTATTAAAGATTATTAATTATTGTGTTGTCAAAAATTTGAAGTTATTTACGGATGTAAAGAGAATATTGTAGAAGTCGTAAAATTCCAGTAAGGAGAACCTGTGTAATAAAAAAATTATGAAAAGAGTGATAAGTACTCATAGTAATCATTTATGGTTTTTTTATGTGAAATATATGTATTTCTAAAACATAGTATGTAATGGAGTCGCAATGTTATTTTCAGTAATATTTATTATCTACACAATAATTTACTAACTTGTGTTATAAATCTCCTTACCCGTTTTCTCTCCCTTTCCCTCTCCCATAACCTCTCTCCATTTCCCCAAACACAGGCTGGCAATGCACATGTGACTCTTCTGGTGTTGCTAGTGTCTATGAACGGCGGTGATCGCTTAACAACAGGTGACCCGCCTGTTCATTTGCCTCCTATATGATAAAAAAATGTAGTAGAATGTTTGCGAGATTCGACTGCGGAAACCCCTCATCAGTTACATATCTTCGAACCGCAAAGCAGCGACACTGGTGCTCCTGTATAATTATTATACACTACGAGAGATGTCGTCGGAGGAATGTTCTAACTCATCGACAATACCAACCTATTGCGACTTGCATCAGGACTGCGATTTTTTTAAAGTTTCATATATATGGATTACAGTTATATACAACAGATATATAAGTACATGTACAATATTACGTTTGCCGGATACTGTAACTCGATGTCAGGCACTTACTCATATCATTAGTTAATCGCCACATTAGCTAATGTATACCAAAAATTAACTAATAAACATAACTATTAATTAAAAAATAACGTAGATCGAATAACTGGTACTCGTATAGTAATTTAGTGTTAATGTCGAGGATCACATGTAATTGGAACTTTCGGATTTCAAAGTATTTTTTATATTATTAAGTACATAAAAAATGAAAAAATTTCATCAACGCCACCAGACACCGAAGTTGGGGCAAGATTTCAGAACTATCTGGTCAGCGTCTGACGCCCTAACCAAAGCCATTCCTTTCGGTACTCTTCTGAGAACCAGAGAGATAGAGGGAAACCAGCTCAATGAGAACTTCCCTTTAAGCTTAGGAAATGGAAAGGTGGATCCTTCTTTGTGATCGTCGATTGATTCGCGATCCCAGAAAGAATCACCAAAGAACAAAACTGACAGCAAAATACTTCTTAAAGAAATTAAGGAGCTTAGTTCCGGGATAGGTGAACCGAGAACTGGTAGGGAACATCCTATTCACGATTACCAAACTTGGAAAATCATAGTTGAGAATGAGCCTGGAGTCGGTAATGAGCACCTCACTTGAGGCCTCAATCAGAAAAGAGTACTTGTCAAAGAAAATAGAATTATAAACGAGAGATTACCACATGCCTCCTCCAATGCCAAGCTCAGCGTAGGTCATCGTGTAGACCAAAATTACAGCATCTGCACATTATTACGAAAAAGTGATCAAGAAGCGACAAAGGGTTTTTGAACCTATTTATTCTATTATTAGACAATGGGTATTAGACTCCCTTAATTCATTTAGCATGTAAGAGCTAATTTATACTACTTTTTATTTCATTTTGTATGACTAAATTTTGCGACTCTTTCAGTAACTCGGCCACACTACGCTACCTCTTAAATAATGTCAGTGAAAATAATAATCCAATGAATATCAGTATAACATACATATTTTTAGCACATATTTTAGTAAAGTCTAGAACAATCCAAATTCTTTATCACCCGGTAATAGATAACAAAAATGACGACAACATATCGGTAGTATCTAATCTTATCGAGTCAAAAAAACAACTCTGACTTTTGTACCAAAGACAGCACATTACCTCGTATCGCCATACTTCAGTTCGGCCAGGAAGCCTCCACGCCGAGCAGTTGTTAGGTGTTAGATTTCACTGTCAAGGTAGAGGACAGGCGGCATTTATTCGGTACAAGTGTATTCCTCTGGTTGTTTAACTAGGTAATGAAACAACACCAGATTTTTTATAGCACGTTATATGTACCTCTCACAGTCACAATTTTATAATTTTAATTTATTCCACAAATGATATGGAGCCTTCCTAAAACTACTTAAATTTGTTTATTATATAATTCTTTTAGGATGATCAATGAACAAATGAATATCATCATATATATTAATACGTGAAACAAAAACTTTGTACTCCTTTTTAAGCGACTTGCCTGAACGAATGAACTTGCATAGTTAAAGTTTATATAGCGGAGAAGTGCAGAAAGCCATTTTTTTATATAAAATGCATATTCAATAAATTAAAATAATATTAAATATAAGCATATTCAATTAATTAAAATATACGTTACTCACACTACTGCTCGAATTTTACACAACATATACACACACTTGTAAATGTAAAACACATTGTATTGTTGTATTCAAAATTAGATAAACCAATAAACATTAAGTACTATAAATATTAAGTATTAATAGAAGTATCTGCGCGCACAGTATTGAAGTTGTTTTATTAATTCATAGCGCGAACTAATTTTGTCGACCTTGCCGTATGGAACTGAGCAGTCATATTATTCTCATCCTTAGTTTTTATTTTTTAATGATATAGTGAATACAACAAGCAGAACACGAATATTAGAATTTGACATCACAAAATATTCGCACAAACATATAGTAATGTATAATAGACAGAGAGACAGAATGGCATGATTAGAGACAAGAAGAGACAACAACAAAACACTTTTTGCTTACGTGGCGGTTTCGACTGTACAAAAGGAATGTAATTTTCAATGAGAAAGAAACCGCGAGAATTGTGATTGAAGAGCCACCACGGCGCCTAATACTGAGGACCCTCACGAAGCTTATAAGTCGCACAACTTTAAGCAGGAACCGTATGACAACGTATTTACTAGCAGAAATGAACAAAAATCATAACACATACTCGATACCTGAACACAAAGGGATGATAGATCCACTTAGATATGTAAAATAGGAATAAATAAAGGCATCAGATCGATATTTCAATAAGTGTCTTATTTACTATTTGTATTACTCCAAACATACCTTCATACTTGCGATTGAAGTTCTCTTTAATAGTTATTGCGTGGCGACCTTGTCAAGCATTTTATGAAAGACCTTGACCTTTAGCATTATATTTACAAACACGCCATAAGTACGCACAGTCTGTGTACGTATTTGAGAACAAACTAATATTTGTCTTGTAAGGTACAATGAAAAACGACATAAGGGTAGTGCATTTAACTGTTAAATGAATGTCATATACAAAGTCAACCTACAACCGAGTGCAGGGCAACACTCGTCTGGCAATATAATGCCATCACAAGGTAGATCTAGAGAAGGTGCGGTACCCACGATTCAAAAACAAATAACACAAACAATAACAAAATTATAATATTTATTACTTCATTTGCACTTCACTTCTTGGACATTTTAAATAGATGATAAATATTTTAACATACTCATTCGGAACCAAATTATGTTATTAAATAGTGTTACATAATAACGTCTAGTAACGGAATGTCTCGTAATGTTATTTTAATATAATAGTTGATGATTAAAAACATACTTATTATACGTTAGTATATGTACAAACGTCATTTATGTAAATGTAATAATGAAATTTATGAGGCACAAGTCGTACAAAACAAATATTTCCTAAGTAGTGTGCGGCGATATCGCAACATGTTTTGTTGACTAACGATGGAATACCAAAGAGTATGGTATACTGTCTTCGCCATACAACACGCCGTACCTAGAGTTGTCAATACTCTGGAAGAAAATAGAGGAGAAACAAACGCAAATCAACGCAAAACATACTTTTTAGTCTGTACACAATGACTAATAAATAAACCAAGTAACTCTATTCATACGTTTTTAACCAGCCTAAACTTCTCTTAAGAAAAGGAGCTTTAAATTCCAGGAAATTTTGAAAAATGTGATATTATTGGCAAACCTACGTATATTAACAACTAATACACACACCAACACTTAATAATTAATTAAATAACATTTTATATCACCAAAATATAAAAATCATATAATACAAAACAGTTCGTTCCGCGGTCGTCGACCATCACCCGCCGCCTCGTCACGGAGCAGACACGCAGGTTACCCAAGCAGGTAATTATACAGCACTGTCATAAGCAAGCCCATCAGTACCGGGAACTTCCACGAGCTGAAGAAGTTGGTTTCGTTTTCGAGCTTATTGTCTTCCCAATTGATTTGTTTTTTCTTAATTTCGACCTTGTCCTCATCGACGAGCTCGCCTACTACATATTTCTTCATGAGCTCTTTGGCATCGTAGCTGTGTCCGACATCGTCGAAGTCCTCCGAGGCATCCTTCCCGGACACATTGATGAGCACCTCGTGTCCGCCGGGATGTTCGTCCATGAATTTCGTCACGTTGTACACGACATTATCTATTATAAATAAAGCCTCAGATTTGCAGTTGCGTTCTGCGATTTCCTTCCTAGTGAACACTTTGTTCGTCATGATGTGCGTATGGGTGCGCGCGCGTCTCGTTCCGTACTGCCCGCTCGCCTGACACTCGCTCGACGTTCACTCGGGCCCCGACTCCGTGTGTTATATCTGTGGTTATATCGCAAGGCAAGATGGCCGCACCGCCCCGCACTCCGCACACCTTCTTTATCATTCACTTTATCTTGCAATTATGGTTTATTGACGTTTCGTCCTTAAGCTGATATAATTGTTCGATATGATACAGCAATATAGGACAACAGTATATAAACCTACTCGCACGTAGAACAATTAATAAATACAATCGATTCCATCGGCCTCACTCGATGTTCATACGGCTATCTGGTGACACTGGATTCCATGCTGTACGACTCCGATGCTCCGATGGGCGAGCAATGCCCGAGACTATGGTTCTACGAATAACTCATAGATGTCAACGGGAAAGTAAAAAAATATATATGTGAAAATGATTAATGTATTACAAGTTATTGATGTGACACAGCAAATGATATTGGGGAGCGATAGTTATAAATTTATGACATTGTAGTGACATCATGTATTGTGTGAATTACATTATTATGTAATGGCGGGCAGTATGAGTATAGTCTCGGCCGGCATACATGTAACACGCGTCTCTGAATGAAAGACTCAAATGTGATCTTTGTTTTATTACATCTACAGACATTAATTAGAGGCAGAAAACCTCTAAAACATCTTCTTTGCCATCTAATCAGTTACTCAAGACCAATTAAGTACTAACAATAAAAGCGTATACCTTAAACAGCAGATACAGCAATACACTACTGAATATAGTCAAGAGATGTGAAGGGGACGACGCTCCGCGCGGGTGAGAACCCCAGTCGTTTTATTCAATAGACATGGGTCAGCATAGACATAGCATAGTAACAACATAGGCTATATATAGTCTTTAAGAGTGTTTAAAGCTACCCCGAAATACAAGATCCTGAATCCCTTTTGGCTACTCCTTTTATTAGCTTGCTTCATATTCGAGGGTAGTAATAATGTT
>JACEII010000051.1:105278-116420 GCA_014332785.1 Antheraea mylitta | reverse complement strand
CGAACAATATGTGTTCAATCTTTTATTGTATAGATATAATATTGGGTATCGTCTGCTGAACTCGCTAGCTTAAAATAAAACAGCTAATTAGTTAGTTATTTGCCCGTAAAATTCCCGTTCAAATATTACTTGTAATCCGTTGAAGCTGTTAAGACCTTGCTAGGTCAATAGCGTAGTCATTTCTAAGAAAACAAAACCGTTCATATAGGTCCAGCTGTTTCGGAGATTACCCGGAACAAATAAACAAACAGATATATCGACAGAATTAAAAAAAAATGTTGATATTTGTAGCACCGCAGATATATGTATTCATCAAAAAGTATTTATTTGAATATTATATACACACGCTTTATTCTTATAATACGTAATATATCACAAACCAAAAATTGGAAACAAAACTAATGTAGAATAAACTGTTTGAGGAGTTTTTGACGGGATTTCAGCCTGTTATGTAGGGGATTTTATATTTTATTCATAATTTTGTGTTATTTGACTCTATATTGTGTTAAATTGGCGGTGTTTTATGTAATATGGTTTGTTTATTATGCATAAGTGAAATAAATGAAAAATAATACCACGGAGCATGTATTCTGTAGGCTTGAAATTAAGAAGATAAAAATTTACGAAATATTATATAGAAGATTTGGCGCTTATATATAGAGAATACATAAGAACGACCTATATTGACAATTTCAGAATTGGCAGTATGGATTAATTCCTTCGCCTGTATTGTGATGGACAAATATTATTACTACTAACCTTTTAGAATATCAGCACAAAATAGACTTTAAAAATATTTGCGATAGCAACGTACTACTTATAATAAAAAAATGGAATTAAAAATAACCTAGAATAAACTTTTGAACAGGAACACAAAATAAACCCTAATAATATTTCCGATAGAATGTTATCATGTTACCATGGCAACGCATATAATACTGACAATGACACGCAGCGGGTGCTCTAAAAATAGCCCGATTTTGAGACATTCTTCATTAGTGCTCTGCTCCTATTGGTTTTAACGTGATGATATGTAGCCTATAGCCATCCTCGATAAATGAGCTATCTAACACTAAAAGAAACTTTTAAATCGGATCTGTAGTTCTTGAGATCATAGCGTTCAACCAAACAAACAAACAAACAAACAAACAAACAAACAAACAAACAAACAAACTCTTCAGCTTTATATATTAGTATAGATGTATAGATAGACATAGATAGATGTATATGTTTCATGTTACTATAAGTGGTGTGCGTGTCGTACTTGCATTTTTTTAAAAGAGCATATTTACTACTGTACATGGTCTCACAATTTTATATTTCTGAAATACAATTTTTAAAAACGCGTGCGGAACTGCGGTTGCAGGTAGTTGAAATAAAAATACAATTTTCGTTTATTTAATATTTTATTTCAAAAGAAATTACTGTTTTTTACAGTCTATCGTATTTATTTAATTATTATCCTATTAAGACATCAACGACACTCTCAGAAAAAAAACATAAATCTAATAACCCACAAGTCCAGGACAGTGTGAAGCATGTTTACAGATGTGTACATTTTGCGCCATATTTTATAGCAACACTATTTCAACAAAATAAATTAAATGCAAATTATCCTTTACAAGAAATCAACATGCATATAACTTAAATAGATTTGACAGATGGTTCTTGAAAATGCAGTGAAAGGTCAATATTGGCAGATAATTATACTATTAATTCCTACATACGTTATGTTATAAACCAAAAATAAGAATATAAGTATATATATAAGATATAAGTAGTATACTGAAGAATTATAAACAGCGATTGATTGGGTTGTTGACAAATAGAGGAATGTTTTAAAATTTAAAAAAAAAAATGCAGTCATAACCTACAGATTTACTAATTGTATTGTTAACCCCGGGCTCAGTAGATTCTTGTATAGTACTGTACCGCCTCTGAGCTCCTCCGTAGTCGTAAAGGTATCGGCGCAGTACCCACTACACCAGCAAGATTAAGAATTATTCCAAGCTCTCTTTAACTTTTTTTAATAATCTTTCTTCTACAAAAATCAATACGAATTTAAAAAAAAACTTTTTTTTTTCTAACGTATTCATCGTTATCCAAACACTACTTTCAACTTAGAAGCCACCACCTCACTCCACCACGACATAATGTATATGAGAGCCGGCAACACATAATCTACGTTTTACCGATACCATGTAAATAATTGATATGTAGGAGTATAAAGAAATTAAGAAGATCTAATAACCCAAACCATGAATCCTTCTGCCCCAATTCTATTACTTAAATTCTAAGTTAATAAATAAGTTACATGAATAAGTAATTATCCTAATGTTATTGTAATTATATTGACTTAGTTGGTCGCCCCAGTTTTTCTCTTATACAAGGCACCGGGCGACCGCGGCATCGGATACCTCGGCTCTCGAACCTTCTATGAAAACGAAACGAGATTCATGAGTGACGTCACAGAGTCGACGCGACGCCCAATACACACAACGTATGTGACCAACAGGTGAGCACGTTATATCGTGTATTTGCATAATATATAAACGTGAGATATAGCTGAACCGGTTCCCAATGTATCTGTGTATAGGTGTTCATAAACAAAAACAAACCACTACAGAATGAACTGAGACCACGTTTCATAAAACACTAATGTCACACAATTCACAACGTAGATTCAAACTCCAAAACAGTCGCAACACAGGTGAGGCCTTCATTACTGGAACAAGTAGGAGTAGAGCAGCGTCGCGAGGGCCGCAAGCACCAAGGGCGGCCCCCATACGCTTAACGCGCCCGACAGAGAGCTCTCCTCGGATTCGAAGTCAGAGTACGCGGGAGGCACCGACTGCAGCACCTCCCACTTGTCCTCGTCGAGTACCTCCCCGATCTTGAACTGTTCGCGCCACTCAAACGCGATCTCGCTGTGGCCGACGTCGCGGAAGCAGCGCGATGCGTCTCCGCCGGCGAGTCGCAATAGTACCTCGTGCCCGCCGGGATGTTCCTCCAAGAACTCAGTGACGTCGTACACGACGTTGTCGATGATGATGACGGCATCGGTCCGGTGCCGGCGCGGCTCCACCTCGGCGCGACTGAACCTAGCAGTCATGACTGTACACGAGCGCGTACACGTGTGTCCCTCACCGCGTCCGCTCGGGAACTACTCGACAGTAGACTGGCAAACAGTCACCGGCTCATGTGCTGGTGTCGACACCGGTGGAGTGCCCTCAGCTTTCACTCACGGTCACACGGCTCCAGGAACAGAAGAACGTACGGTTTCAATCACCGATTACCGAATAACATTTGAAACGTTTCCACAACGATCGTGAATTCTTAATACTCTCTCGTCATGATAGAATCAATATAACACAAAATTAACATAAACAAAAGTAATGAATAGGGTTGCCAGACAGAGTTTAATTTGCATGATATTCTATTTTTAATCCTAATAAGATCTTGTCAACTAATTTAAAATTAGCAATAGACAACCATACTTCGTTATTCTCAACGATTAACGTTAACAATATAAAAAAATATATATAAGATATTTCACAACTCTAGCCACGTTGTAAACTTAAGTTTGAAATAATTCAGAAGGAATTAGGCTATGAATACTTTTCACTATAACATTATTATGTATACAATCGAAGCAAATTAAACGAATAAAACCTAAGTGACATAAATTTTAAGGAAAATAAACACGACACGGGGACTGATAATATCTAAAAAAAATAGAATAATTAATAAACATTCAATAAAAAGTGACATAAGCTAGAATGAAACGTAAGGATAACAATAAAAATCTATAAATATAAAAAAGGAGCGCAATTGCAAATAAATAATGAAAAGATTGGTAGTCTGATTTAAAAAGTCTCGGATTATATCCGAGGAAGGGGGGAATAAAAAAAAGTCACAAACGATACTTTGTACTTTTTTTCAAGAATTAAACAACAACACATGCGTACAGCAAACAGATACCCGAAATCACAGTTTTATTTTACAGCAAATAGCAATTTCCATTGTCAGAAATCAATAACACTAACTTAAAAGGTTACGAACCTGCTAAAGTTACCAACGTTTAGATGTTTTATGAACAATTAAACAATTACACGACCAACATATCAAAAATTAATAAATGTAAACAACTACTTACCAAAACTAATACAATACCTATTCTTGATTAAAGTATGTAACGGCCAGACAAAAAGATACAACAACCAAACGCATCGCTAGTACGCGATGCTATAGACCTTGAAGCGTAGTGCTAAGAACGAGTTTTGCTTGTCGCAATTTATCGGTTACAAAGGGACATACTTCCGTTGTACAAAAATCGTTAAAATTGGTTAAGAACTAAATACATATTTATACACTTCCCGTGTTAAAATGTATTCGAAAAATGTTGATAATCAATGAGAACTAATATTTTTGTATGATTTAATAATTCTTGAAAACTTTATTAGCAAGCAAATAGACGATCTTTTTTACTCTATATTCATGATCAAAACTTTTACAATAATTACTTATCACAAAATTCTTCAGAAAAGTATATAGACAGAACTACAGAGTAATATCAATATATATAGATTCAGGTACATATATCACAAACATAGAACGCTCCGAATAGCAGTAGTTTGTGTCACAATGACTAATGTACGATTAGAGAATCGGTAGTCTACATAAATATATCAAACGAAGTACAGACCCTTGAAAGCATAATAATCCATGTAAACACTAGATGGTGAAAATGGATAGGAAATAAATATGTGTCACCAAGAAGAAGGCGGGATTTTAGTCTGTCATGTAGTTTTTTTTTTTTATATCATAAGAGGCAAACGAACAGGCGGGTCACCAGATGTTAAGTGATCACCGCCGTCCATAGATACTAACAACACCAGGGGATTCGCAAGTGCGATGCCAGCCTGTGTTTGAGGGAAATGGTGAGAGGAGAGGAAAGGGGGAGAGGAGGTGGGCCTGCGGCGCTCTCACTGGCAGAGCGAAACGCAACAATGTAAGCATTGATACTTCACGTCGGTTTTCTGTGAGAGGGTGGTACTACCCCGGGCGAGTCGACCCATTCAAGCTGAACCCAATAATAGCTCCAACGTGGCTCTACCACCTCCAAAATTGTCTTGTGTTATTTGAATCTATATTTTGTAAATTTGGTGGTGTTTTACATAATATACTTAGTTTATTGTGCATAAGTGAAGTGAATGGAAAATAATACCACGGGGCATGAAATTCTGAGATGCCACAAAACTCCCTAGAAGGTCTAACAAGGGAGCCTCCATCTTGTTAGAATATTGAAACAATCACACGACGCTTGTAAATTATTAACTACACGACAATGGCAGTAATAATCACGATTGGTTGCCAAAAATAAAGATTAAAAAAAGTCACCAAGAAAGTCACAGCTGTCGAATAAGCAAACTTACAAATCTTTACAAGGAATTAAATAGCAAAGACACATTATGTATAAGGCCACGAAACGGTGTATTTAGAATATCAGGATCATGCTACGTGTAAAACCTTTACAGTTTTAAATGACGTCCTATTATATAAAAATCAGTTTGCATCAATGTTATGAACTACTACAGGACCGTCATCAAACTGGTATACAATTTAAATTAACTCATACCACCTAAGTAAGATTGAAATGGTTTAAAAGGCCAAGATTCGGGCATCTGTGTACCTACGCTTGAGCAAGTTGCCATTTCGGCTGTGCCGTTCGCGCTTATTCCTAAGTTCGGTGGGTCTGTAAAGATGATATTTGGTGTCCCAGTAAAAACTTGGAAATGTTTCCACGAGCCAGACATTTTACTGCTTGACAATTTCTTTAAATGTGACGTCCTCTGTTATAAAATGCCATATTGTCAGATATTGAGTAGCATAGTTCCAATTTATAAGAAGGAATGTAGTAAATACGAGTGTAACACTTCTCGTGGTTTTGAAGAAGTACAAAGTTTTGAAAACGATTTCGAGGACAGGTGGAAGTGGTATAGAAAGACACAAATGGCTGACCTCACTACCATGTCAATAAAAGTAATTAAAATATGGGCAGATAAATTGCCTTCAATACTGACGCGTTTATAACGGCTGTCCCACGTCTAACATCGTAGCTCGAACCATGACGCACTATCAGTGGCGGATTTGCCCTAAGGCCCGGGCCTAGGGCGGCCAATCATGACAAAAAATTCACCGACACAGGGTGGCTGGTACTTACTACAGGGCCTGGGGCCTAGGCCGGCCAAGATTGCAAATCCGCCACTGGCAATGTTGCTACTTACTGTCTCCCGCTAGCTAAATAAGATATTTGTTACCAAATTATCATATCGCTAACCTCAAACTAAAGAACTTTAAATTAGAAGTGGAATATATAAGTAACAGTATATCTTATGTAATTGTAGTTGTATCTACCCATTTTAAGTAACTTATTGTAATTAATAAAGAAACTAAATAAGACGGGATGTTTTGCGAAAACGTAACATATTAACTGATTTCTTATTTCTCTTAGCGATGGTAGTAAAATGAAAGTGAAATTGAAAGACAATATCAAAACAAATATGGTAGTAAAATGAAAGTGAATGACGATATCTGATGTATCATTAATATAGTCAGAGGCACCCAATCGATTAAACCCCGATATCGAACGTTATTCTGATAGGAGAATTCCAAAAAGAACAATAGTAATTTATGTTCTTACCAGTAATTATACTCAATACCAAAATATTTATGTATTTTCAATATACACATACAATATACAGTATTAATATAAAGTCGATAAGTATACCCAAAATCCACTAGATCTAGCGACAAAGTCGCTAAAACGGCATTAATGTTTCTTACTCATAGACAAACTTTGTTGGTTTTTAATATAGATAAAAACATTAACTAAGGGCAACTTTAAAGACAGCAATATAACATTTTTTCTCTACTGGCATTCCTAGCAACAAAATTAAGAGTCTATAACTTATAACTTGTAACTTGTAGATTTGACTATTAAAGGTTACTTTTGATAATAAATACTACCTAGAAAAATGCAGCTTAAATTACGTCAACAACCTTTCAAATAATCCTAAGAGATATATTCCCTTTCACGGAACAAATAATTGAATTCCGTGAACTAAATAGATACTTGATTTGAGCACATTATAAAAATAAAACGAACTAAAGCTTAAAAGATACGTATCTAGTTCCTTCGATAATTTAAATATTAAAGTCAATTGTTGTTGTTATTAGCAAACATTGAAGTTTTTTGTTTTTTTCAATTTGGATATATAAATTGAAGAAACATTATAGAAACGTGCTTAAATTTATCTCTGCGGTATAAATCAACATTCACCGAACAATGAAAAAAATTATAAGCACTCGCTGAGATACAGTAACTTCTTATGACAGTTTTGTAAATATAGGTTAGAAATAGAATAACAATATGAAATTGGTAAGTTTTATATGATTCTTGGTTGAATAGCAGTCATTGAACTAAGTATAATGATATTGTAAATACGTAATATTCATGATATTGCTTTGAAATGTAATATCATACAGTTTTCAGTGTATATATAATATGTTCTAATCCTATACCATTGTTTTTCTAGTATTGCCTCAGCAACGATGCAGCGAAGCCTTGCTTCGTGCTGTCGTTCAAGGAGTTACTAATAATGTTGGATTGTGGACTATCTGCTCACTCAGTCCTTAATTTTCTACCGCTGCCCCCAGTGCCCAGTACTCGTTTGGCGTCGCTGCCAAATTATACTCCTCCTCATCACAACGATCCCCTTCTGGAAGGAGTAACTATAACTTTCTTGTTCAACTTCTTGTTGTATAAAACATATCTTTTGTTACAAATATTCTGTTGGATGTTTATATTCCAAAATGAATGAATACAAATTATTAAAGACAAGCTGGCCACTATAAACAAGAAAAATAAGGAAAATACTAGTTTTGAAATTAATAATAATAATAACCTCATGTTCAGAAACATACCTTTTAAATTGTGAAAATCAGTCCGCTGCTTTGAAATAGTATATGCAATGTTACTACTGTAAACCTATTTCAAAATAGGTTGCTGGTTGAAAAAATAGAATATTGAAATGTATCTAATTAACATCTAGTTATTCTAATTTCATTAGTCATAGATACAGAGTTACTTGCTTTAAAAAAATAAGGAAGAAGTACAAATATAAGTGTTATTTTAAATGTATCATCAAACAAGTCCACAACTGTTCAATGTTTCAACCTGGTTACACAATTTATTGTCTCAACTGATAGTTAATGTAACCAGGCCGAAATGTCAAGCAATTGCAGGAAGTGAAAACATGTCCTACATTTATATATTCATACATTAATAATGAGCATTATTGTGGCACATGACCTGTTATATCATACTCACCTTTTAGGCATAATCTTACTCCTTTTAATTACTACCAAAAAAATTTTGTACTTGACATTTCTAATACTCGAACTTAGAGTTTTAGTAGTATTTTGACACTACAAAACTGATCAAGGACTAAAAATATATTTCTTAAATTTGTGAATGAAGATCAAAATTCCTTTAAAAGATTAAGAACAGTGTTTCTATTAGAATATTTTCCTGACGCTGTAAGAGTTGAGATGCTGCAATAAAACCATATACATGTACCACAGTTTACTGTTTGGCAGTTATTCATTAAGAATTTTTTTCTAGTGACATATTATCCTAAATAAATAATAATAATTATTATTATTATATGCAAATACAGCATCAACAACAGATAACTTTCTCAGTTATACTAGGTTTACAGAATAGATGACTGTATTTATTAAAAGTTTGTAAATAATTTATAATTATATTGCTAAACGATTATACACTTATAGAGATAATTTCAATACACTATAATATGTAAATTCATATGTATAGTATACTGGTAAATTTACACTGCAATAATCATTATCTTGTTGCTTTCAAATAAAAGTCGAAGGCTGAATTTTCGAAAATTAATGTTTCAACAAATAAATTCTAACATTAAATTTTTTTTTTTTTTTTAAACAAGTAATATGTATAAAAATATGACATGTGTATTAAATTAAATAATATGGTTCAAAACAATGTGGATTATTCATGTCTCTCATTATGTGTTTCAGTCACGCAAATTAATTTGGGTTATGACACGGTCAAAAGTGTAGTGCTGATTGATCGGTGTTACTTCAAATATTGATATGACTATGCCGCTTATTATCATGATAGTTTCACTGTTTTAGATTACTATGATTATGAGCTAATAATAATTGAGTATGGGTCAATAGTAGTACAAGTCATTAATATAGTTTAGTAATAGTAATGTAGGTTAATAGGATTAAGTTGCAATAACCATATCAAAATACACCATAAACCAAGCTTTAGCTCTCACTTAATTTTAAAGCTTTAGATGTAAAATATATATTCATATTCATAATATATTCATATTTATTATTTTAAATATTAGTAGATATTTGAAAATTAGATTTAATTTTTTTTTATTTGGGAGTTTATGATTTCTATATATTTTTTAAAAATTTTAGGGTACACTTCCCTATCTTGAACAGTATAAATGTCACGTTAATAATTTGAATTGTAATATATATATACATGAAATTGAATGTTTATTATTATGTTTGATTTATTATATGCATGCAGAAATGCTTCATGTAGTGGGTATATATACATATATGTAAAACTAAAAATGTTTCAGGAGTTAAAGGAGTGCTGTGGACGCGTGTTCGTTGACAGTGTCCCCGAGTTCTGTCCACCACTTGACAAGGTAGTGGACTTCTCACAGCTGGACGTCATCTTGATCTCAAACTACACGTGCATGCTCGCCCTGCCCTTCATCACGGAGGAGACCGGCTTCAAGGGGCAGGTGTACGCCACCGAACCGACGCTGCAGATCGGGCGCTTCTACCTCGAGGAGCTCGCCGAGTGGGTGTCGCGCGGCGGAGGGGGGCAGGCGGCGCGGCGCTGGAAGGAGGCCGTGCACGTGTTGCCGCCTCCTCTCGCCGACGCCGTGCGGCCTCGCGCTTGGCGACGTCTCCTCGCACCCGACCGCATCGCGCGCGCCCTCGCCCGCGTGCGCGTCGTCGGCTACGACGAGAACGTCGACGTGTACGGCGCGCTCACCGCCACCGCCGTCAGCTCCGGCTTCTGCCTCGGCTCCGCCAACTGGGTGCTCCGGTCCGCACACGAGAAGGTCGCCTACGTGAGCGGGTCCAGCACGCTCACGACGCACCCGCGCCCCATCAACCAGGCGGCGCTGCGCGGGGCCGACCTGCTCGTGCTCGCGGCGCTCACGCAGACGCCGGCGCACAACCCCGACCACATGCTCGGCGACCTCTGCGTGCACGCGGCCGTCACGCTCCGCGCCGGCGGCTCCGTGCTGTGTCCCGTCTACCCGAGCGGCGTGCTCTACGACTTGCTCGAGTGCCTCTCGGCGCATCTCGAGGGCGCCGGCCTCGCGCACGTGCCGCTCTACGTCGTGTCGCCGGTCGCGGAGTCCTCCCTCGCCTACAGCAACATCCTCGCGGAGTGGGTCTCCGCCGTCAAGCAGGCGCGCGTCTACCTCCCCGACGAGCCCTTCCCGCACGCCGCGCTCGCCCGCGCCGGCCGTCTGCGGCACGCGCGCGCCCTCCACGACGACGCTCTCAGCGCGGACTTCCGGCAGGTACGCGCCCCTCCGCCCCTCTCCGCCCCTCTCCGCCCCCACCGCCCCTGCTGTAGCGCGTGTTCGCGTCTGTTCGCAGCCGTGCGTCGTGTTCTGCGGGCACCCGAGCCTCCGGTTCGGCGCGGCCGTGCACCTCGTCGAGCTGTGGGCCTCGAACCCGCTCCACGCCATTATTTTCACTGGTGAGCGACACGTCATACAACCGTGAGTCTGTAGATTGCAGCTCTCAATGTTTAATACGTTTATTTATTGCAGAACCAGATTTCCCGCACACGGAAGCGCTGGCACCGTTCCAGCCTATCAGTATGAAAGCGTTCCACTGCCCCATCGACACGTCGCTGAACTATTCTCAGGCCAATAAACTGGTGCGCGAGTTGCGGCCGAAGGAGCTGGCGCTGCCGGAACAGTACGCGGGCGGTGCGGGCGGTGCGGGTGCGGGTGCGAGTGCGAGGCCGCACATAGCGGG
>JACEII010000051.1:52047-95278 GCA_014332785.1 Antheraea mylitta | reverse complement strand
AAAGAATTTATGGAAAAACACGGAATACCTGTAAATAGATTGATATCAGTATGTACTGATGGTTGTCCGTCAATGATGGGTGCAAATAATGGTTTGATTGCTTTAATGAAGAAAGAATGGAATTTACCTAATTTGTTGCCCATTCATTGCTTGCTGCATCAAGAAACTTTGGCAAACAAAATTTCTAATAACCTGTTAAAAGACGTGATGAATACGATTGTAAACATTATAAATTTTATTCGCGCGCGCGAACTTTATCATCGAAAATTCAAAGACCTACTTGAAGAATTACATGCTAGTTATGGCGATGTCATTTTACATACAGCCGTCAGATGGTTAAGCAAAGGAGAAGTATTGGAACAATTCTTTCATTTAAAACACGAAATTATACTTTTTTTGCAACAAAGTGGCAAAGAATTCCTCCAACTACAACAAAATGACTGGTGGACACTTGCGGCTGACATGACTATGAAATTCAATAGTCTGAATTTAGAGATGCAAGGACCTAACAAAATAATTGGGAAAATGACAAACAAAGTGTTTGCATTTCAGGACAAATTGCAATTATACATAAATGAACTCGAAGCAGGAGATTTTTCAAATTTTCCAACTGTTTCTGCTCTGCAATGCGAAGTTTCTGTTCCCGACAGTATCCATAAAGATTTAATATCTTATTTGAAAGAATATTTGAGAGAAATGCAAAATAGATTTGACGATGTGCGAAAAATTAAGAACTGCTTTATACTCGTGGAAAACCCTTGGCATGTTGATAACGAAGATATGAAGTTATTTTGCCGGTTTGGGTTTTCTAAAACACAGATAATGAATGAAATCATTGAATTAAAACACGACACACAGCTAAAAGCCAGTTTCATTGAGCACCGTGAAAAGCAGGAGTACATAGAATTTTGGAGAAATGCCCCTAGCAAGTACAAATCTTTACAAGACTGCGCACAATTTGTTTTAACCATATTCTCTTCAACATATCTTTGTGAAGCTTCATTTTCTAAAATGACCTTCTTAAAAAATAAATACCGGAATCGCCTTTCCACCCATTTAGAAGACACAATGAGGATTGCATGTAGTCCAAAGGATGCCGATATACAAGAAATAATTAAAAAAGTTCAACACCACAATTCCTAATTAGAAAACAGGTATTTTTATTGGCGTTAACTTCTTAAATATTTTCTTACCTAATTACCTATATTTATAAACTTATAAACTTCTAAATGATCTTTTTTCAATAAACGTTCTAATGAACATTATCTATGATTACTTGTTTCGATATCGACTCCCAAACGAACGACTTCGCAGGCACACCTAGTTCAAAGTAAATAATCGATGAGCTAAAAACAAGTATACATATAATGTCGATATTGGAGCGTTCACATACTCTGCGGCCCGGCACTGGCACTCGCACTGACATGTGTGGCCCTTGGGCAGTAAAGTGTGACGACCGCTGCTATAGAGTAAAGCAAAAGCTTCTTGGTCTCATTACAAAAACAACAATAAACACATGTTTAACATGAATTTTACTAAGCAGTTAAAATTTTAAACGATGTTGAACAGTTTTAGAATACTTTATAGTGAAAGTGTGTCTAACAGGTTTCTTGCTAAACATCTGGTTTATGTTTTTGAAAGCAACTCCAAATAGCATTCCTTTAATTCAATCCAATCACTCAAAAACATTCCATTACATATAGCTATTTTGCAAACAATTAGAATTTATGAATAATATTTTTGTTCAGATCTTTGCTAAGAAAATTTACATATTTTAAGTTAAATTGGTCATCACTATTGTGACATTTTAGTTAGAAGAAAGTAATGTAATTGTTAAAATAAGCAATTTAAAGAATGTATATACTTCTTCTTCTTCTTAAATTATGAGTATGTGAAAGTGTGTGAGGTGAAAATACAACATAATGTCAGATTAATAAATTGTCAATAGTGTCATAATACCAGTAATTTCATTATTTATTAAAATTAACAAAAACAAACTTCAATCAGATTCTCTATCTCTTAATCAATATGTATCTAAGTTTGCCTATATGTATACTTGTAGGAAATATACAATAACTCAGTCTGAACACAAATTAATTATCTTCATTTTCAAATTTATTTTTTTAATCTGCCTTGTTTATGACTCTAAAGCAGAATATAGGGAATATAACATGTCTTTTACTTTCTATATAAAATCATGTCTGTAAAAACAATGTTCTGGATACCCCCACTATGACATACCAACAACAATGTGCACTACAAACACAGATTACATTACCCTACTACTACTTTAAACCCTTTACTTTTTCTTCAAACTACAAGTATAGTCAAATACATTAATGTAGATAACAGAATAAAGAGAATACCACAGTGAAATTACATATTTTGAAACCAACAGCAAATGTTTGATATAAACTGTATAGTGCAGACAAACCAATAAAAAAATATAAAGGACTAGACATGATGCAATTGTTATTTTCTAAGATACTAAATATAAAGTAGAAGCTAAGTATTGAGTGAAACCTCCAAGAACTGATGAATGAACATCTCCATGGCTTTAACCCTCGCATAGTATCCGCGATTGATCTCTGGTGGCTTGCGGTCTACACGCTTTGCAAAATATTGGATGTAGTCATCCTTCCAGTAGCCCAGCTCTACCGCGGAGCGCTTACATTCCGTCGCCTCCGTGTTCGTAGCTATTATCGCCTCGTCCTCCGCCTTCCATGATATTATGTTGTCCATTACGACGACACGCTTTGTTATGTACGCGAAATGTCTCACAGCATTACTCACGAAGCAAATGGTCTTTAACAATCATTCGTCTTTTATTATACTGGAGATTATAATTCAATAAAAATATTTATTTCGATTCACACTGACACCGGTGACATCGACTTCACAGACTATTAAAATAAAGTCACAGACTAATACAACGATACTACGTATAGTAATTACCTGTACGACTAATAGTCTGTGATAGTAATCACAATAGTAATATACCATAGTATAGTACAAATAATAATACCAAGGAAGTAATACTAAAAGAAAATGTTACAGAACAGTGTTACTAACGGTTATTAACTTGAAAATTTATCTATGTATGAGTAAGTTGTGCTAATTGTAAATTATTTTATGGTCTTATTTTCACCTAAACTACCTACTAATTTAAATTGGTAATACTATCGGCAAACGGCAAAGGAAAATCGTGAGGAAACCTGAATCTGACAAATGTTCTTGTAGTACTACTATATGTGGAGAAAGCATTCCAGTAAAAGCTCACAACGCTCACGAGCGCGAGTTTTCCAGTTCCACTAGCTCGCGAGCGTTACGATCGTAAGCGCTAGTGGAACGCATTTGTGGGTATTTTGAGCGTTCAGATAAATAATAAAATGGCGATCTAGAAAAAATAAAGTAAAAGCTTTTAGAGGTTAAGTTACACTTTGTAAGTCTTAACAGTAAATTTTAATAATTATTAAATTCATTTAAGTATATTAAATGAATAATGTATAATTCAATTTTTTTATTTTAATTATCGTAAAAACATAAAAATGACCTTTTTGGTTAAATGAAAAATATTAAATTACCATGAAATGATAATAAATTAATTTCTACATTGAATTTCAGAATTCACAACGTTTTTCAAAAGAAGTAATATTATCGAAACTTTATTAACATATTTCATTTCATTTACGTATTTATCTTTATTGAGAATCCCGGCAATTTTGTTAACGCTCACGTCGACCTATCTCCAGACATGGGGCATCATGAGCTTCGCGTGAGCGTATGTTATGACGTCATCAATGACGTTTTCGTTACGACCGCAACGCTCGCGGTTGTCTAGTGGAACGGCGAAAAGGGCGTTGTGAGCGTTGTGAGCTTCTATTGGAACGCGCCCAAAGAGAGATAAAAGACATATAACTAGAATATTTTTAAGTATGAAGGTAAACAAATATAAGAATAGAGGAAACAAAAAAAGGTATGGATAAAGTATGAGAAAAATAACATGTGCATAATAAGTGTGAATTAAGAAAAGAGCGCGAAAAGAAAACATGTTGTATCTACTCTATCTAGTAAGGATAATGGTAAGAAGATGATGATCAATATTTTTTTAATTATATATAATAAAAAATTTCGATCTCCTATATCTAAATTTTAATATCGATTTATCGAAAGATTGATTAAACATCATTGGATATTAATATTGATATTTCGATTTTTTATCGACAGTCCTAGTCCTTATTCCGAACTGACGGCTATATTCATAGATAAATGGACTATATTTTATTAGTCGTACAAGTAGCTATTGCTTAGGGATGATCGATATTAGAAAAACATCGATGTTAACATCGGTTCAAAAATACCGATGTATCGAAAAAGCGACGTTTTTGCTAGCAATTAAAACTGTGAATCTGTGAAAAGAACAAACCTTATCGGATATTTTCCATAATGTCAGTTCCGCTGCTGGTACAAGAGTTGGCTAGCGACGAAAAAAAAGGTGTCTACCTAAGCAGCCGTACCCCACAGCAGAATACCATAAGACATTAAGCTATGGAAGTAAGCGAAGTATACTAACCTAGCAGCTACAATATCTGTAATCTGGCGGATCTTGCGTATGCACTTGTGAATGCAGTGGAACTTAATCTACTCGCCATTTTTTTAAAGTGAGGCTGTCATTGTAATTTAGAATCTAGTATAATTCCCAAAAATAGTATTGTCAACTGGCACACTAAATTCCCTTCGATCTTGATTCTACTATCAACCTGTTTAACATTGGGTAAAGTAAATCATATACATTTCATTTTATCTGCATTTAGCAATAGATTATTCAACGCAAACCAGTGACAAATTTCATTTAAAGTATCATTCAGATGCCCAACCTCTGAATCTATCCTTCTCACTTTAAATATTAGAGAAGTATCGTTCGCAGAAAGCACCGTGTCAGCAGAGTTGTTAACCACTAGCGGTAGATCGTTTGTATATATTAAGAACAAGAACGGACCTAAAATGGACCCCTGCGGGACATCAATTCGCGTAAATGATCCCGCTGATGTTACCCCGTGTATGTTAACTTTCTGACAGCGATCTTATAGATAAGAGACTAGAAGGTCGAGAGAAGATCTATAAACACCATAGTGTTTTAATTTAAGAATAAGCGTACTATGGTCAACGCAATCAAAGGCCTTAGATAAATCACAGAACACACCAAATGCATCCTGCCAATTCTCCCAGGCTCCCAATATATGATTTATGAGCGTTGCACCAGCGTCAGTAGTAGATTTTGATTTTGTGAAACCAAACTGTCGGTCATCTAGAAACTTTGCTCTATAAAATATTCTACCAATTGTTTAAGCATTATCTTTTCAAAAATTTTACTTATCGACGGAAGTACAGACATAGGTCTATAATTTCCAAGACTACTTCTGCATCCTGATTTAAACAAAGGAACCACTTTAGTTACTTTTATTAGATTAGGGAAAGTTCCTTTTGATATACATTGATTAAATATATTAGCCAAATGTGGTGAAACAGTGACAATTAAGGACTGTATTACTATTAACATTTCCCATGTGTCTTCCGTCTGTTTTAAATTTAATTGTTTAAATGTCCTTATTACCTCATCTGCACTAATGGATGAGAATTTAAATTTTGAATTTCTAGGTGCACTCATATTCTTTAAAAGTGCTGCGGCACCCTGAGCTGATGATGTTAAACTCATAGTTATTTGTAGGTTGAAGGTATAGCAGTGAAATAATCTTGGAAAACTGTTGCTACCTCTGAATTGTTTGAAATACGTACTCGTTCGAGACTTAGATTAAATGATTTATCATTTATTTTATTTTATCCTAATTCTTTATTTATTATATGACAGACAGTCTTGGTCTTATTTTTAGACTCGAGAATTTTATTCCCTAAAATTTTTGCTTTGGCAGCTAAACAAACACGTTTAAAAACTTTAGAATAATTCTTAACATAAGCATGAAGTCATTCACTATTTGTTAATCTCCTGTTTCTTCAACATCGATAAATATCGAGCATCCCTACTATTGCTATATTCAGACTTCAGAATGGTCAAAAAGTAGGGATGTGAGATTAATGGGAAAAAAACGATTACTTAGAAATCATTTTTTATTTATTTTTCAATAATAATCGATTTGTCAAAAATCGATTTTATTGGAAATAAATAATCTATTTTTGTGAAAATCGATTTTTATAATATTTAAAAATAGACATGCTTTCCATATTCCTATAATAAACCTAAAGATTCAAAATAACAATTTATCAGATTAAGAATCAAATAAAATGATACGTATCAAAAATAACCAGTTCAAAACAAAATAAAAGTGAATGTTCCTTTAAACTTTCAAGGCAAAGAATATAGAAACTAAATACCATAGAAATATTCAGTACTATTAAACATTATATCGTAATAAAAATGAAATGATAAGGAGCCTGACAAAATGACAACATTATTAATTCTAACTTTAAAATTCAAAACAATAAAGTTTTCTTTTAAATTTTCATATTAATTATAGTGTGTTTGACAAAATTAAAATAGAAAATTTAAATTTGTAGTTTCACTATAAAATTTTTCATTCTATCGAACAGAACAGGCATATTACTGTGGTATTATTCTTTTTCGTTCTAAAATACTTTCGCCAGCCGCTTTTAGGTGTTGTGTGGCTAGAAAACATTTTAATTGTTTAGAACTATATTATCTCACTATGCTCACTCTTCAATTGTAAATAATAATGAACTTATTTTGAGTTTTTTTTCATCCGTCGCATAGATGTTTATGAAAATCGATTTAAATGCGTAATTTATAAAATCGATTTTTTAAAAATCGATAAATATTAATATAACCATCTATAATAATATAATAATTGATTTAAATAAAAAACGATTATTTTTTAACATCCCTATCAAAAAGATAGAAGAATTTTGTTGTTTGGTAGTGTTTTTCGTTTGTTTTATCTTTATTTGTTTTTCGTTTTGCATAAAAGCTAAGTAGGTGAGTAAAAGAATTATCTATTGTGTAGTGAATCAAGTCAAGCATGTTACGGAATGACGATATACCAATAATATTGGTGAGTGCTGCCAACAAATTTGTTGCAGCGAAGATAATTTCAGGTACCTACATAATAGAAATAATAATTTGTAAGTAGTAATAAATAACATCGTGTCTTTCCATTATTCAAATGTTGATTCAAGAACGTAGAACGTATGGTACGGTTTATTCGATAAACTTGATAGTAAATTTGTTTTTGTAACACATAGTGTCGAATTTTTTTTCCCAATATAATTTTATTCATGTAATCAGCTCCACAATTTGTTATATTTTAATCATTCTTAAGATTCGCTACTTTGCTAATATACATGTATCTTTCAGATATCGTTGACAATGAGGTCACAGAGATGCAATGCAATGAAAATATATCAGTACAGAAATTGTGGAGGATAGTAAACAAATATTATACGGCGGATGTGGGCTTGAGGCCGTTCACTGATGATGAACCTCCATTACTAGAACTAGACAATGTAGAAGCTCACATTGTTTACCTCACAGAAGATGAAGTATGAATCTGAATTACCCAAAACAACTCTTTCAAATTTTGTTTGTTGTGGTTTTCTGTATGGTCATAATTCATAGTAAAATGTAATAAAAAATCTGTTTTCAATCCCTGAATTAGGGCTGAATTGGAAATTTGCATCATGAAACTTGAGTTGAGGGGGTGAGAGGGGCTTACTATCACTCCCCTGCTGTGGAAACTCATAGATACTAAGATATTATGATCAAAGTTTTGAGGTTGTGCTATCTCTAAATAATATTTGATATTTATTTATATTAACAACTTCATAATTTTTAGTTAAAACAAAAAGGTTTGTACAATACTATGTCTATATACAGGTCGAACAAGAACTGATTGCTGGAAAAGTGTAAATTTATCGGAAAACATAAATTTTAAGTATTCAAAAATGTTGTAACATTACTAAAAAAATATAGTAATTTTGTATAAAAAAACGTTGACTTTTCAACTAAATAAATAATGTCTTGTATGAATCTATGTATATTTAAGCAATAAGGAATATATTATTCATGGAGAAAACAAATTATGTACAATAAACTTCTGTCCTCATTTTTTATACATTTTTCATTAAATAATTCATTGTAACTTATAAATTAATTGCTCTGACTAGTTTGCATGCCTGTGTTATATGTGGAGAAGCTTTAGAATCATACAACTAATTTATATTATTTCTTTTTTCTAGGATTGAGACAGTTGAATTTTGAATTAAACATAGTAGAAATAAAACAAAAAATACAAGATCTGGAAAACATTCTGTTTATCATATTATACTATTTGATTTCTTGTTTTTTTTTTGTTTATACAATAATAGAACAACAATAAATATGTATAAAACAACAAAATTATAGTATTATAACCATTAAATAATGTGCGTCTGAAGAAAAAAATCACTTTGATTGACGTAAATTCAAACGCATATTAATAAAAAACTACGCATCTCTGCAGGGCGAAGGGGATATCTTTTGCAATGGGGAACTGATCCCTATTGAGAACAACTCTTAATAACCCCAAATTCGTTATGCGAATTTCTAATACCAACCCCCTACATTATCATTATATGCTTAAGACAATAGGGTTGAACTTTGGTACTAAAATAAGTAATCATATTATGTCACAGTGTGCAGGGTCTGATGAGAGTATAGTTGAGATTTGTGAGGCGAGAGTGCAACATGCAGGAGCTGCAGGACAACAGGCTGATGTACGTCTTGTGGTAGCTGATTGCAGTGTGCTTCCGGACCCACTTGTCATGGCTACAACACAGTTACATCTCGAACTAGTATCACTGCATTTTGATCCCACTCAGCAGGATAGTGAAGTGAATGATGTGGAAGATTATGGTCTCAACCGAGTGAGAGCTGCACTACATGCTCACAAGTGGAGTGGCTTGAAGCTTGCTGCTTCTGCAGCTATACCTCCATCCCTGCTAGCTTGTTATAGAGGTAACATTCATAATAGTTCTTATACTGTGTTGTTGCAATCAACAGATTGTAGATTACAAAATAAGCTTTATCTATATCTATACTATAATAAAACTGTAACAAGGCCAAATCTGTACATTAAATATTTTTTGAAAGTTTTAATTGGGGTAGACTATGTTATCGATATAGAATCAAAAAATAATCTTTTTACAATTTTGGTCTGTCTGTCCATGTGAACACATATCACTCTGAAAGGACTGAACCAATTTTAACGAAATTTGACACAGGGATAACTAATATTACAAGGTTACATGTAGGACTAAAATTTGTAGTTAATGAAATTCTTAATGGATTTTTGTAATTTTTGTTTGCGCTATATATAGCAGTAAGATTAAATAAAAAATTGAGCTATATTTTATCATCCTATGCCTTTTTTTTTAAATTAAAAGAGCAACTGGTGAGATTTGAACCAATGTCTCTGTCGGTACGCAAAACTCACATATACAGTATGATTGTGCTACGGCTACATGACATTTCAACGGGAAATTATCAATCATTTTAATTAGTTAGAATTCTAAAATCTAAAAGTACTGAACCAATTTTTATGAAACACAACACAATGAAAACTAATATTACAAAGTTACATATAGGATACTTTTTGACCCACATAAAACGCAATGGGTTCTCTAGGATAACAGACAAAAGACAAAAATTTGTATCCAATGAAATTCTTGATGGATTTTGGTAAATTTTCATTATGCTTTATAGCAGACAGATTAGTTAAACATTTAAGCTATATTTCATATTTTTATCATTTTGTATTCAGGGAATCCCTGGTACCACCAATCAGATTTTGAAATTGTTTTCATTGTTATAAAGGTATATTATCCCTCAGTGTTATATATAATGTTTATTGTGGCAAATATATATTTAATTGAAGTCGGCAAAAAAACATTTATCGCCAATATTGTGAAGACATTTATCGGCAATATACATAGGTTAGTTCTTATTTTAATTGGACAAGGTAGGTGATACTGTGAACGGGTTTTAGGCTTATTTTAAAAGATTTCTCACATACCAATTGGGTATATGTTTGGGTGAGTCCCTGTATTTTTCGGATTTACAATTCAAAACGGTAGATGTCGCTGCAATCGTGTTTAAGGTTTATTACGATTTTTCTTGTTTAAAAATACAATTGGAACCGGTAATAACCAATTTAGTGCAGACGAAGTTGCATGGGTCAGCTATTTTTTTTTTTTTTTATTGTAGCACGGCAAAGTGACTGCACTATGCCGATGGTAAGCATAGTACAATCCAAAAATAATAGCGACCACCGATTGACACACATCCATCGTCGGTCGCCACTATCATGCCGGCCTGTAAATAGCTGGATATGCACAGGCTGATCCCGAAACGCGACCCGTAGAAAGGAAACACTATTACGGGCTTTTTCACCATATACGTGGTGGTTGCGACCCAGTCGGGCTGTAAAACCCTACAACCCTGCTTGCGCCATTGCCTCGTTCGTTATTCAGCAGGGTGCACCACGTGCAGGTGAGGTTGGCTTGGGTGTCTCAAGTCTTATGATGTTATTCGACACCCCTTACACCCCAGCTAGTATTAAAATAAAAAAAATCAACAAGATACAGTGGTCATTAAACTACCAAGAAATTGATTCCTTTCATATGTATTGCTTATTTTAAATATGTTTATAAAAATCTTACTTGGGCCAAGACGTTCTAATACTATCTTATAATAATATTAATCTAATAATAAATTGTTTTTATAATATATTCATTATGAAAAACTATATTTACAGGTTTTGGCAATTTTAATAGCTTGTCACCTATTCTGTGCATAGTTGTACTTACCTTACTCCCACACACAGTTTTTATATAGTACTACGTAGATGCAGAAATTTGAATTTTGGTTGAAAGTTTATTTGTAAAACGGATTAACAGTTCTTTAAAAAAAAAAGTCCAGTCCTAGTTATCTATGAAGATACTTAATGAGAGTGCAAATACACATGAAGGTAGTAGTTCCCTTTGAATTACTTTTTTTATTATGCTCCAGCCAAATATTATTGTATATACTAAAAAGAATTCTGGAAATTTGAACTTAATGAAGAAGAAAATAATCTCTTTAATTATAAAGTGTTTCCAAGGTTTAAGATTTTCTTAAAGATTCCCCATAACTTAGCGGCATTTAATGCTACTGTAGTTTTTATATTTGTTTTTTTTCCACTTTCTGGTGAAATGGTCAAAGTTATAAAAAATGAGTGTAATTTAAAAGGTAAATAAGGTCAGCTATCTGTCTGTGAAAGTCTCTTGAGATCTCTGTTTTGGAGATAGTACTACGGGTGAAGCCAAGGCTAACAGCTAGTATAAACTAAAATTGCTCGAATTACTTTTTATAAAGTCAGCTATCGGCCAATGAAAGTTTTGTGAAGATTGGTCTAATGGTTTTGGAGATAGTACTGCGGGCGAAGCCACGATTAACAGCTAGTGTAAACTAAAATTACACATACTAATGTTATAATGTTTTTGGGCCATATTATCAACAACAATTATGAACTGTTATCAAAATACACCGAATCACACTTATCATTTCATCACAAGTAAAAATGTTTGTCGCCCAACGAAGTCTGTACGATTCAGCTAGTCGACTTTAAGTATCTAATTGGCTTCAAATCGCACTTTGGTCCTTTATAGTGGCATTAAATGTCGCTAAGCTATAGGAGATTGAATATCTGTACGCAGAGGGCTCGGGCTCGGGCTCGGAGGCGGAGGCGGACAGTTCGTCTGAGGGCGGGGAGGAGGAGTGCGGGGGTGAGGCGGAGGCGGTGGAGCGCGCGGAAGCGTTCGCGGAAGCGCTGGAGGCGTTGCGGGGCGCGGCGCGGCAGTGCGCGGGGGACGGCGGGGAGGAGCGCACGCGTCGCGCGGACGCGCTGCTCGCCGCGTTCCGGCGCGCGCTCGGAGACCGTCTCGATGCCTGTTGATACTTTTCCCGCACGCTCTCAATATATTTATTATCCGAGTATAGTCGTTTCATTGCCATCCTTGTGCTAGTTGAATTTTAAACGCTTAAGTATCTTCCTAAAGATCCCAGTGAAGTTGTAAAGAATAGTGGATGTAATAAGGTTTATAATCCGCGTCAAATGAATCAGATGAGTCTTCTTATAATAACAAATATAAATAAGAAAAGAAAATAACAACAACACGTAATTAACCACAACAAAACTATTCTACTTATTCTTTTTAAAATGGCAACATGTGTGCACACAATTTTAATTTTGCCAATGTCAAGTGAATGGAGCCATAAACAATGGAGATTGCACCAGACAATTAAACAACTATCTTTAGACCGGACATCACATAAAAAGCACATGTAAACTAAATATACAACATATTGTTAGATTACACAAGAGCGTTACACTAAAATCTAAAGTTTAATTTTGTTGGTATTAATAAATTTCGACTAGCATTCCACAATTAGATGGTTATCCGTAACAGGAGGTAAGGGACCCATAATTTCAGTGAGACGGGGAATAGAAGGAGGTAGAACATCATTGAGAGAGACAGACAAACTGTTTCTAGAGCAATTAAAAGTTATGTGATCCGTCCTCTAAATCACATTCACAAATAGTGATCCCTGATCCTTATTTTATTCAAATGTACTGGTGTGCCGATGTGTATAAGGCGCAGGCGGCAAATAGTAGAGGTAACGTTATTACTAACATTTAAAAAAAAACCATGGCTTTTGCGGGATATCAATTTGCAAAGACTCTAATGCTTGCCATTTAATTTCCGTGACAAATTCCAACTGTTTTGCTATTCCTCATACAATCCCGATTTAGATAATAAACATAAGTCCCTATAATAAACCAAGAAGCCCGACTGGATGACTATTTCTTTTTTTCGAAATGAAAACGCTGTTGGCCTGGAAAGGTCTTTACAGCTTCACCGAGCTACCGAAGCGAGCGCTGAAGGCACTCAGTCGATTTGGGATGTTTGGGCGAATAACTCAAGGGTGCACGGCACATCTCGGCTTAGGCTGTCGTCTGTTTTGTGCAAAAATCGCCACCTATCTGAGGTAACCTAAGCTATCTAGATGAGTTATTGAAACATGCATGTGTACCAAGCATGCGTGCCTCAACAACTCCTATATGTATTTTGGGTCGGAAAATTTCCTCTAAGGGAACGGACCTAGGCTTGAGCCGCTGCCGAAGGGGGCCTAATCTGGTGAACTGGGTGACAGTTTGAAAACGAATGTACTGCAATTAATAATGACCATGTGTGTCCTGACATATCAGCGTGGCTGCAACAGGAGGCGAGGTACGTGCGCAGCTTCCATTTTACCTTATCAACATCCCCTTGATACCTACATTTGATCTACGCACCTACTTCAGAACGTTTAAAAAGTTTGACGCGAACTATACTTTTGTGAGTCTAGGTTAAAATAAAAGAACGTGATGTTATTAGAAGATGTACTGATGACTGAATATATGAGGTGATACACTGTTGTTTTTGTTTTTCTGTTGGCCAAATATAAATAACAGAAACAACAGCGATTCCAGTTCATATTTAAAAAATCAGTCGCACAATCACACCAAACTGTGACTGCCTATTTTAGTTCAGAAAATTTGTACACAAATAAGCGAATATCGGTTAAACTCAAGCCATCTAATAGGGCGGGAGGTAGTCGCTGAAAACAATGGAATAAAACTACAGTTTAGTAAAAATATAATGATTTATTAATAAATAACGCAATAGCAGTGCGAGTACCGTGACACCCTTGTGCGTGTTGCTACAGCAGCGTCTCGCGACTCTAGCTCTATACCGCGCCGGACAACAACCACATCTCGTTCTCTATTAACTTACATTTGTTTTTTTTTATCATATAATTATATTAGTGAGGAACCAAGACCTATTACGTAGATGTATACCAAACTGCGCAACCTATTTCTAAGTGGGAATAGGATTTTGATAAGAGAACGCGGCCGAGGACAGCAGCCATCGGAATATTAATTAAAATGATTTAATGAGGGGCGCGTATTATTAAATCGTCTCATTATACGTATTATGCATAGTATATTGCCAGGTTCCGGCTGAACGAACTGACGATTTTTGTTGAATTCTCAAAGATCGGTTAGAGCTGTGCGCTTCAAAAGCCCACGCTCACCAGTGAACTGATAGACAGGAGCTGGTAATGTGAACTTGAGCTGAACCCATGTAGCAGCTTTACCTACATTATATTGCTTGTACATTATATTATTAATGTTAAAAAAAGTCTGAAAGTGTATTTAACAACATACCTATAATAAAAAAAATCGAAGACCTTTGTATTATACAACGGCCGTGAGACCATCTCGACACACCGTACTTTATCACCGGATTGATATGACGTCATCCAATCAATTTATTCTCCTAATATTAATGGACAATGTAACAACAATAAAAACAAGTGTATACCTACATAACTCGTAACATCATACATTTACAGTTTAACTGTGTCATAAGCACCGACATACCAGAGAACAACACTCTCCCTTGCATTTCCTCAATTCAATGCACAATAATATTTATACGGAGGGTAGCCTAATGAGTGGTTCTATTGTTTGAAATAAGATGCTGAAGCTAGAAGGTGAAATTTGAAGAATCGTGCTACGTTTATAATTTATATACACAGTAACAGATTAAAAAAGATACTGAATTTGTTTCTTTAATACCAAAGTTTGTGTATAAACACTACACCAACTCATTGTGAATTCCTTGTTAAACAACTTTACAATAATATAATTACTTACTAATTCTAGTGTATGTGTAGAATATACGTTCACAGCCTTACAATATTATAAATGGTGTGACTTGTTCATTTACATTAAACCTCTTGGGAATGAAGATATTACATTCTTCTATTAGTACTACAGTAAACTCGCCTTATCCACAGTTTCAGTATTTACACCTAAAAATTTCAATATTGACATGTCAAATATATATTTAATGTCTAAATAGTTATAAAGTAATGAAGTTTTTGTGTCAAAAACGATAAATACAAATCACTAACGCACAACTTCCAAATAACAAAAATAATGCATTACTAGAACTTTAAAAGACGAGACGGAGCTCAGGCCGCCTACACTCAACTCTGTTACATTCATACATTTCACTAACTAGTTTCGAATTTATTTTGTTCCTGGAGTTAGGACTTACTTAAAGAAAAAGAATATACATTTTAATGCTCTCCAGTCACCCTCGTTCATTTATTTGAAGCTATACCTCCAAAATTATATTAAATAACTGATTAACTAAGCAAGCAAGTGAAGAAATAATCATTGAATTATGTGAATCTAGATTATAAATAATAATAAATAGTGGATTATTTTATTTTCTCACATTGGAATATCATGGTATATATAATTCACCATAAATAAGGAGAGTTTACTACATTTGAATACGTATATGAATGATGGTAATATAAGTAGTAAATGAATAGAACCCTACTTACTAAAAACAAAAATATTAAATAAGTCTATATAAATAAAATAAATTTATATGTCATTCGCAATATCTTCAATTTTGTACTTCTGCTTTAGAAAATACAATATTTTTCATTGTGTAATAAATATTTCATCTTTTTACTCAGTAAAAATGACAACTCTTCATCTTATGTTCTATGTACCAATAAAGAGGCATTGTGAAACCTGATAGTTTCACTAATTTAGCATAAAAATAATCAACAGATGCTGTTAAACTTAATAAACAACACTGCTAACTATAGCCAGCATTCAAATGCATCAGACAACAGTTCAGTGAACCGACAACTGCTTTTACTCTATATTCTGCTCTGAACCTGCTCACTGTATGTCATTCCTTGACACTCACGGAACATATACTTTTGAATGTGTAACTTAAAAGATAAACATTTGAAATGCAACATAATACTTGTGTATTACAATACTATAGAATTCATTGCCACACTAGATGCCAGGAGGAACACATATTGTGCAGCAGGAGGTGGCCACGGTGGTGGTCAGTCCTCCGCACCATCATGAGGAGGCACTGTGTGCAGCACGTCGGGATGTTGTAATAATGCACTAAAGTACTGTTTGGCAACCCGTGTCAAGTACTGGTGATGGGGAGCCTGTGCAGGCCACCACCCTTCAAGAAACCCGATGTGTCCCCCGCGAGCCGTCACCGCCAGAGCCACGCGCTCCGCTGCCTCCGCCTCGCGCACCGGCATTGCACACAGCGGCTGGAACGGATCATCTGCCGCACATAAGCATAACAACGGAACGCGCACGTGTCGCAGTTTGTCCCGTAGTGATGCAGCACGGTAGTATGCCTCCACAGAACCAAACCCAAAGTGCTTCGCTGTGAAAGCTGCATCAAACTGACGAACGGAGCGAGCTTGCTCCACTCCTCTCCAGTCGCATGCCAACTCCCGTAGAGCTTCGTGTTCTTGTACTGTACGCCTTAGATTACGTGCCATGTGGTATGACAGTGCTGCGTTCAGTGGTACGCTCTCCATGCATTCAGCACCTGCACATGACAGTACATAGCCCTTTAACTCCTTGCACTTTCATTGTCATCATTTTCACCCTATTACTCACCTTTAACAACATCCAGTGGTGACGACACAACAAGTGCTGCATGAACACGGGAACTCTCTCTGTGCTCAGCCAAGTAATGGCCCAGGATGAGACCACCCAGTGACACCCCTACTGCCAGCAATGGGACTGTTTCGAAGCGTGCTTGTACTGCACTCACCACCTCTGCTAGATCTTCATGGCTGACTGCACAGTAGAGACGTGGCGTAGTGAGAGCTAAACCACCGAGACCACGATTGTTGAACACAACACAGCGTGCGGAAAGTTGGCGCGCCGCAGCCGCCAAGCAGCGCACATAATCGGCTTGTACATTGCCAGTAAGCCCTGGTAGGACCAGCAGCACAGCCCGAGTATCGGCTGCGCTCTCTGGTTCTACCCAGTCCAGTGCAACTTGTCCACCATCTGAGAGTCGAAACACTTCTCTGCAATGAGACATAAGAGATGAGGGCTTAACGTTAGAAATTTGCATCTTGAATTTGGAGTTATTAGGATTGCTTTTTATACAGGTTAATTCCCCTTTCAAAAAGACACTCCCTTCCCCCCCTTGGAGACGCGTAGTTATTTTTAAAGGTGTTTCAAGCTATGTGCAAGGGAACATGATTTTTCTTTCAGAGGTGCAGTTTTAAGGTTTATAATGCTATAATTTTGTTGTTTTATACATATTTGTTGTTGTTTTACAATTATTCACTATTATTTTAGAAAAAAGAACAAAAAATCAAATATAAATTATTTGTATGACAAACAGAATGTTTTTCACAATTTTGAATTTTTTGTTAGTATTGCGGATAGATCAAATTCCTTATTATTTTAGATTGAATATTTTTTTAACCATTATGAACTTAGATGTGAATTATTTAATGGAAAATGTAAAAAAAAATTAGAACAGAACTTTATTGTAAATTATTTTACTCAATATTTATGCTTTTCCATAAAAAAATTATTCCTTATTGTCTAGATATACATAGATTCATACAAGTTATTATCTAATTAGTTAAAAACTCAACCTTTTTTTATGCAAAATTGCTATAATTTTTTAGTTCTGTTCCAAGATTTTTTAAAGACTTAAAATTTATTTTTTTCAGCATTCATTTCTTACTCTACTTGTACATAGACATAGTATTGTACAAACTGTTTTGTTTTAACTGAAAAATCACCAAATAGTTAATATAAAAGTTACTAATGATTGTTTGGAAGTGGCACAATCTCAAAACTTTAATCATGAATATCTCAGTAAATATAACTTTTCGCGGCGAAGGAGTGGTATAAAGGGGTAGTCGGCCCTTTCCCCCACCGCTCTCACCCCTCCTCAATCAGTATTTCAGGATGCGAACAGAATGTTGCGCAGACTGGACAACTAGGGACCCCACCTTCGGTAGTGCACCGGCGGCAGTAAGCTAGACCGTAACAATGAGCCGAGGACAGTCTGCAGCCGTGACTCCACGCACCACGGTGTAGGCCAATATAGCTCGCTCAAAAGTGGAACGTTTTCCTCAAGAAAATCGCGAAATTCACCTTTGCGGCAAATTAGAGTCGG
Organism: Antheraea mylitta; assembly: GCA_014332785.1. Taxonomy (NCBI): domain Eukaryota; kingdom Metazoa; phylum Arthropoda; class Insecta; order Lepidoptera; family Saturniidae; genus Antheraea; species Antheraea mylitta. Next base: position 77,131 of record JACEII010000051.1, on the reverse strand, counting down.
TTTCTGCAACAATAACGCAACACGTCATGATGACTCATAGTGACTGCGTCTTATGTCCAACCGTCCTGATGGACTTTACCTTGACGGCTTCCACTAGATAATAGGTTATGTACAATATTGAAAGTGAAACCCCGACCAGGAGCTCTTTCTTTACTTCGATAATATACATGAATAAACCCAGCATATCTACCGTAGGAAAAATAATTAAAATAAAATAAATACTACACTAAAGAAGTATAAAAAATTTACTCTACAAAAATCTAATAACAGATATTTCGTTGTCAAACTGACAGTATGGTACACAATTTATTACTAGGACTGTTGATAACATATCGATATAATAATACTAATCTATTTTGTGTGATATCGATAATACAATATTAAAATTTGGATATTGGCGGGCGATATTTTTTATTTTATACATCATCATCTTTATATCCTTATCTCACCTATCTTGAATCCAGGGGCGTAGCTACCGCCGTATTTGCCGTATCAATTATACGGGGGCCCCCAAAGTGTGTAAGGAAAAAGAATAAAAACTTTCTAATTTATTTTATTTTACAAATGACAAAATTCTATAAAGCAATTCCTTTTTTTCTCGCCTTAAGCGTGCGTTCAAAAGTTGGCAACACTCTACATCGTTATGGCAGGCTGCGGGACTTCCCCGTTTTACTTACTTCATCTTCAACTCAGCGGGGAATCCCCGGGAATCCTTCGTCGATATCGCGACGTACGTGTACGTTGTTGTACTTTGCATTGGATGTTAAACCACGGAGTGCAGTGCACTGTTTATTTACGCGCTTTATATAAATGTGTATTACAGTGTAATTCAGTACAAACAATATTGTTCTTCTGGTTTAGCAGTATTAGTAGCGATTTATAAAAGAAATGAGTGATAGGAAAAGAGATTATCCCAGCGGCGCTGAGAAAAGAAAAATTAAACAGAAAAGGGACGAGGTTATAAAAAAAGTGCCCAAAATTTCTTCATTTTTTCAGAGACAAGATACTGTGAGTGATTTAGATTGGAAAGGTAAGTACTACCCAACCCATTTATTAGGGGCCCGTAGTGATAAACAAGGAAATCTTTTAATTTCGGTCTGTCCATCTGTCCGTCACAAAAAGTTGTCTCCCCCCTCGATTTTCACAATTATACTGTTTTTAGGGTCTGGTGCCTTGATTAAAAAAAAAAAAACAAAATTCTAACTTATCTATAGGATCGATTTGTTTTGTTGTTTGTCTATCAGTCCGTATCGTATCGTTAATTGCGTGTTGAGAACTTCAGATGTGCAGACTCTCTTTCGGGTTCTCGTTTTGTATAGCCACTACACTACGCGCTGCGTTTAAATAGCACGCAGGTGTATAATGCACGGACGGGCTGCAGGTGATTTTGTATCTACTAATAGGTACGAGCACAATCCGCGTAGAGTCTGTGTGCGTCTGAACTGAACACTAACTGTGACCCTTAGTAACGTTATTTATTTATATATAACTCTTTTTAGTTTAATATTAAAGCATTCGTATTTATTTTTTAACAATTACTCGTTTATTTTTAGATTCTTCTGAAGCATGTTCTTCGTCACATATCCATCCGGAAATAGAAGAAAGCCAAGCACATACTTTATCGGATGTCCATCCAGAAATCGAGGAACCCCAAGTCAACGATTCTGATATATTTGCAGATTGTAATATAATTTCATTAGATAGAGGAAATTTTGGTGACAATTTAACTGAATGCGAACGAAAAATAATTTTTAAATTGGGTCCATTTAAACCACAAGGACCATTTCCAAAAGTTTCAGAAAATAACCGACCTTTTTCGGCTTATTATTATTCATATTTCAATCAGGCAGGCATAAAAATTATAAGACCATGGTTATGTTATTCTAACGTTTTAAACAAACCGTACTGTCACTTCTGTTGGTTATTAGCAGATCGTCAAAACAAATCGTACTCCTCTGCTTGGGTTAACGGTGTTTCGGTTAGAAGCAATTTCACACAAACTATTCTTGACCATGAAAAGTCACAGCAGCATATTAGTGCCTCACTCTCTTATAATAATTGGTTGCAAGGAAATACCATCGATACTCTATTGAAAAGTGAAATCGATAGTAAAATTACATACTGGAGAGATGTACTGCATCGTATAATTAATGTTATAATTACTTTAGTATCTTGTAATCTACCTTTGAGGGGGCATGATTCTGATTCTGGCAATTTTATGGCAATTTCACGTCTGCTATCTAACTATGATGCCACTTTAAAAGAACTTCTTCTAAAACCGAAAGGTGAAATAAATTATTTAAGCCCTACGATTCAAAACGAAATTATTAGTTTGCTTGGTACCACCGTTAGGAACAATATTATCTCAGAAATTAAAAAAGCTCCATTTCTGACAATAATTCTGGATACAACACAAAACTTGTTAAAAATTGACCATCCGTAGTTTTTCGATATATCTCGGTTACAGAAAATGATGATAATGTGCCTAAAGAAATAAAAATCTGTGAGTCCTTTTTAGGATTTATAGCAGTAACCGATTGCAGTGCTGCAGTTCTGAAAACTAGTACTGCTACCTCAAGAACACATCCAAACCACGTAACCCATAATTGATTACTTTTTTACTTCCTTCCCCTCCCCCCAAAGACCATCCGTGGTTTATGAGAAAACCCCCACCCTCTCCCTCTAGTTTTCACGTAGTAATTTACTCATATGATATTTAATAATTTTTTTCACACAAAAATTTATTTAATACAATTAAAAACATATATATTTGGCTCATATTTGTCTTTACTAATACAGTGCTTTGCTTTGTGTGTGCATATAGCTACCAGTAAAAAACAGCCTATTACATACCTAGGCCAGTAAAATAGAAATACATATAAATTGTTGGCCAAACAAAGCAGAGGCTGACAAACATTTGTTCTGTGACTCGTAGTCCGGTGAAGCTGTTAATACCTTGCCGGGTCAATAGCGTAGTAAGTTCGAAAAAAAAAGATCTGTGACTTTATTTTTGACTGGCCAGGTTACCATTATCCGGCCGGTGGACAGAAAAAATACTATAAAGACAGAAAAAGTTATATAAAACATATCGTAACAAGAAAAACAAATATACAACAAATATACAAAACAAATCTGTTCTCTTTCTTTCTGTTTTGCCTGCATTGACAAGGAATCCTTGAACGCATATTACATATTGGCGCTTTATTGCTCACCCAAGGACACTATCAGAGTTAAGTTTAATGATTTCTTTAAAACCTTAGGAAATAATTTCATAGCAGCAGGTGATTACAACGCCAAGCATTCATTATGGGACTACAGAGTCATATAGCCTAGAGACCGCGAACTCATGAAATATATTCTGGCAAAGGCTATCAATGTGATCTCAAGAGGTCAATCCATATACTGGCCTTCTAATAAAAATATTATACCAGATGCTTAACTTTTGTATTAAGTTTTGTTTTTTGAATTACCAAAGGAATTTCGAAAAACTATATTTCCTGCTGTAGCTGTTGGGAGCATCGAACGAACTATTTTGGTAGAAATTAAAACTAAAGTCAAGGAAAGTATTAAAAAGTAAATGCTATATAGCAAAAGGAATAACTAGTCTCTTTTTCGTTATCCTAAAAACAATGCATTCGCTGTAACCATTCAACTTCAAACAGAAAACGATATTATGATTGCTGTTATGTTTTTTAAGTTAAATATTTAAAAAGTTGCATGGAATTTGATTCCTATAAATGAATGCATTTCTGCTTACCAACTGATATCACTCACCATTCTGGATAAATCTATAAGAATAGGGCAGTCCACAAATTAAGGCAATACAGTAGGCTCTCTATGGCCTTATGATGTATCAATGCAGAAGTAATGTACTCCTGAAACCAATATTCTACCGCATCTATACGTGTGACCTACCTGCTTCAAATCGTATCACAACTGGAACATTTCCTGAAAATGTCGCAATTTTAATATTTCAACAGGTTCCAACAGTAGCAGCAGAAATCCTGTAAAATGAACTAAACAACATCTCAACCTCATAAAAGGAATGGAGAATGAATCCAATTACTTAGTATTACCTTAACCTTAAGAAAAGGTATCTGTCTGTTAGCGAAGTTCAACAATCTACACTGAATCCAATATATATACTGTTTACACAAAAGTTACGATGGTCAGAGCCGGAGGATCCAAAAAAAAAACAAATTACTTTAATTAATTTATTCAAATAAAATTACAATCAAAACTAATACTAATCGCCTAAAACTAACAATGTGAGAGTGTCGCCGATGTTAGGCTAACTCTCACACTAAAACTAAACTTATAGCATAATGAATGTTACAGATGTTAGGTTAACACTTGTTTAATCGTTGTTTGGTATAAGTTTTTATGCATGGATAATGTGGGAATGAAGGAGTCGGACCACAAATCGTTTCAACTAAGTTTGTCCATCTGTTGTATCGTGGAAATTATTGACTGGCTGCTTTGAACACCTGCCGCGACTTAGGGCTGGGAACTCGGCTCTCTTAGTCATCGACTGTAGTATGTAGCGATGGCGTAATACTTTCAACACCTACTGCATCGTGGGACCGGAACTCTTAGTCAGCAATTGTGGTGTGTAGCGATGGCGTAACACAAAGTTTTCAAAGATTCGTATACTATCGTTTCAAATAACAATTCCAAAATACATACATAAACAATATTTATGTAAATTTCGCACCGTATTGAATAAATGCGTTTTTTTGCATTATCGTGAAACAAAATACAGAATCTAAAATTGCATTTGAAGATAAATATCGCACTATACTGAGTAATTTCAATTTATCATGTTTAGCAGCTAAACAATATACATACCATTGTTATAGCTCAAATTGCATTTCGGAAAAATCACTGAGATCCTAGAATCTTCTTATGAAAACTTGTAACCAATTAAATAAATTCGATGCAATCTGTTTTTATTACCAAACAATCACATAGCTTTATTTGTTTCCGTTTAGAAAGCAGTGAAAATATTATTTAGTATTCAAACTTCAAAAAGAGATTTATTATATGCAGACTCAAACTTAGTTTTTCATCTGTTTAACGAGTAAATTACGCTTACTTCAATTATTTATTATATGAAATGAATATGTTTATTTTTAATACGTAATAATTATAGCAGCATAATTATACAATTATAACGAATAAAACTATTTCTGAAGTTTGTATTAATAATTGCTACTCATGTATTAGACATCACTATTCATGATTATTACGCTATTGTCATTGTCACTGTCATTGGACCTAAAAAGAATAAACTGGGTTTATACTTGTTTTAGGCCACTATAGCACTAGTATAAATAACGGGAACAGATTTTTATGTAAATTTATTCGTTTACAGTCAAACCTAATTATCTGTTGTAACAATGATCTGTTAGATTCTCTAAGTTAAATTGTATTGTACATATTTAAGTTTTAAGTGTAATTAGTTAATAGAATCGTATCAAGATGAAAACCGTGAAGTTGCTAGTGCACAGCGGGCGCTGCCTGGGCCCCCGTGCGTCGGGCTCATTGGCGTTCTGCAGGTAAGAAGTCGTCCAGTCGGATGCAAGCACTTTGAACTCATCAAAGGCAAACTCGTTACATACATACGAACACCTTGGACTTTGTACTACAACCTTTGCAACTAGGGCACGCTAATAATACTTTATACTGAACTCTGTCTAATTCAGTAATTATGGATATTTGAATACAAATCTAAAAATGCGGATATTCATATAAAGAGAAAAGTAATTTATGTCAAAAAACCTTTTGAAACCATAGATAAGACATAAAAATAAAATCATTTGTGCAAACTAGACTCTCCAAAGGTAAAGTTAAATGCATATATGAATTAATTATTGAAAAATAAATAAAGGCTCCTAATTATTGTTGCTGAGCTAAGGTTACAAGAGAAAATTATGTAATGTATAAAGAATTAATTTTTTTGTGAAAAATTTGCAAAGATATTGTTTTTCATAAAGTTTAAGTAAATGTGATGACATGAGTGGCTGATAATTTTAAAATAACTCAGTTTTAAGGAATTTTTTATTAAAGTAGAAAAGGAAACGAATTTCACTAAGGAACAAAATATTTGATATCCAAACATTTTTTACATTCAACTGCACCTGAGCATTGAGGTTTATTACAAATTGTCACTAGAGTGTATAAAATTAGCTTATTTAAATAAATTAAAACCAAATGCTTACAAATTTAATTCATATGTTTTTAAAATATGGTAAAATGTTATAAAATATAGTATAATTTTTGTTTTTTTTTTTAATTGGCCAAAAGTTCTGATATTAGTTTTGTATATAACAATTGTGGTTTTTTTACTTAACTACTTTTAGGTAGTGTTTGCTCATACTCTCATCCTCAGAGTTGGAATCAGAAAGAATATATACCCTTTTGTTGTTGTGTGAAGATCCATCTATCTCTATTTATTTATTTCAATGCATTCAAAACTTTCACTGTCAGCTAAACTTTAGCTTCTTACTGCATCATATTGATGTTGAAAATTTCAATACCTTATATCTCTTATTTTTACTCTTAAATGCTTGGAAAGAGGTTAAGATTGATCTAATTACTTCTGTGATAAGTATAAGGGTTTTTGTTAAGGATATATAAATGACTAGCTTCTTCCAGTGGCATTATCTCTGTGGAATAGTTACTTTGGGCGAATTTTTCAAATCAGACCAATAGTTCCTATGATTAGTGCCTTCAACCAAACAAACACACTGTCCAGCATTATAATATTAGTATAGATAATACTTAGGTCATGTGATACAGTTCTGCTGTATATATATATATAGATATTTGTATTTATTTATTTATTAGTATCCTGACATTGTTGGTACAAAAAGGCATATAATTAAAAGTATGATAACTTTTTTATATAGAGATGAATGAGTCTCCGAGACTTGGTTACTTCCAGGTTCCCGTTTCTGAATCCCAGGGTACTTCTGTATCCGTAATGATAGATCTGATGGTTACGCAGGTACCTCTTTATTTGTTAAACACTGTCTGACATTTAAGCATATTCCTTTGCTAGCTCATAGTACCAATGTCAATGCTGTAGCCTTGAGAGCTATCGATATATCCTTTCTATCACTTTATATTCCCTCTCCCCAGTCTTCTCTTATTATAGATATTCAGGACATAATAAGTTCTCTTCCTTCTCCGGTTATTGTTATGGGAGACTTTAATGCTCATCATAGCATGTGGGGATCCCATCATACTGATCTTTTTGCTCATTCATTATTAGATATATTTGACGTAGCTAATATTTGCGTTGCATTAGCATCATTAGATGGGTCCCCCACCCATAGAGTTTCTCCCTTCCAAGATCTCCAAGAAGTGTAGTTGATTTAACCATATGCTCCCTTTCTCTTGTAACTCAGCTTTCCTGGGACGTACTAACCGATTTTCACGGAAGCGACCACTATCCCATCATTATCTCCATGCCCAGCAGATACCCTCCTGTACAAAAATCTCTCTCCACTAGTGAATACAACATTAATAAAACCGATTGGCCATCCTATGCCACTACTCTAGATGCTCAATTGGATCTTATTCCTTTCCTTCATAACAATAACATCCTTCAATCCTATTCCTTGTTTGGAGGATCTCTGATTTCGGCAGCCAACTCTCATATACCTGCGAAACAAAATCCCTCGTTTAAAATTTCTCCTACCTGGTGGGACTCTAGATGTACAGAAATTGGGCGCAACTGTAAGGAAGCAGAAGCATTGTATAACTCGTCCATGACTGTTCATAATTTCCTTAATTATCAACAAATCGCAGCTTGCTCCAAAAAACTATTGGCTTTAAAAAAGAAGAAAGGATGGATTCGTTTTTCGAAGGTTTGTCCCCTCTTACTCCATCCACAGTTATTTGGAGATAAATAAAACGTTATCCAAGGGCTAATACTTTAATAGTATTAATAAAAACTTTAATGACTGTTATATTTGTTATATTGGCTTTTTTTGATAGAATTTGCCCTCCATTTGTCCCCCATCAAAATTCAATTCTAGGTAACCCTTTTACCTGAATACAAGATAATTCTACCGCATCCACTTCAAATCAAATGTTGAATTCTATATTTTTCTTTGAATGAGCTGCTAAATGTCATTGAAAATTTTGCCGATACTTCCCCTGGTATGGACTTCGTTCCTTACTCATTCCTTACCAAAAGTAGTACTAAGCCTAAAGTAACCTTTTTGGAATTAATTCACTTACTCTATTCTCATAATTTAGTTCCTGCATCCTGGGAAGCGCACTTAATTATTCTCATTTTAAAATATGGCAAAATCCCCTCAGACCCGCAGTCCTATTTCTTTATCCTCTACTCTTTCTAAAATAATGGAACACTTGTTTAAAAACTGATTAGAGTGGTATGTTGAGAAAAAAGGGATATTAGACTATTCGCAGACTGGCTTTAGAAAAAATATGAGTACCTCTTAATCTTAGTATTATAACAACTGATATATGTCACTCTTTTCAGAAAAAGGATTTTTTAGTAGCAGTATTTTTAGACGTAGAATCTGCTTTGCTTATGATAGCGTTCTTCTTCCAGTACTCAGGAACGAACTCGTTCAGCAGAGTATTCCAGTGAGGATAATCTTATGTTAAATGTAACGAAAATATTCTAGGACCAATATTAACATGGAAAGATCTGCCTCAGGGGTCCGTTTTAAGTCCTTTGTTATATAATATATATACAGCAGACCTCAACCAATTCGTTGAATTGTTTTGTAATATCCTGCAATATGCTGATGATATATGTTTATACATCATCAATTTCTGCTATTAAGGCGACGGAACAATTAAATACTGCATTATGTTATTTAGGACAATGGTTCTCTGATCACGGTCTCTCCGTCTCTCTTTATCCGTATCGAAATGTTCAGGTATAATATTCTCTATAAGAATGGTAACCGAAAATATAGTGCTATCTTACAACGGTGAAAGATTCCCATAAAAGATCATGTAAAATTTTTAGGAATGATTTTGGATAGAAAATTGTCTGGTCTCCCTCGCATTAATTTTCTCGTCGAAAATTGTGAAAAATCTATAAATATTCTCCGTACTTTATCTAGAGTTTGGTGGGGATCCCCTCCCTTTTCACAAAAAAATCTCTATAATACAATTATTCACAGTCATTTGGAACATTTCTCTTAGACCCATGTAATAAAGCAGCCTTAGACAAATTAAATCAAATACAATATAAAAGTCTTAGAATCATCATGGAGGCAATGAAATCTACCCCGACAAATGCTCTCCAAGTAGAATATGCTGACCCTCCATTATACTTGCGCAGGCAATATATCTCTGACCGATTTCTTTGTAAGCTCTATCAGAACCCAAATCATACTCTAATTTGCTGCTTAAAAGCTCTTTTACATTCATTTGAATACAGAGGTTATCACTCTGTGAAATCGCTCCCCTGTATCCTTCAATCTTTCATTAAAATAGACAGAATTATATATCCCATTTTTAAATCTCCTATCAATCCTTTATATTACACTAACTATTTAGCTGTCACCTTTAGTCCGAATATCATTTTGGACTTTGGTGTACCTAGAGACAATAATCAAGCTAACAGTATTTTTAATAGTATACTATCTGGGGATGGGAATAGATGTATAGTGATGCATCTAAACTGTCTAATTCTGGCAATGTGGGCGCTGTAGTCTGGATACCTATATACAGAATTAATATACAAGTTAATATACGAGCGTCATATTTTTGGCATCAAAATAGTGATAGCTTGAATTTCAGGCCACTGCTGTATCTCTGGGAACGAATCAGTGGATTCCTTGAACAACTTTAGACTGTATACAGAAGATCTATGGTCTCTAGCTAAAACTAGATTATTAGAAGCTTGGCAAAAGGATTGGAATTTTACCAGAAAATATAAAGGTCAATCTTATGGTTCTTTTCAAAATGAAGTTCCCTGAAAACCATGGTTTTTTAAATTCCCATATCTAAGTAAGGCCGTTACTTCCATCATCTGTCGTCTTCGTCTAGGTCATATTTGTACACCAGTGCATTTGTTTAAATTAAGGATTAGAGATCATTCTCTCTGCGAATGCGGCCTTGACGTAGGTTCTCCTGATCATACATTCTTTTATTGTTCGAGAAACAGACTACTTTTTTGATGTCCTTCCTCCTTATATTCCCCGTCCTACTAACCTTATGTGTATCGTGTATCTCAGTTTTAGTGAATAACAATCCTTTAATTTTACATATATTGTCATTATTTATTAAAATTAACAAAATTAAACGCTAATCAGATTGTCTATTTCTTAATCGACACATATCTAAGCTTGCCTTTATGAATATCTCTGGGAAACACAATAACTCTGTCTCAATACAAAATTAATTATCTTCGTTTTTGAATTACATTTTTTAACTCGTTTCCTTCGTTTATGACACTATCTGGCACAGACAGCGCACACTCTGGCATGACATGACATTGGCGGAATTGTGTATTGCTTACACACAGCGCCATAAATTAAATATGAAGAAGTCGATTTTTGTGAAGAAAATTTTTGCAGGTGTCTTGAAATAAATAATAAAATACATTTCAATCTTTTTTTGGAAATGTCTGTCTGTCTGTTTGTTTGTTTGAACATGCATCTCTGTGAATATAGGATGTACTGTGTTCAAGATATAACCTCACCAAGAAAACCATAAAGCTTATCCTCGAGTAACATTTAGTCTTGGTTCATTAAAATCGGTTCATTCTTTCGTAAGTTATTGTAATTTAAATGATGACGATGATGAATTAAGTACGAGAGCTATGTAAATAAGTAAATGAACTTAATACATTCACATGATTTTACTAGTCACTATATTTTTTGTATTAGGTTACACGCGGACAGTATCGCGGGTGCAGCTACTCTTTAAATAATTTCACTGTCATTTTCTATTAGGCGTACATCAACGGAGGCTCGTTCTGAGGAACAGAAGCGCGGTGCACGCCAGAGTGCTTCTTTTACGCTGAATCTCTTCAGAGGCCAGTTGGAGCCTGCGCAAGTGTTCCCGTTCCCAGAACCGCTCTCAGAAGATCAGCGTCAGATGTTGCAAGAGCTAGTCCCGCCGGTGGAAAAGTTCTTCCAAGAGGTGAGTCACGGGTGTCCCAGAGCGTGTGTGAGTCGCGACCTGCGTTGACACAGTGTGGTTGGGCAGGTGAACGACCCTGCGAGGAACGACTCGGAGGCGTGCATCGAGGAGAGCACGCTAGCGGGGCTGTGGGAGCTCGGCGCGTTCGGGCTGCAGGTGCCGGCGGAGCTCGGGGGGCTCGGGCTCTGCAACACGCAGTACGCGCGGCTGGTGGAGGTGGTCGGCGCGCACGACCTCGGCGTCGGCATCACGCTCGGCGCGCACCAGTCCATCGGCTTCAAGGGCATTCTGCTCTTCGGCAACGAGAAGCAGAAGGCGCACTACCTGCCGCGAGTCACCGGCGGAGAGTACGCCGCCTTCTGCCTCACCGAACCCTCTTCCGGCTCTGATGCTGGATCTATCAAGTGAGCAACATTATATTTTACTTCCACTTGGTGAAACATCATCCTTTATACCATAGAACACTGTTTATATGTATTTAATTTATTTTGTCTTTTACACTAATAGTGATGAATAATTTTGTATTACTCACTCAAGTTATTGTAACGTATATCTTTTAAAACGTACAGCTGATCTAGGTAGTTTTCAACATATAGCAAAATTTTTGGTGATACAGGAGTCGAGCCGTACTTTCCCCAGATGGAAAACATTTCATTCTGAATGGCTCCAAAATCTGGATCAGCAACGGCGGTATCGCTGAAATCATGACGGTGTTCGCGCAGACCCCTATCGAGAAGGACGGGAAGACCGTGGACAAGGTGACCGCATTCATAGTGGAGCGATCTTTCGGAGGAGTGTCTTCCGGCCCACCCGAGAACAAAATGGGCATCAAGTGCTCCAACACGGCGGAAGTATACTACGAGGACGTGCGAGTCCCCGTCGAGAACGTTCTGGGCGGCGTCGGGAACGGGTTCAAGGTCGCCATGAACATCCTCAACAACGGGCGTTTCGGCATGGCGGCCGCGCTCGCCGGCACCCAGCGCTCCGCCCTCCGCGTCGCCGCGCAGCACGCCGCCACGCGCATGCAGTTCGGCAAACCGATCGCCAGCTTCGGCGCCATCCGCGAGAAGCTCGCCCGCATGGCCGTGCTGCAGTACGTCACCGAGTCGCTCGCCTACATGGTCAGCGGCAACATGGACTCCGGCGCGCAGGACTACCACCTCGAGGCCGCCATCTCCAAGGTGTTCGCGTCCGACTCCGCCTGGACGGTCGTCGACGAGGCGATCCAGATCCTCGGCGGGATGGGCTACATGAAGGCGACCGGCCTCGAGCGCGTGCTGCGCGATCTACGCATCTTCCGTATTTTCGAGGGTACCAACGACATCCTGAGACTGTTCGTCGCACTGACGGGTACGTAAATACCTCTGGCCATCGTGACGATAGAAAGCGAGGCCGCAGAGTCCGTAACGAGGTGTCGTTCGCAGGGATCCAGTTCGCCGGGTCGCACCTGCAGGAGCTGCAGCGCGCGTTCCGCAACCCGACGGCGCACCTCGGGCTGATATTCAGCGAGGCGGGAAGGCGCGCCTCCGCCGCCGTCGGGCTCTCGCGCGGCCCCGCCCTCGACGCGCTCGTGGCGGCCGAGTTGCGCGCGCCCGCCGCCGAGCTCGCGCGGCTCGTCGCGGAGCACGGCCGCTGCGTGGAGGCGGCGCTGCGCAAGCACGGCCGCGGCCTCGTGGAGCGCCAGTTCGAGCTGAACCGACTGGCGGCGGCCGCCATCGACACGTACACGACGGCGGTGGCGCTGTCGCGGGCGTCGCGCGCGCGGCGGCTGCGGCTGGGGAGCGCGACGCGGGAGTGCGAGCTGGCCCACGCGTGGGCGGAGGAGGCGCTGGGACGGGTGCCGACGCTGCTGGCGGCGACGCGGGACTCGCGCTCGCTGTCGCAGTTCGCGCGGCTGGACGGGCTGGGGGCGGCGGTCGCCGAGAACGGCGGCCAGCTCACTACTAATCCGTTGAACCTCTGATGTTCCCTCGTGCCCGGTTCGCTTCGTCTTCCATCCCCCGTCACTTTATAGTCGTTATTTATGTACAATGTTAATTTATATTTTGATAGTAAATTTTACAAACCGACTGTTCCCTTTCATTTTCTAATTCCAATGTAACAAACCAAATAAACGCTATTTCACAGCCTACTTGTATGCTTAGTGTGAGTTTCCATACGTATACTGAATAACTTTACTATAATGATCACTCAGGTTACAGAAAATGTACCGTAGGCCCGAGTCAATGCAAGTGTGAGTTTATTTTCTGTTAGCGATTCGATTGACGTTGACACATAAATAATTCATACAGCTGTAAATTCATACAGCATAACCACAGGTTACCACACCAATAGTCAGTCTGATCCGGCACTATAGATGTTTCATATCAATAATTATATTTTTGTTTTCTCGAACTGACTACACTCTTGGCTTAGGAACTTATCAGCTTCACTGGACTACAATAAATATCTATATATTAATACGTGAAGCAAAATATATCCCTTTTAACCTATTTCTCGTCACCGGGTGACCTTGAAATTTGGCATAGTTCAAGTTTCTATGGCAGAGAAGTGCAGAAAGCTGTTCATTTTATATAAAATGCATTACAAGTACATTAAATAAATTAAAATATGCACTACTACTCGAATTTTACACAACATATACACACACATAAATATAAAAGACATTTTGACAGTCGTCAATAATTACGAAATTCAAAAGAAGTATGTATGTATTTTTCAACTCTTACGTTCCAATTACCATTTTTCATCCAACAATGATATTATAAAATATAACTATTATTGTAATGTTTATTATTTTTTATGGTGAACTCACTTCAAATAATGATTTAATAAAAAAAAAGTCAGATAATACTTTGTATAATCAAAATAAGAATTTTGTTCCTAAAAGTAATCCATGACTTAGACCTCTGCGGTTACAATGTTGCAATTCAATCTCATGTAGCAACAAAAAAGAATTTATTGTCAAAAGCTAATGGTAGTATTAAAAACATCTTTGTCTTGGATTCACCATTTGATTGTATTGTGAATCCTTTACTTTTCCAAAGGATGTTACTGGGCATATCACTATTTCTCATAATGAACAAGCTACATTTAATTCAATATTATCCAGAAATATCACCCATCCCATGGTGTCGTGTAAAATTAACTGAAAATTGTGTCATGGGTTGCGATAAATTTCTTTATTTTCGTAAAGCTATGTTTACCTAAAATTTGAGAGCTTTATTTACCACATGGTTTTTGTTTCAAATTTTCATTTACACATAGATTTTTTTAAATGTTTATATAATTAAAAATTATGGCAAAGGGCAAATAAATGAGTAGCCATAACAAAATTTTGACAAAAGAACCCTAATAAAGTTCAAACTTTAAAAAATCAATTAACTATGGTCGAATGTCGACCACTGGGCGCCCACTAGTAATATTAACACTAAACCTACCGACAATTATTGTATATCTATTCCTACCGCGTGCGGTCAAATTGACGGTAATTAAAAAGTTTAATTTATTTCATTATTCAATGCAGATAGTGGTTGATTTGTTGCTAAATGTGTATAAAATAAAGAATTTGCATAAAGTTTCGTCCATTTTATCTTATATAATTTTTAAATTCTTTATAAAAAAAAAACAAAATTAAAGTTTTATACAGAATGTTATGCATACATAATATACTTTATTTGGCTTCCTCTCCTATTCACTATCGCTTTCTGATTCTAATTCACTTGTAAATAGATTTTGATCTATTTCCATGTTTTTATCAATTACAAAAGTTTATTGTTCATTATTTTCTGAAAATTCTTTTTTTATGTCCGTTATATTTTTGGTAATTTTGTAATTTTCAAATGCTTTGACATTTTTAGAGTAAATATCTACAACAGATACTTTACCTTCTCTTCTTCAAATAAATAATGGTAAAAAAAGTGCATAAAAACCTTTTTAGAAGTGCACTACTTGAGACTGTAATCACTACTATTGTTATCTACTCTTTTCAACCATAAGCGACTCTGAGATAACCGTAAAAAAATTACTTTGAAATAACTTTATAATAATTGTTCCCGCCGGTCTGACCGCGGTAGGTAGGTCACATAACAACTTTTTTTTGGAAAAAGAAAAAAATAACTTAAAGTAAAGAGTGAAGAAAATATTATATGCATATTCTAAGAATTGTCATATAGTTTGATAACAATATTATTACATTAAAAAATGTGTAAATTGGATAAAAAGTTTGAAAACGGTCAATTTGACGCTACTGGTAGGTTTAGTGTTAAATCAATCAAATAAAAAAAAAAGAATATATGCACTACCTAGTAAACAAGGATTGTCCATGCAAATATGTACACAAAATGTGAATGAAAATTTATTAAGAAGCATGTCACCATCTTAGGGGTTGAATAATTTTTCATATGGAAATGGGGCCATCCCTGAATATGTCCAACTCAAATAAGAAAAGTCTTCTTCTTCTTCTTTAATTTATGGCACCGTATGTAAGCAATACACAATTCCGCCAATGTCATGTAGATTGTAGATACAGAGTGTGCACTGTCTGTGCCAGATAGTGTCATAAATGAAGGGAACCCAGTTAAAAAATGTAATTAAAAAACGAAGATAATTAATTTTGCATTGAGACCGAGTTATTGTGTTTTCCACAGATATACGTAAAGGCAAGCTTAGATATGTTTTGATTAAGTAATAGACAATCTGATTAAAGTTTAATTTTAATAGATAATGACAATACATGTAAAATTAAAGGGCTGTTATTCACTAAAGTTAAGATACACTAAGGTTAGTAGGGCGGGGAATATAAGGAGGAAGGACATCGAAAAGGGTGAGTCTGTTTCTTGAACAATTAAAGAATATGTGATCTGGAGAACCTTCGTCAAGGCCGCATTCGCACAGAGAGTGATCCCTAATCCTTAATTTAAACTAATGAACTGGTGTACAAGTATGACCCAGATGAAGACGACAGATGATGGAAGTAACGGCTTTACTTAGATATGGGAATTTAAAAAACCATGGTTTTCGGGGAACTTCATTTTGAAAAGAACCGTAAGATTTGCCTTTATATTTTCTAGAAAAATTCCAATCCTTTTGCCATGCTTCTAATAATCTAGTTTTAGCTAGAGACCATAGATCTTCTGTATACAATCTAAAATTGTTCAAGGAACCTGATTGGATAGCGTTTTTTGCGCAAGAATCTACTGATTCGTTTCCAGACCGCAATGGCATGGAAAAGTCATTTAAACCAGTTCACAATTGACAGAAACATCAAATTACATACATGAACAATACAAACAGGGTATTAAAAAATAACAATTTCCTATAATCATCTTTTTATTTGTACATAAAATGATACTGAATCTAATTATATAATAAATATTTACAAGTGTTATGTAAACAAAACTCACACTTCTATCTGCAGTGAAGAGTCCCATGCTCGTGCATTCACCTGACGCAATGTAGCCCTCAAAGCTCCACCTGGACCCAACGCTAATGTCAGTGGGAACGAGTCTCCCCGTGGCCGTGCATACAATGTGTGGAGCGCTTGTTCCCAGTGCACCGCGCGTGTTGTGAGTCTCGCAAGCCGTCGCCGCACATCGCCTACGTCGCCGCCGTAAGCGCGCCCGTCCACTCCCGACACCACCATCACCCGCGGCACTCGCACTTCCAGCGCTGCCAGCGCCGCGCGAACCGCCTCTTCCGCTCGAGACATCAGCTCCGTATGGAACGCACCCTCCACACGCACGCGCACCGCCCGCTTCACCCCCAGGGCGCGCCCGCGCCGCTCCAGGTGTGCCAGCGCTGCCTCGTCGCCGGCTACCACCTTGCAGCCCGGATATAGATAGTTCGCGACCGAGCACACGGGTTCCCGCACGCCCGACTCCGCGGCGGCATCGCGCGCCTCCGCCAGCGCGCGGCCTAGCTGTGCCGTCGGTTCCAGCCACACGGTGAGCATTCCACCGGGACGCTCGGTGCTCGCCGCGCGCATCGCCGCCGCTCGCACCTCCACCAGCCGCAACGCGCTCTCCAGCGACAGAGCCCCCGCAAATGTGAGTGCACCGATCTCACCGAGCGAAAAGCCGGCGGCCGCACGGACCCGCTCCACAGCGCCGGGCCGCTCCTCGCGCACACGCTCCAGCGCAGCCAGTGAGGTCACCAGTACGGCGGTCTGGCACCGCTTTGCCAGTTCCTCTGTGGGCCCTTCTGTGCACACGCGAGCCACATCCCAGCCGACTACATCTGATGCGAGCTGATACAGGTCCCGTACAGCAGGAATACCGAGCAAATCACGTCCCATCCCAACGTACTGTGATCCCTGCCCCGGAAACAATAGCACCGCAGTGTCCCGCGGCTCGACTCTGCTGCGCCGGTCGGGCTGCTCGGTGTTGCGTCGCGCGTACGGTTGCGTCGCCCAACGTAGCATTTCGTGATCCGGCGCTTCAGGTTCTCCGAATGAACTTGCATCATCCAATAATCGCCGCAGCGGACTTCGCTCTCCGCCGCCAGTGTGAGAAAACCGCAATACCGCGTACAACATTCCCGTCTTACGCCACTTCATCTCGAGCTATGATTATACGACTACTTTTAATTTTGTTCTTCGTCTACAGCGTTCACATATTTGAAAGCGAACTTTTAATCAAATATTTATAAAACGACAATTATAGGTTACAAATCAAAACAAAGCTGCCAAATTCAAGGAATTTATGTGTTGTCAACTATTTTTTCCTTATTTATGGCAAAGCGTGACTGACGCCTCTGCCAGTGTCTATCAGCCAGTAATTTCAATAAAAATAAAAATTATTCAATAAATAGAATAGATTCTTCTATTTGTTACGTTTCCTTTTTCGATATGTTGACGTTTTCATCGATGTTTTTAGACATTGATGTCAACGTCGATGTTTTTCTAATTTCGAACATCCCTATTACTTTCTATAAACAAACCATCAAGAGTAACGAATATGCGAGTCAATGTAAACTAAGCGGTTTCATAATTCTATGACAAATCATTTTAAATATTGTACGATATTAGAACTAGGGACGAGGATCTAACATCGATTACTCAATAATTGATCTTAAAACAAATAAAATTGGTGACTTATATCAATGATCTTAAACAAGTAATCAATAAAGATGTTCGATTTCTGATATAAAACCGTGATTCAATTTTTTGTACATACATATATATAAAATAATTTACAACAATCATACGTTGTTTGTATTCAAATATGAGACACTTTTAAAGTTAATGAAACAAATAAGATACACGGCTGTATAACCTCAATTCCCATCATCTAGCCTTAGCATGCTTGCGGCTGCTGTCTTGATGATAGCCTTACGTGATATCTACAACAGGCTACTAACACAAAAATATATACTATACGAACATTCAAAGCATATATGCTTCGATCTACATTGGGCTTTGATGCGACTAAAGAGGCAAATGAAAAACAGTGTAAATCTATATTAAATATGCAATTTCAATGATCACATTGTCTTTAGTTATTATATTAACTACCATACTCTTAATATCGATATTTATTATACACTAGCTTTATATATAACAAGTAATATTATTAGCATTTAGCACCATCTATCCTTAGCTTCAATAAGTAGATAGCTACTTATCCTTTTCAAAATTGTCTGTTTTTACATTTTGTTGACTCGTGATGTGTTCTCTAAGTTTAAAATTTAGTAGTACTTACAAAACAAGACACTGGCAGATGCGTCAGACTCGCCTTACCATAGCCAAGAGAAAAAAATACCATATTGCATCTGTGTTGCCAAACTTGAATGATGTGTTTTTTTTAAATATTCCTAATACTTTTTATAGTGTTTAATAAAGTTTAATATTATTTTTACCGTCATGTTACGTGTCACATAAAAATATATGCATCTATTTCATAAACTTTTTGTACACAAGCATCTAAAAATAAACGTAGTATAACAATTTCAGTAGCCTCTCATTCTATATTGGCCACCCCAATCTGTCAACCATATTTCAACCAAATGAAATCAATGATCACTCCGTTCTGTCTTTCTAAATTTTCAATTGAACTCTCTGAAGTTTAAGTTAATTAGTGTTTATAACCAGCTGGTGGCAGTACCATTGGAAAATTCTACAATTGTAATATTTGAACGTGACCAGACTCGTAAATATTGCGGTGTTTCTTTATAACAATAGACACTAGATTGGTCTTAGCTATATAAAGCATTTACCAATTGTGTGAAGCTTAGTTAAGGTAAGTAATGTTTTACAACGTCAGCAGCTGTCGATGTTTATTTACAAGATTTCTTATAGTAAAAACTTTTTCGAGAGTAACAAACAGGAGAAGCTTGCTTCAGCAAACGAATAAGAAATGTTGATAGTTAACCTGTTCAAATATTTATGTAATTAATGTGGTATATGGATTGTTAATACAAAGTACACGTCAACAGAAGCACAAGATGGCTCGGGGTCAGCAGAAAATTCAATCACAGGCTAAGGCTGCTGAAAAACAGTCTAAGATGAAGAAGCAACAGGGTCATAGTGCCACTGATCAGAAGAAGGCAGCACAAAAAGCACTGGTTCATGTGTGTGCTGTTTGCAAGGTATTTTTCAGATCATTTGTTCATTGCCTTGGAAATAAAATCATTGTTAACTCGTGTTTAAAATTCATTTTGTATACTTTTTTGGGTTTATAACAATGTTGTGTGTGAATAATATACCTGTAGATTCACATATTTGAACTTTTAGAATTCATACCCACATATTGTATAAATATGCATATTATATATCTATGTTTATCTTGCACAGAATATGTCTGCCTTTTCTTTTTAAATTGTGTTAACATTATTGAATGAGGCAGTAATGCACTCGTCTAGACTCAAATGTAAATCCTTACATGTGCAATAATGTTAGTATTTAATTGAACATATTGTTTTTAATTTAATTTCTATTTTATTTAGTTGCTATTTGTTATGTGGTATGAATAATACTGTTATAATTGATATGTGTGAATAAAACAACTACATATTGTTTACAGGCCCAAATGCCAGACCCTAAAACATACAAACAGCACTTTGAAAACAAGCACCCTAAGAATGATCTACCAGAAGACTTAAAGGCTGTTTAATGCTTGATGCTCTGTAGACTTACATTTATTTAACTTATAAGAACTGTAAAAATATTTTCTTTTTTCTGTGGATTTTATTTTCATCCATTTCCACTAATTCTTACTCCCAGTGTTATAACTTATTTGATCTAAAAAGTTATTCAAACATATGTTATAGGTATACAAATTCAAAACAATTATTTATGTTGTAAAGGAATGTAATATTGATAATCCCTTTATTGTAACTGCGAGTTCACTCACCTAAGGCAAGCTATATCGATAGTTTAATCATCAAGTGTGTCATGTAGTGGATTTTATATTCTATTCACAAACTTGTGTTATTTGACTCTATATTTTGTAAATTTGGTGGTGTTTTATGTAATATAGTTAGTTTATTGTGTATAAGTGAAGTGAATGGCAAATAATACTATGGAGCATGAAATTCTGAGATGTCACAAAAACTTCCTGGAAGGTTCTAACAAGGGATTCACCATCTTGTTAGAATACTAATTCACATGATGCTTTATATCGAAGTGATTGCATGAAGCTTGTAATATTATTGACTATGCTACAATGGCAGTAGTAATCTGATAGATAGATTGCCAAAAATAAAATTAAAAAAAAAACATCAAGTTGTTTATGTTGAGAAGATTTTGGAATTTATTGGTTGTTTCAAATATACATTGAGAGAATTATATATATGTTTAATCAGTTATTTATTATTATGGACTTGTTGGAATTTATGTCAATAAAAATGTTGTTTTAATAAAGGAGATCTTAAAACAACAAAACATTAACTAGAATAATAAAATGGATTAGAGTGCATCAAATTGTTACATCTTCTCGTAGGTTTCGACATATCCACAGGAGATGCATTCGTGCGAGTACTCCTCTGTGGTCGCATCATATTTCTCTGCACCGAACTCGTGCGTGTGGTCCGTCCGGCGCCGCGCGAACAAGCTCGAGCGCACGTCCATCCGCAGCGCGCGCAGCTTCCGACTGGCGCGCTCCGCCCTCCCCGCCGCCCGCGCCCCCTCTCGCCGCGCGCGCTCCGCCTCCACCGCCTCCGCCGAGCCCCACACCTGCAGCGCGCGCGCCCGCACCTGCAGCCCCAGGTACAGCCGCATGTCCCCGAAGCGCGCGCTGTGGGGGTTGCGACGCCGCACGGACCGCAGCGGCGGAGGCCGCGCGTCGAGGTCGCAGTCCTTCAGCAGGAACTCGCTCTTGGCCTCCGTGCGCGTCACCAGCGCGTGCTCCCCGCCTTCGTCGCGGCACTCGTCGCACACCTCGTACTCGAAATTGTCGAACAGGAACGACTGCGGGAACCGACGTCCGCACTCGAGGCAGACCGGTTGCTCGGCGCGATGGACGAGCGGCGCGGGCGGCACGACCGCCACGCTCGGTTCTGATTCTTCTTCTTCGAGTAGAAACCCACCACCAGTGTCGAGAGGAACCGTCACAGTTGTTCTGCTCCTGTGTAGAAACTCCCAGTTCACTTGTGCTCCAAAATGGACCTGAGTTGCCATGAGAGTTGTGACACTCACTGTACATTGTGTTTTGCTAGACGTGCATCTTGCAAAGCGCGTGCACGTAGCCGATTTCTTTCAGAGCGAGCACGTTGAGCTGCTGTCAAATTTTCACCTTCTGGCTGATCCTGTGCAGAGTCTCGAGTCTCACAGTCCTTATCACTTTCAAATTGTAATGTTGCTCTGTAATTATCGTCCGTGTTTGAGCTCATGTTTGCTTAAATCTGTAAAGGGTATAACTGCATTGTAATCTATACATATAATAACAATGTAAATCCAGTGAATGTATTTTTCGATTTTCAAGAAAAAAAAATTATAAAAATAAGTAATAGAATACATTTCAATCATTTTTAGAAATGTCTGTGTCTGTTTGTATGACCATGTATCACTGCTAAAGCACTGAGTTCACAAGAAAACTGCATCAATGACATCATAAAGCATATCTTCTAAAATAACTTAGTTTTTATTCAATAGTCTTGGTTTCATTAAAATCGGTTCACTCAATCAAAACTTATTGTAACTTTAATGACAAGCATAAGTAGGAGAGAAAAGTAGATAAATAAATAGACTAAATACATTCAGATGACTTTATTAATCACTGTTTTTTTACATAGGTTTCCACACGGACGAAGTCACTGGCACAGCTAGTAAATAATATAATGAAGTAAATATGGTAAATCTTACAATATGCTAAGAATATTATCACAGAGATCAAATTATTTGGCTGGTAGAATATCAATTTGTTGTCCGCACGTTCAAGCCCTGTTAATATACAAATGAATATTAGAGAAATTTTGTATATTTTTTTTTATTTTAATTGGCACCTCTTTCAACTGGCAATGAAAGAAAATATTGCGAGAAAACCTGAACTTGAGAAATGTTCTTGTAGTAACACCATATGCTGGAAAATATAGAAGCATGAATTTCTATTTCTCAGACTTTCATGATCAAGATGCCTGGTGTGGTTATACCTTCAGGAAGAGGTCCTGCAGTATGTCTCTTACAATCTGAAGATTTTTACAAAAAAAAATATTTGAAAACAATGTTTGGCAAATTTATTCTCTAATTTTTGTTTCATATATCTATCTTCTAATTATCTAAAGGAAAAAATAATAACCTTATTTGTAAACCAAAATAGATTTCTTTTAATTCATATCATAAACAACACAGGTCTCTTAATTTGCCTGAAATGAGTACATATAACGTTTTGAGTGTAATTTCAAACTATTATTCAAATACAATAACCAATTTAATTTTTCAGGTAAAAAGAATGAAGTTAAAATAAACACATATAATCTTGTAAATTAGTTTGAATTAATCAATATCAGTTGTTATAATCTATACAATATATCTACAATATAATCAATATAATATATACAATATAATCTATACAAAATATCTATACAATGAACTGAATATAGGAGAGGTTTATACTCTGCAGTGGGTTGAAAATAGCTGTCCATGATATATCCTATGTATGTATGCAGTATAATATCATAAGGTAATAATACTACTATCAATCGAACCAATTACTCAATAAAATGGTCAACATACCATTTTATACAGAATGAATCACATCAACACCCATAGTGTAATTTTATTTTTATTAGAGGCGGTAACGAACTTATATTTAAGAAATTAAATCGTAGCTGCTGCATCACCTATAACACTTGATACATTTCTTCTCACCTGTCTCACAGAAAAAGCTTTATGCTTGCTTTTTAATTTATTTTCAGATGCTGCGTTTGTTCGTATATAATCTTACTCTCCCTCTTTTTTTAAGATCTTATTATTCTTGCATAGGTATTATCTTTATTTATTTTCTTCCGCTTTTAGTCCAGTGTTGCCATTTAAGGAATAAAAAAGTTTCTAGACGTCATAATATTTCATGGTAAAAAATATACTATATTACGAATATTTCACTGGGATAAAACGAACAAAAGGATCGAAACGGAATCGACGACTCGTATCACAGGAAAAAGCCGTTGATTGATGTTACAGTCGCGTCGCGGGAGAGCTACTTTGGAGAGCAATAAAAACACGGGTTAACTGATCGACTGTTCAGTGTAAACTGAAACTAACATTTATTAAACGCTTGAACATACCGCCCTCCAAGGACTACCTAAGTCATTTACAGAAACACAATTTTTCTAAAACATTTTCGTAAAACATAATAAACTTTATAAAGAAACTGAATGGTGATAATCCTTTTTTTACCAAACAATAATTTTAAGTAGTTGTTGCAAACAAGTTACAAGGAAACTAATTGATGTAAACAATCTGCTTATCTAAAATACACTTGATTTACAAAACTAAACACTTCCTAAAAGTTTTGTAACAAAACAAACTTGAGACATAAACAACCAAATCCATCAAATTATGAATGCTTACATTTATCGAAACTTATCAACTCTTATCGATCTTACGCTTAACATGCTAACATGTTACTAAGATTCTACTCTAAAGTAAACACAACTAATCACGCAACAAAAAATAACCTGTTCTAAAAGTTCACTTGTTAACGAAAGTAAGTGGTCTAATACTTGAAATTATCCACTGTTCTAAAGAAATATTTTTGTTATCAGCAAAGAGTGTGCATATATTTGAAACACTCACTTTGTTGATTTATTTCAACTTGAAAAACCAATAACAAAGAATGCTTATACTAAACTCTATACAATATTTCACCATTCTTTTTTTTTTCTCGAACTGACTACGCTATTGACCTGGCAAGGTCTTCACAGCTTCACCGGACTACTTTCACCATTAATGAACATAACAACACGATAAAATTTATCACACAAGCAAAAAGTATATAATTGACAAGAAAAAATGAATGTATCAAGATGTTACAGGCAAGATACATAATTTCGATACTGGTCTCTTAATTCTAGAATTTTTACTTCTTATAGTAACTACTCGTGTTATTTGATCTGAACTAGGGTGCTTTTGTGCAATCACTCTAAGTAACCACTTGGAAGGAGGAAGATCATCTTCCTTTACTAAAACAATATCTCTTTGATTAGGTTCTCGTGTGATTTTATTCCATTTATACCTTTGATATAATATGCATAAATATTTTCGCGACAATTTTCTTCAAAAATGTTGTATAAACTTTTGTGTGTACTGCCATCTTCATAAACTGCTTATATCAATCTCTCTCTTCATAATTATAATTTTGTACTGTTAATAGTCGAAAAAAATCCTTCAATCGTTACATCACTAACAACTTCTAAATGAATAGCGCGTATTGACATACAGATGAAAAGACAGATAAATCCTTTATATAATCGACAACCTCTTCTATCTTTGTATATTCGAATATTAATA
>JACEII010000050.1:3551338-3564943 GCA_014332785.1 Antheraea mylitta | reverse complement strand
TAAGTAAATAAAATGCTTCTAAGTTCTAAGAAAGTATATTGCTATTAAATTCCGTAGCGTAAATAAGTAGTTTACCCTCGAATTATAGTGCAAAACTATGGTGGATGGTATTGTAGCATAAACGAATGGAAACAAATATTTAATTCAAGTCAGAGTTTCATAACTTATTAGGGTTCTAGTGAGTTTAAAATTGCTTATAAAATAGAATATAATGTCGCTTACCATAAATTGTAAGTATTTATCTGTATTTTTCATGTTCTCTAACAAATAGTCGTAGTAGTAGAGATTCTTCCTAAGCTGCTTTGTTTGTTTCGCTGTTTCATTATTATTTATGATGTTCACAGGAACCTCGCACGTTTCTAGCGACTTTCGCAAAAGCACCATTCGATTACGTAATAGCCCAATAATTATTATTTGATTTAAATATGAAAAACTCAAACCGCTCAATACAAAAGTAGTGATCATAAATGCCGCTAAATAAATGTGAGAAGAAAATACAGAAATGAAGAAAAGAACAATTTTTGTTAAAAAAATTACCATAACGACGCCAATAACTTCAATTGTTACTAATTTCGTATTTTTAAAACCAATAATGAAATCCTTAAGTTTTAGATTATTGCAATACTCGAATAAGTATTCGTTGGCTGTATACAAATTAAAAACAATATATAAATTGTACTCTATTGTTGTTATCGTACGTATGAAGACGACTTGTGATCCAGTAAAACACAAAGCACATAATCCTATAGCAACTGCAAAACAATATACTTTTAGTAACGTTGATATTATTTTAGATGAGTAAAAATTAAAATAAATTCCGAAAAATAGACGAATAAACATAATAATTTTTAATGGTGTCGCCGATTTAGGGTATTTTTTAAATAATCTTTCAGATGTTGTAACCATGTCGATCACTGCAAATTGAAGCTTTTATTAATCAATTAAACTTTTGTATTGACTTAGACGAACTTTGAAACTTTATCGTTGTTCTACTGCTTTGAGTCTAGTAACTGAACTGAAGGGAACATGAGCGTTGACGTAGACGTGTGAAGTTGGCAACAAATAGAAGTTTCTAGAAACTCTTTCACATTATTTCTACATGAGTAATTGAATTGCAATGTAACCAAAAGGTCAATTTTAATAGTTGAAAATAACTCTGTCAGTGTTATTGCTTATTTACATTTTGTACACAAAGAACAATATTTTAAAAGTTAAAGGCTAAATAAATAAATTATAGGTAGAAGAGAAAAGTAAATTAGATTATTCTAGAAAATCCATACAATTATTTATATCTAAACAAACTAAAGAGAAAGCTATGTATTTCGTTACATTGCCACTGACAACAGAAAATAAAAAAGTCACTGACATACATACACAGTATGAATGACAATTATAAAAATAACTTTACAGTAATAGAATGAACACACAAAAAGCTTCAAAATATGAAGTTAGCAACGAATGAATCATTGTAGAGCGTTATTCTACATAGTTTGTAAGTGGAGTAGTGAGACAATACAGTAAAATACATTGTTATTCACACCAGAGCAATTAGAATATTCATGTATATAATTTCACTAGCTGTTGCCCGCGGCTCCGCACGCGTTTTTTTTTAAATATATTAAATAAATGTAAAATTTTGATCACATATCTAGTGTAAATTACAATAATACTCTTTCAAAAATATTTTTAAGTATCACACGCACATCATCTACTGTAACAGGTAACGTGTACTTGTACATTATATATGTGAATACGAATAGTGAATCGAATGGGAAGAGAGTTATCATCAGCCACATAACTGGAACTTATACTGCTATATATGACCCTTAGTGCCCACTTACACTATATAAGAAAGTAATGAAAATATTAAGCTATACATTTTCGAACAATATGTGTTAAATCTTTTATTATATAGATATAATATGTCCATAGTGTCGACATAATTAAGTTATTATCATACCTTGCTATAATTTAAATCACATATAAACATATGACTTTCAATTACAACAGCGATACCCTTGGTGTTACAGTTGTTCATAGGCGACGTTAACCACTTACCATCAAGTGGGCCGTCAGCCTGTTTGCTGCCTTTTGGTATAAAAAAATCTTCGAGTCCAGCTTACGGCACACGTGCATGTTTACTGTGAACAACATATTTTTGATTAATTTCACATGGACGAAGGCACGTATAACAGCTTATCACTACATAAATAAATATAAGAAAAAGTCCTGTTCCACGTCTGTCTATATGTCTGTTCGCGATAAGATCAAAATCTACAGAACGCATCTTCATGCCGTTTTCACCAATATATAAAATGATTATTGGGCAAGGTATAGGTATAGTTTGTCTTATTATCAGGGCGGGCAACGTCTGCTGAACCCGCTAGCTTAAAATAAAACAGCTAATTAGTTACTTATTTGTCCACAAAATTCCCGTTCAAATATTACTTGTAGTCCGGTGAAGCTATTAAGACCTTGCTAGATCAATAGCGTAGTCATTTCTAAGAAAAAAAAAACCGTTCAAATAGGTCCAGCCGTTTCGGAGATTACCCGTAACAAATAAAAAAAAACAGACATATCCACAGAATTAAAAAAAAGTTGATATTTGTAGCATCACGGATATTTTTACACTCACTTTACTTTTATTATACGTAATATATCACAAATCAAATATTGGGTACAAAAATAACGTAGAATAAAGTTTTTGAGGAGTTTTTGGCGGGATTTTTGTCTGTCATGTAATGGATTTTATATTTTATTCATAATCTTGTCTTACTTATCTGTATATTGTGTTAAATTGGTAGAGTTTTATGTAATATGGTTCGTTTATTGTGCATAAATGAAATGAAAGATAAATAATACCGCGAAGCATGAATTCTGTTGTCTTGAAAATTAAGAAGATAAAAATGTACAAAATATTACATAGAGGATTTGGCGCTTATACCTTTACATTATCTTGGATATAGAAAAAAATAACCTATATTAACTACTTCAGAATTGGCAGTATGGATTAATTCCTTTGACTATCTTATTGGATGAATATTATTACTACTAAACTTTTTGAATAGCGACACAAAATAAACTTTAGAAATGTTTGCGATATAAACGTACCACGTATAATTAAAAATTGGAAACGAAAATAACGTAGAATTAACTGTTTTAATAGGAATACAAAATAAACCATGAAAATATTTGCGAGAGATTGTTATCGCGTTACCATGGCAACGCATATAGTAATGACATTAACACGCATCGAAAGCTTCCAAAATAGCCCGATTTTGAGACATTCTTCATTAGTGCTCAGCTCCTATTGGTTTTCGTTATGATATGTAGCCTATAGCCATCCTCGATAAATGAATTATCTAACACTAAAAGAAACTTTCAAATCAGATCTGTAGTTCTTGAGATTATCGCGTTCAACCAAACAAACAAACTCTTTAGCTTTATATATTAGTATAGATTTGTAATATTACTTAAAAGTATATGTTCATGCTCAAAATCAAGATGCCGACATCCAGAACGTGGCATCTACGCTAACGAACCAATAAGAACAAAACGGGAGTTTGGAGTTTTTGGAGAGATTTTAGTCTGTCATGTAGTGGATTTTATTCATAAACTTATGTTATTTGACTCTATATTTTGTAAAGTTGGTGGTGTTTTACGTAATATAGTTAGTTTAATGTGCATACATGAAGTGAATGGAAAATAATACCACCGAGCATAAAATTCTGAGATGCCACAAAAACTCCCTGGAGGGTTCTAACAAGGGATCCGTCATCTTGTTAGAATATTGATTCACACGACGCTTAATATTGAAATGATCGTGCGACGTTTGTAATATTATTGACAACGTGACTATGGTATTAATAATCTGAAAGATTGATTGCCAAATATAAAATTTAAAAAAAGGCAGGAACAAAGTGGGAGTTTTTGGCGGGATCTTGGAATGCCATGGAGTGGTCTTTATATTTTATCCATAATACTTTATTATTTTGCTCTATACTGTATAATGTTGGTGGTGCTTTAGGTAATATAGTCCTGTGAGTGTGCATAAGTGAAGTGGATTGGAAATAATAGCACGGAGCATGGATTCTGATTTGCCACGAAAATTCCATGTAGAATTTGAACAAGGCGGCTGCCATTTTGTTAATTCATTGAAATAATCGCAAGAAACTTATAATATGATTACGTAGGTAATATAGTCCGGTGACTGTGCATAAGTGAAGTGGATCGGAAATAATACCACGGAGCATGGGTTCTGACTTGCCACAAAAATTCTACGTAGAGTTTTAACAAGGCGGCTGCCATTTTGTTAATTCATTGAAATAATCGCAAGAAACTTATAACATAACTAGCTGTTACCCGCGGCTTCGCACGCATTTTTTTAAATATATTAAATAAATTTAAAATTGTGATTACACATCTAGTGTAAATTACAATAATACTATTTCAAAAATATTTGTATCACACCCACATCCTCTACTGTAACAGGTAACGTGTACATTATGTATGTGAATACTAATAGTGTATCGAATGGGATGGGATTATGATCAGCCACATAACTGGAATTTTAAACTATATATCACCCTCAGTGCTCACACTATATAAGAAAATAATGAAAATATGAAGCTACACATTATCGAACAATATTAAATAAAACAGCTAATTAGTTACTTATTTGCCCGTAGAATTCCCGTTCAAATATTACTTGTAGTCCGGTGAAGCTGTTAAGCGTAGTCATTTCTAAGAAGAAGAAAAACATTCAAATAGGTCCAGTCGTTTCGGAGATTACCCGGAACAAATAAAAAAAAACAGACATATCGACAGAGTTAAAAAAAAATCATGTTTGTAGCATCACAGATTTTATTCACCAAAAATAATTTATTTTAATATAAATTACACTCACTTTACTTTTATAATACGTAATATATCACAAATAAAAAATTGGCAACAAAACTAATGTAGAATAGAGTTTTTTAAGAATGTTTGGCGGGATTTCAGTCTGTCCGGTAGTGGATTTTATATTTTTTTCATAATATTGTGTTACATGATTCTATATCGTGTAGAAATTGGTTGCGTATTATATAATATCGTTCGTTTATTTTGCATAAGGGAAATGAATGAAAAATAAAACCATGAAGCATTAATTCTATGGTCTTGAAGATTAAGAAGATAAAAAATTACGTTATATTATGTAGAGGATTCGGCGCTTATACCTTTACATTAACTTGGACATAGAAGAAAACTAACTATATTGACAACTTCAGAATTGGCTGTATGGATTAATTCCTTCGACTGTATTATTGGACGAATATTATTACTAATAAACTTTCTAAATAACAACACAAAATAAACTAAGAAATGTTTGCGATATAAACGTAACACGTATAATTAAAAATCTAAAACAAAACTAACGTAGAATAAATTTTTTGAATAGGAATACAAAATAAACCATGAAAATATTTTTAATAGAATGTTATCGCGTTACCATGGCAACGCGTACAATACTGACATTAACACGCAGCGGAAGCTTCCAAAGTAGCCCGATTTTGAGACATTCTTCATTAGTGCTCAGCTCCTTTTGGTTTTAACGTGATGATATGTAGCCTATAGCCATCCTCGATAAATGAGCTATCTAACACTAAAAGAAACTTTTAAATCGGATCTGTAGTTCTTGAGATCATGGCGTTCAACCAAACAAACAAACAAACTCTTCAGCTTTATATATTAGTATAGATTACGTACTCGACAATGTTAGTAATAATCTAGTAGAAATTTGGTTGGCAAAAATAAAATAAAAAATAGAAATAAGCGCTAATATCCTTACAATCACAAGTAAATTGTAAAAAATAATAAACGCACATTACGAGACGACGACATAATACCGTAGCCTGAGAAGGAGCAAACAATATATTTTGTATACATTTATGAAGACTTTTAAAGTTAAAGAGAGATTAGTAATTTGATGTTTCTAGAAACACTAATTTGTATTACATTGTCCCATTGTTGCATTTTGTATTCATTGTACGTAAATTGACAAAGAAGAGATATAAAGGTTTTATTTAAATTAAACTTACATAATAACTTATGTCTCGAAAAATATAGGTAATTTTCCCTATTGATTTATAAATCCCAAAAAATTAAAATAACAGTAACAAGCTTAATATGCCTTATAAATTATATTGCATCATAAATATTAGCTTTTAGGTTATTCGATTATTATTAAAAAAATCACATATGTTGGCGTATTGTCTATTATCTCAAGTAAGTATTCCAAGATTCATCAACTATTTTCTTTTTTAATCATCCACTGTAAAGCCATAGGTAGGCCTCTACCCTATAAGGTACGGGCATAGTCACCATGTCATCACACGACGTGCTGGCGATCTCAAACCCTAAGGAGTAAATTTGGAATGGTATGTCTGAAAAATGCATACAAAAAATAATGAGTTGACATCTTGCTAAATTTCATACAAAAGAACGCGAGTAACAGCTAGTCTAAAATAGAATAACCTCAGTTACTTTTTATAAGGTTCGCTGTCTACCAACGAAAGTCCCCTGAAAATCGGTCTAATCTTTTGGAGATAGTACTGTCGGCAAAGCCACGGTTAACAGCTAGTATAAACTAAAATTGTTTATATTACTTTTTATAAGGTCAGCTATCTGCCAGTGAAAGTCTCGTGAAGATCTCTCTAACCACTTTAGAGATATTATTACGGGCGAAGCCACGGTTAACAGCAAGTATAAATAAAAAATGCTTGAATTACTTTTTATAAGGTCAGCTATTTTCCAAAACGGTTAGACTTATTCTCACGGAACTTTCACTGATAGATAGCGAACCTAATAAAACGTAATTGAAGTTATTTAAACTAGCTGTTACCAGCGACTTTGTCTGCATTAGCAAGATTTCAAATCATTCTTTATTTTTACCTCTAGAAATACTTATCAGTTTATTGTTTGCAATTCGACATTACAATTATTAGTAACTTTGAAGAAGATATCTTCCTAATAAGATCTTAAACCATAAACGTATTACGTAAAGAGTTCCATAATAAAAGTTCTTGCAGAACAGAAAGCGTTTATGTTATGTATAGTCGTAAAATCTTAATTATTATAGCAATGTACATCAAATGTACATTATTATAATAATATTTTAATTTATTTTTTCATTAGTGCGTAATACAGTGTAAGTAAGCACTGAGGTAGTTATATACTGGTTTAAGGTTCAAGATATGTTGCTGGTGATAAACCTCATTTAATACATTTTTAGTATTTGCATATCGTATACGTTACATGTTACTGTAAGTGGCGTGCTTGTCGTACTTAAATTGTTTTAAAGAGCATTTCTAAAACTGTACATAGTCTCATAATTTTAAAATTCTCTTATACAATTTAAAAAAAAACCCGTGCGGAGCTGCGGGTAAAGCTAGTTTAAAATAACTTCGTTGTCATGTTTCTCAGTTTATCTTTGTGTATTTAACGACCTATTCTCGTACCTACCAAGTAAATATTTAAAATTTCTATAAATTTATATATTTCTAGAAAATTCTGTTAATAATGTTAATGTGTGTGTGTGGGTCTGTGTCTGTTCGTATATACAAGTAATTTTCTGTTTATTTATGGGTACTGATCAATAGGTGCACCTAAGTAATTACGAACGGTTCTAGAAAATTCTATAAGGAATGTCTGTGTGCGTGCATTTGTAATTGTGTTCGTACATACTTATTGACTTTGTACATGAAAGTTATTTTTCTGTTTATTCATAGACATCGATCAATATGTGTATCTAACTAATTACAAATGTTTCTAGAAAATTCGATCAATTAAGTAAAAACTTAAAAATATATTCCAATAGGTCGAGGCTATACAAGACAATGTTATGCTTGAATATGTTGTCTAATCTATTATCTATTATCCATAAATAAATAAAAAACTAGCTTTTGTACGCGGCTTCACTTGTAATAATGCAGAATTGACCTATGTATCTGGGACAGTACTTTTTTCTGGACGATTTTATACATAATACACCTGACATAATATATGTAAAATTTAATTATGGTTAGCTTCAGTAGTCAAAACGTAAAAGAGAAACAAATAAACACAGATAAAGTGTTTTATGATATCCGTTTTATTGTAACTCACTACGAGATGGCGCTTAGATATATTTTATGGTCATTGATTTTATATATTGCAACGAAAGAAAAACGGTTGCTAGTTTTATTGTATATGACACTATACGGTTGTATGAGTATTTGCCCACATATTATACTCGAATGGCTGGACAGATGCCGATGCCGATTGCCGATTATTTTGAAGAATACGATACATCGTTTTGAAGTATATTAATAACAGAAATAAGTTCAGTAAAGTACAATTAAAACACAAACTATTCGTTAAGTGATTTTTATTAATATTATTTTTACAGTAGTTAGAATTGTTAAATACTATACCAAAATATAGGTACACTTTTATTGGCAATTCATAGGTTGTCCAAACCTCTTGTTTTAGCAATTTTTAATATTCTGAGGATTTAAAAACACTTCAATACCGTAAGTACAGCAAACTATTTTTTAACTTTACAAGATACAGTAACTATATTCTAATTAGAACAATTTGTGCCGTGTATAATCTTGGGGCCTAGCCAAGTTGCTTATCTACAATCACTAACATAAATAGAAAACGGAAAAATGTATGGAGATGGCATATCTGAATGCTATATCATTTGATTTTACACGTGATATAGCGTTCAGATATGTCATCTCCATACATTTTTCCGTTTTCTAATTGTGTTAGTGATTGTAGATATGCAACTTGGCTAGGCCCCCTTATTATACTAGTGAATAGCACACAATAATTATGATAACATGAGAAGTATTTATTGCATAACAACACTCAGATTCTCCAATTGAAACAAACTATTTTGAACGTTAGAAAACGTAGTTAACTACATTATAATCTATATAATTTGTGCACGATGTAGTCTTCATAATATTATAACAGTGGTAGCTCACAACTATTTTAATAACATGAGATTTATTTATTCCATAACAACACTCGGATCCTCCAATTGAATCAAACTTATAACATAATAATATATCTTTAAAACAATATTTCTGTCTTTATTGTATGTCTAAAAGTTATTGAAAAATATTTGATCGATTTTTATTACATTTTGTAATATACGTATTTTTCATTCTCAAACTACTTTTCATTATCCACAGCGTTGTTAAACAACCCTACATTAAATGAAAATAATGTGATTTCGGATGTAATATCTAGAACTTGAAATAAAAAATAAAAAAAACGAAACCTCTCCATTAATTTTGTGTGATGCGTACATAACGGCAAACCTCTCTCATTTAGTTGATCAGAAAGAATATATAATTTTAAATAAAAAAAGAAGAAAAATATTAGAAATTATTAAATGTACTACATAATAAATACCAGCAATTGCCAATCAGAATTCTTGTTACACATTTAAATAGACTGTATGTCTTATTTTTGATTATAACTCTGAAACAGCAACACTGTGTTAGTTACAGAGACAGTTCGGGATTAATGAAGACATACCCATAAATCATAACTCAGCTCATATATCATCAATGGACGATATTGACAGCGGACATTGAAACAATTTATCAATATGGAGGTGTATTAAATTATATTATAATACTTCGCTTCTAGTTATCCCATTCGTATTGATTTAATATCACATAATGTATACACATTTTGAATACGAGTATTATTGGAAAATATTATCTTAGTCGAACCACTTGTAGGTGGTAGACCCACGCTGAAGATATTACTGGTTTCAGTATGAATGGGTCGGCTCGCCTCGTCTACCACTCGACCCACAGAAAAGTAAAGTGACAGTGCTTGGATTGTTGCGTTTCGTTCGGTCAGTAAGCGCGCCGGAGATACACTTCCCCTCTCCTCCTATCTCCTCACCCCCCAAACACAGACTGCACTTGCGACTCCTCTGGTGTTGCTATTGTCTGCGGACGGCGGTGATCACTTAACATCAGGTGACCCGCCTGTTCGTTTGCCTCCTATGATATAAAAAATAAAAAAACTTAATCATGACAGCTAGTTTTTCCTATTACAATGTATTTATTATACTTACTATAATAAGTCATGGCTGTTGTTCATAAATTTGAAACTGCATCGGAAATTTCAATGCAAAGGCGGTCGATATTCCTATTATTAAACAATGTTTCATTATTGAAGAAAGTGTTAGATGAATATAAATACTGCTTACAAGAGACATGAAATGGAAATAAAACTTTTTTCTCTTTAAATAATATGAGTTTCCACCATAAATTGCGGACTAAATTCTTCAGCAGTTTTTAAATAGGTTCCAAATGTGTTTCAAATTTTTTATTCCTCCGTTTTTGTTACCACTTTCTGATTAAAACCTAGACAAAGCAAAGAGGGGAAATGAGTATCCGGCGCTCTCACTGACCAATTGAAACGCAACAATGCAAGCACGGTTACTTCACGTCGGTGTTTCTGTGTGTCGGATGGTAGTATCTCGGGCGAGCCGACCCGTTCATGCTGAACCAGTAATAGCTTCAACGTGACTACCATTTACAATAAATAAAGATAATAAAATAATAAATAAATAAATAAATATGTTAGTAATAGTAGAACTTTCGTCATGTTTGACTTTCGTCACGATGTGTTCTTCACCAACAGCCGATATAGTACTAATTCATTAGTAAATGTAAGCCAATTCCGAATGATTCGTTGGTACATGTTGGGACTCTAACCTGCGAACACTGAATTTATACTCCGCTGGTAAAACCACTTGGTTTCTACGACTAATTAGGTCACTTTAAAACACGATCAAAATTTATTAGAAGTTTTGGTGATGCTCCTACATTGCAAATTAGCCTAAAACATTTTTTAGGTGGAAGAGCCAAGTTGAAGCTATTATTGGTTTTAGTATGAATAGGTCGGCTTGCCCGGGGTAGTACCACCCTATTACAGAAAATCAACGTGAAGTAACAGTCCTTGCATTGTTAAGTTTCGTTCGGTCAGTCAGAACGCCGAAGGCTCATCGCCCCTCTCCTCTTATCTTCCAATCCCCCTTCTCCCCATTCCCCCAAAACACAGGCTGACAACGCACTTGCGACTCCCCTGGTGTTGTTAGTGTGTATGGATGGCGGTGATCGCTTAACATCAGGTAACCCGCCTGTTCGTTCGCCTCCTATTTTATGTAAAAAAAAATAAAAGTACAAGATTAACATTTATTATTAATTAGCGGGTCCGGCGGACGTTGCCCCTCCCTAATAATAAACCAATCTAAACAAACTATACCTGAACCTTTCTCGTAAATCACTGTAACTACTAGTGAAAACCGCATGAAAATCCGTTAAATAGTCTTGGAGCTTATTGCGAACAGACAGACAGACAAACATGACAGAGGACTTTGTTTTATAATATGTAATTATTAAATTGCTTACTCTAAAATAAACTATAAAATTATAGCTCGTGAATTCTTACCTAGTGGAATTATTGTTGCATTTCGATATGAATTTATGGCGACAACAGTCCAATAGTAGGATTTAAATTTGACTAATTTCACATTAATTTGTATTTGTCTGGGTGTCTCGTTAGGTAAGTTAATATATTTCCATTAAATGGATGTATTTCCGTTTTGAACTCCTTTATTTTTTCATATTTTGTATATTTCAAAACGTATTACCATGATTTCATCTCATTTGAAACGACGACGTGATCTAAAATCTATGTCTATATATAATAAGAATGTAAATGTAATGTGTCTGTACTTTTCGATTTTCGTGAAAAAAAATGTTGTCTAGGAATACGTAATAAACTATATTTTAACCATTTTTAGAAATGTCTGTCTGTCTGATTGTATGATGTATCACTTTTAAAGTACTGCTGAGTTCATAATAAAACTTCAGTAAGAAAATTATAAAACATATTCTCAGGGGTAAATAATGTTTTGTTTCATTAAAATCGGTCCACTCTATCAAAAGTTATTGTAATTTGAATGACGACTGGAGTTAAGTACGAGAGATGAGTAGTAATCTATACTAATATTATAAAGCTGAAGAGTTTGTTTGTTTGTTTGGTTGAACGCGCTAATCTTAAGAACTACCGGTTCGATTTGAAAGTTTCTTTTAGTGTTAGATAGCTCATTTATCAAGGATGGCTATAGGCTACATATCATCACGTTAAAACCAATAGGAGCTAAGCACTGATAAAGAATGCCTCAAAATCGGGCTATTTTGGAAGTTTCCGCTGCGTGTTAATGTCAGTATTATATGCGTTGCCATGGTAACATGATAACATTCTATCGGAAATATTTTCATGGTTTATTTTGTGTTCCTATCCAAAAAGTTTATTCTACGTTAGTTTTGTTTACAATTTTTAATTATACGTGTTATGTTTATATAGCATACATTTCTAAAGTTTATTTTGTGTGCTATTCAAAAACTTTAGTAGTTTTTTTTTTTAACTTTATTTTTGGCAATCAATATTTCAGATTATTACTGCCATTGTCACGTAGCCAATAAAATCACAAGCGTCGTGCGATCATTTCAATATCAAGCGTCATGTGAATCAATATTCTAACAAGATGGTGGATCTCTTGTTAGAACCCTCCAGGGAGTTTTTGTGGCACCTCAGAATTTCATGCTCCGTGGTATTATTTTCCATTCACTTCACTTATGCACAATAAACTAACCATATTACATAAAACACCACCAACTTTACACAATATAGAGTCAAGTAACACAAGATTATGATTAAAATATAAAATCCACTACATAACAGACTGAAATCCCGCCAAAAACTCAACTTTATTAGTTAATATTCGTCCAATAGGACAGTCGAAGGAATTAACCCATACTGCCAATTCTGAAGTTATCAATATAGGTAGTTTTCTTCTATGTCCAAATTAATGTAAAGGTATAAGCGCCAAATCCTCTATATAATATTTCATAAATTTTTATCTTCTTAATTTTCAAGACCACAGAATTCACTTACACTTTCACACAATAAACGTACTATATTACATAAAATGTCACCAATTTAACACAATATAGAGACAAGTAACACAAGATTATGAATAAAATATAAAATCCACTACATGACAGACTAAAATCCCGCCAAAAACTTTATTCTACGTTACTTTTGTTTTCAATTTTTGATTTGTGATATATTACGTATTATAAAAGAAAAGTAAGTGTATTTTATATTAAAATAAATACATTTTGGTGAATAAATATATCTGTGATGCTACAAATATCAACATTATTTTTTTAATTCTGTCGATATGTCTGTTTTTTTATTTGTTTCTGGTAATCTCCGAAACGGCTGGACCTATTTGAACAATTTTTTTTTTTCATAGAAATGATTACGCTATTGATCTAGCAAGGTCTTAACAGCTTCACCGGACTACAAGTAATATTTGAACAGGAATTTTACGTGCAAATAAGTAACTAATTAGCTGTTTTATTTTAAGCTAGCGGGTTCAGCAGACGTTGCCCGCCCTGAGAATAGGACAAACTATACCTAAACCTTGCCCAAGATTCATTTTATATAGTAGTGAAAACGACATGAAGATGCGACAGA
>JACEII010000050.1:3539613-3551328 GCA_014332785.1 Antheraea mylitta | reverse complement strand
TATAGTAGTGAAAACGACATGAAGATGCGACAGACATATAGACAAACGTGGAACAGGACTTTGTTTTACATTATGTAGTGATGAACTGTTATCCATGGATTCGTCTTTGCGAAATTAATCAAAAATATGTTGTTCACTTTAAGCATGCGCGTGTGTCGTGCGCTGTACGGGCCTCTAAGAATAAATATAATTGAAAGTCATATGTGTACATGTGATTTAAATTATAGCAAGGTATACCTAATAATAACTTAATTATATCGACACTATGGACATATCATATCTATATAATAAAAGATTTAACACATATTGTTTTATAATGTTTATCTTAATGTTTTCATTACTTTCTTATATAGTGTAAGTGAGTACTGAAGGTGATTGATATATAGCTGTTTCAATTTCCAGTTATGTGACTGATGATAAATCCCATCCCATTCGATACACTATTAGTCTTCACATATATAATGTACACGTTACCTGTTACAGTAGATGATGTACGTGTAATACAAATATTTTTGAAAGAGTATTATTGTAATTTACACTAGATGTGTGATCACAATTTATAATTTATTTAATATATTAAAAAACGCGTACAAAGCCGCGGGTAACAGCTAGTATATTATAAAGCTGGAGGATTTGTTTGTTTAGTAGGTTGAACGCGTAAAGCTCAGAAACTATTTATCCGATTTTAAAAAATCTTTCAGTGTTAGATAGCTCATTTACCAAAGAAGGCATTATAAGTCATATTATATGTCATCACGCTAGGACCAATGGGAATGAAGCACCAATGAAGAATTTTTCAAAATCATTTTTTTATGTAAAACATCTATAGGCGCGTGTAAGCCTGATTGTTGGCGTGGCGACGACGCGACAACGGCTACTATGCGTAATCTCTCTTATCGCACTGAGCTCGCTTACTTATAATAGTGTAATATCAGAATTCGAGAATTTGAGATACGTTCGATTCGAACAATTTCGATGTTTCACATCTGCCAGGCGTCCCGTGTTTTTTTTCTGAGTGCTTCCGCTGCGTGTAAGCGTTAGCCTAAAGTATTTTTTCCACGTGAACAAACTCGCGGGCCGATGCTAGTATTATACAAAGTTTATTAATTATCAAATATAAGATGGGTTATAGAAGACTACAAGGTTATAAGACTACAAGGTTATAGAAGAATACAAAACATCAATATTACATGTACATACTATATACACGTATATACTATACTATACTATACTATACTGCGCGACGATAGGTTGGTGCAAACGCAATACGTTACGAGCATATCGTGACCATCCGTAACACGACCCCATAAATATTTTCCCTACAAAAATCACTCAACGCAGTAAAAGAAGTTTCTATTTTAGTAATACAAAATACTCCTTCAAATATAATTATAGAGAAAACTCCAAAGAGTTTACAATTAAAAATATTAATAAAAATGAAGTAGGCAAGGGTAATCCTTGCAAATACTTCTTTAAGGTTTTATGTTTCCTTTACCGTTGCCCTTAAAACGGTTCAAATTTAATAACAGCCATAAAAAGCAGGATTATGTTCATAACAGATAAAATATTTTAATGGATAAACAAGTTTTATTTGCTTTTGTAATCTGTATTTTTGTTTTAAAGGCAATTTTATTGTTTATTATCAATACATAAAAATAAAATTGAAGTGTCTATTTGTTATGTTAAAAATAAAAGCATTTTGCTTAATGGATATGAAAGTATATGTATTATTAGAAACAATGTCAACTTTAGTAATAGAAAAGCACAAGAATGAGTTACAGCAAAGCAAAAAGGACGGAACTTCTTTTATTTATGGCTCTATGTGTATGTAATACACAATTCCGCCTATGTCATAGTTGCCTATGCCAGTTTCAGTATATATATGTATTATCTATGATATAGAGTATACGCAGTTGTAGTAGTAGTAATAATATTCGTTCAGTAGGACAGGCGAAGGAGTTAATCCATACTGCCAATTCTGAAGTTGTCAATATAAGTTGTTCTTATGTATTCTTTAACCGATTTTCTTCCGTGTCTAAGTTAATATAAAAGCATAAGTGCCAAATCTTCTATATAATATTTCGTACATTTATAACCATCTTTTTTATGTTGTTAATCTTCAAGTCATTTCTTTTGCCAGTTCTGAAGTTGTCAATACAGATAGTTCTTATGTATTTTTTAGTCAGTTTTCTTCTATGTCTACGTTAATGTAAAGGTATAAGCGCCGAATCTTCTATATAAGATTTCAGACATTTTTTATCTTCTTAATCTTCGAGTAATTATAAAAAAAAAATTGCTCAAATATCTTCAAGTGTGGATAGTTCACAAAGTCAAAGATAGGCTTAAAATTATTAG
The DNA here is from genome assembly GCA_014332785.1 of Antheraea mylitta. NCBI lineage: Eukaryota > Metazoa > Arthropoda > Insecta > Lepidoptera > Saturniidae > Antheraea > Antheraea mylitta. Next base: position 3,548,973 of record JACEII010000050.1, on the reverse strand, counting down.
GACAAATTAGGAAATCAAAATCAGGTAAAGGGTCAAGCGATTATTTTAATGTTCCAACAAGACGGTGGCTCCCTTATTCGAACTTTCCAGGGAGTTTTTGTGTCATCTCAGAATTCACGGGCCGTTGTATTATTTTCTATTTACTTCACTTATGCACAATAAACGAACTATATTACATAAAACACCACCAATTTTACATAGTATAGAGTCAATTAACACAACATTATAAATAAAATATAAAATCCACTACATGACAGACTAAAACCCCGCCAAAAATTCATACGCAACATCTCATACGTCAAAACGAAGTGACGTTTGCATTTAATTATGTCTCACGACGATTGTTGCATTTAGTTATATATATCTAACATATGATACGGGAAAATCGCGCCCACTTAGAAAAGCTACACTGAAAACATGCTAAATTGCACGTGATCGATATTCCGTATAACAGCTAGTAACCAATTAAACAAACAGAGCACTTATAAAATAAATTGTTAAAGAAAAGTTTCTTGTAATAATCTATATATTTCACTTGTCTCAACACATTATAAAAGGCAATATCTTTCTGTCTGTCTGGCGGAGTTCCGATTCTAACGCGGCCGGGAACGGTTGTGTCCGCGCTCGGAGCGATATTTCGTAATTATTGTAATACAGTGTATACAGAGTGAAGTGTTCGGCTTTCACCTTGAAGTGCTGATCTGGCTGACGTAGCGCACACGTGCACCGCACCTGCGTTACACCGGCGTTCTTTTTCCTGAAATTAAGTGAGACCCATCCTTTGTATTTATTTATTGCTTTGTTTACTATATTATATTGGTACATTTATTTGTTTACTCATTAGTTTATCTATTTATTTACGTAGTCCTTTATCCTTTTAGTCGTCATCTCTTTATAACTTTATTTATTTCAATTTTTATTTGTTTAGTTATCCATTTATTTATTTGTTCTATATCTATGCAAATTATTTACCTTGCCTGTCTCGCTAACGTATTTCCTGTATTGCTTTCTTCTTCTGGTTCATTTTAAACAGCTCTCTTGATCTGCACCCGGGATAGACCCGTAATTAATCCGTTCGGTGTGCCCACCTGCCCTTAAGGCAGGGAGGTTGGTTCGCGTTCCTCCTCAAGCCACGAAATGGCCCTCTTATTTATGAAAAGTCTCCGGAGGGACTTATTAGCGAATGGAGTTGACGAAAGCATCGTCGACGCCGTTCTCGCGCGTCACTGTGCCCCGTCCGAGAAGTACGTGCAGTAAAAAGCACGCGTACCAACCGTGAACTCGTACTCGCCACTATCCTCTATAGACCCCGCTGATAGGGCTTCGATTGTCGCGATGGAGCTAGATGTCGCGACACCCGCCGGTTCCTCCGCGTCTGGTCACGCCGCCGTGCCCGTACTCGCGCTCTCGCCCTCGCTTTTATCCGCGATAGACAAGGACGGTTTCATAACCGTCTCGAAAAATAAAAAATCGTCCCGCCCCCCGCCACGCGAATCCGACTCGGACTCGGGCCTAATAGGTCCGGCAGTAAAGGTTCCATGCCGTGAGACCAATAGAATAGATGGCGCCCGGGCGCCCAACGCGACCGCGCAACACGCCAAACCAAAATTGAGCTCTGGCAGATCCAGTCCTCTCTCCGTCCCGCTCACTCCAACCGCGGCTAAGAAGCCTCGCCCACCCCCGCCGGTCACTATCCACGATAAGGCGTGATGGATGTCTGTCTCCACCGCACTGAAAACGTTAGGCATTCAGTACACGTCAGCCCTCAACACCCAGGCAGGGATTAAGGTTAAGGTGACGAGCACCGATCACCATCGCAAGCTAACCGAGTACTTACGAGTACAAAAGTTAGCTTATTTTACATACGCACTAGAGGAGGAACGTCTACTCCGAGTAGTCTTACGCCGTATCCCGGTCGAAATCTCAACAGACGACATACTAGCGTTCCTTAAGAACGAAAACTTCCCCATCCGAGAGGTACACCGCACTACCCGATCACTAAGTCCAAGTTCAACTTAATGTTGGTCATTCTCGACCGCACTAAGGAGGGCAAGGAAATTTTTAATATCACGTCCGTGTGCGGTCTCACGTGCGTCACGGTAGAGCCCCCGCGCAAGTCTCATATGCCTCGCAGTGCCACAACTGCCAGGGCTACGGTCACGTAGCTAGGAATTGCCATCTCCGTCCGTGATGCGTAAAGTGCTTAGGAGATCACTCCACTTGGGAGTGCCCGCGTACCCCGACCTTAGCAGACCCTTCGAGTTGTGTTCTGTGCGGGAACGCGGGTCATCCCGCAAACTATCGCGGATGGCCCCGCGCCCCGCGCACGCTACGCCCTCGCCAAGCAAAGCAGGCAGCTAGAGCGCCTGTCACAGCCACCCGCCCTCCGCCTCCGCCTCCACCACTCATGTTAGTGGAGGCCTTCCCCGGCCTGCTGGGTGCCTCTCGCACCCCGGCAGCGCACGCGCCCACCCCGCGTGCGCCACCCTCTGTGCCGCGCGCGCCACCCTCTGTGCCGCGCGCGCCCCAACCTGAGCCCCAAGCTGCTAAACCTCAGGCTCAGCCTCCGCAGGCAAAGCCTATTCAATACGATCGCCTCAGCACCTTTTCTTTCGACGGCGTTGACTGAATTAGCCAGTTAGTGGTCGTACACGACATAGCAGACGTCTTACCTTTTGCCGAGCTTCTCGTGACGAAGAGAAGTCAGGATATGCTCAGAGCGTACGCACGTTTCCCGGCCCTTGCTAGGACAATTAACGAGCTCGTCCGTGCTCATTACAAAAAGTCGGTTTAACAATGTTCGTGGCAATGAATAGAGTTAAACCGCGCAGTCTATTTCTTTCATTTTTTAATGCTAGGAATCTCTCAACATAGCGCGATCTAGTAGCTGCCTTCTTGTGCGATAAACGAATAGATATTTTCCTCGTACAGGAGACATTATTAAAACCGAAAATGCGTAACCCGCGAATCACGAATTATGGAAGTGTCAGTGTGTAGACTAGGGATGACCGGTCATCCATCCATTATAATAGTGTCCGCGTATTTCCCGCCGACTAAAGAATTATTAAAATCCGACTTAGAAGCGTTATTCGAACTAGGAGACTCCGTCATAATAGCGGGGGACCTCAACAGCGGCATCTGGAACAGTCCAACTACTTCACGTAACGGGAAGATTTTGGACAGACTAGGAGACGATCTAGATTTTAACGCCATAGCCCCTATGGAACCCACTCACTTTCAAGATAACTGTCGTCCGACAGTGATGATGATGATTGGTCCGACCGGTTTCCGCCATGGCGACCACTTTGACCCCTAAACTAAGTGACGCTGGTGTGCTCGAAGATGGCTTATCTAGCCTATCTTCGTGGCGAAACTTCGTGAACATTAACGACACGTGAGTACGCCGTTCTCAAAATGATATGTTATGGCAACAGGAGGGCAAGCCTTTAACTGGTCGCGTTTGGTATCAAGGTCAGCTTTACGCTGAGCCTCGAACTCGCGTACTTGGCTGTTTACCATCCTGCGCCATTCTTTCTGGCCGTTGTGCTGCCAAACTTTCCCAACAAGAGGGCTCTATCCGACAGTATTAGACGTAACTCTCTTTAAAAACGTCACGCTTCGGGTACGACTCATATAAGTCATACACGAACTTGACTCTGATTACCGTCCCGTTATACTACTATTAGGTTCGAGCTCGGATGCCACCCCTCCGTCGGATAAGGTAGCAGATTACGCGAAACTCGCACGCTATTTCAAAGACAATCCTACGTCTCAAAGATTAGACAGGATTCCGGACGTGTTGGTGTCGAAAGCCGACGCGGACCTGGCTATCGATTCCCTGATCGATTACCTTCAGACCGCCGTCAGGGAGACCTCGAAAGAGGTACAAGCGGTGAACGATCGCACTTTATACTCCCGGACGACGTGAAGGCATTGATCATGGAAAACAACGCTGCGACCCGAGCTCACGACACTTACCTGTCCGCAGAGAATCGCGATCGCTTACGCTCACTGCGGAAGTTAGTTAAGAATCGAATCTCTGAGATCCGGGCCGACAGGTGGGACGGTCTTCTGGAGGATATCCGGCCGTCCCACCTGGCGTTCTAGAAGCTCACGCGTACATTCAAGTCAGCCGAGACTATTCCGATGCCCCCTCTCGAGAGAGGCCCCGGGTTGCCTCCCGCGTTTGACAGTATAGATAAGGCGAAGTGTCTCGCCGCGAGTTTAGAAAAACAATGCTCACCGAATACAGCAAACACTGACCCTACCCAGATTGGTTCGATCGAGTCTTCCGTCGAGCGTACACTCGCGTCTCCGCCGGCGAATACACTAACCCCTATCACTTTTGACGAAGTATCGGATGTCATCAAGCGTATAAAGCTTAGGAAGCCCCCAGGTTCCGATGGGATCAGGAACGAGGTATTGCGACTCCTTCCTGATCACATCATAGCTCTACTAAGGCCATAGTGATAGGCATTCACAAGCCCGGCAAAAAAGCTACGCTTCCCGATAGCTACCACCCTATTAGTTTATTAGATACGCTAGGTAAGCTATACGTGCGGCTCCTTCTGAACCGTCTCCAGACATCCATATCCGACTTAAATCTGCTACTGCCGGAACAGTTTGGTTTTCGCGCGGAACACTCTTGTACAAACCAAGTGCACCGCCTCACGGAGTTCATTCTAGCTAGGTTCAACGATGATCCCGATCGCAACCCGACACCGGTTAAAGCTAACCCGAAACGCACAATAGCTGTCTTTTTCGATATCGCCAAGGCCTTCGACAAGGTCTGGCACGAAGGGCTCATCTATAAGTTATGTCATTCTCGTATACCGGATAGGCTAGTTCACATAATCCGAGATTATCTGTTAAATAGGACTTTCCGCTATAGAGTGGAAGGTGAGCAGTTATCACCCCACCCGATACGTTCAGGTGTACCACAAGGCTCCATTCTCGCGCCCAGACTTTACAGTCTGTTCTTCAGTGACCTACCTCGGCCCCCGGGAGTAGAGCTAGGTTGTTATGCTGACGATACAGTCATCTACTCTTCCGGATGGTTTCCGATACGACTTAGGAAACGCGTCGCAGAGGCTGTTAGCATACTCGGTGACTGGTTTCTGCGATGGCGTATAGAGGTCAACCCCAACAAAAGTGCCGCTATATTTGTCGATTCTAAATACCGCGATTACGAGCGTAAACTCAAACCTATCACTTTTTACGACACCAACTTTCCGTGAACCAAGCAGGTTGAATATCTCGGAGTTACGCTAGACAGACCGCTCTCATTTAGACAACACACAACGCGAGTACGTAACAAGGCCGCCATAGTCACGGCTCGCCTACATCCGTTAGTTTGCCACAAGAGCAAAATGTCCCTCAGACACAAGCTCACACTGTACAAAACTTGCATCCGTCCAGTTCTAACATATAGCTGTCCCGTTTTCGCGCATATGTCAGAATATAACTTTAAAAAATTACAAGTAATTCAAAACCGTTTCCTACGTAAGGCGACCGGCGCTCCGTGGTACGTCCGGAATGAGGATCTCCACAGGGACCTGGAGATGCCCTCTATCTGGGCGTATGTAAAATCACTCACGATTAGCTATTTTGAAAAAGCCGCGAACCATCCCAGCCCGTTAGTGGTATCCGCCGCGGATTACGAACCCGTGCCGAACGCTGCGCGTTATGAAAGGCGTCCGCGACATATTTTTACCAGTAGTCCGGTGAAGCTGTTAAGACCTTGCTAGGTCAATAGCGTAGTCAGTCCGAAAAAAAAAAAAAAATACCGATCCTCCCGACCAAATTACGGCAGCGAACGATCAGTACCAGCTTCTCGAAACAGAGCGTGTTCACGTCCACGCCCGCGAAACCACAGATCACGCCGCCGTGGTCTGGGGATTAATTTTGCTCCCGCACACCAGATTAGGCCCCCCTCAGCAGCGAATCAAGCCTAGGTCCGATCCCTCGGCAGGGAGCCCTTGAGTACGCTGCTAGCCAGATACAGTGTAACACAAAAACTTACATCATTGCTACAACACTACACTATCACCTCCACACACGTGCACGCCCACACGCTTACACATGAAAGTGGAAGGGTTTTATTATTTTCCCTTATCGAACTGAAAAAACTCTAATTTTCCGATAATAAATACATGGAGGAGTTGTTGAGGCGTGTATACTTGGTACACATATATGTCTCAATAACTCGTACATATATCAATAGTTAGCTAGGTTAGCTAAGATAGGACACGATTTGCATGTAACAGGCAACAGCCAAGCCAAGGTGTGCCGCGCACCGTTGAGCTAGTTGCCAAAAATAAAATCGGCTGAGTGCCTTAAGCGCTCGCCTTAGTAGTTCGGTAAAGCTGTTAAGACCTTGTTAGGTCAATGGCGTAGTCAGTTCGAAATAAAAAGGCTGTCTGTCCGTTAGTAGCTTACACCTGAAAATAAAATAAAAATTAAATAATTTAATTTGAATCTGACAAATTACGTTTGTACTGAATGTTTGACTGATTTATATTCGCAGATTACTTGCTTGTATAAAAAAAAAGAAGTAAAACGTCTTTATGTAACAAAAAATACACACATTTACAACACATAAATAATCATGTCTTTTACTAAAAATCGAATACATTGTATTATAAATAGGTTTGTTAAAGCGGTGTTAAAAGCTGATACGAATATAACACAGTAACACCCCTAACCGCATTGATTTGAAACTGTCACGTTTCTAATCTTGCCTTGATTGATGCCCTTATTGAAGCCGCAATGAGATTTAACGACCATTTTACATTGATCTCTCGCTTATTTGTTTTTTATTTTGTGTATGATATTCAAAAAGAACGATTTTATATACTAAGTCATAAAAACACGCCTATATAAATTAATATATAAAACTTAATTGTATATAAAATTGTGTTTTAGTTTTGGCTACCCCTCTTCTGGTAGATTATCACTATTATCGTCATGTAGGTAATGATATTACAAGTTTCTTGCGATCCTTACAATAAACTAACAAGACTAACAAGAAGGTCTTTTGTTAGAAATTTCCAGGAAGTTTTTATGGAAAGTCAGAATCCATGTTCTATGGTATTAGCTCCCATCCATTTCACTTGTGCTGAATAAATAAACTATATTACTTAAACACCATCAATATTGCAAAATATACAGCGAAATAAAACAATTCTTTTTTTCTCGAACTGAAAACGCTGTTGACTTGGAGAGGTCTTTACAGCTTCACCGAACTATTGAGGCGAGCGCTGAAGGCACTCAGCCGATTTGGGATGTTTGGGCGACTAACTCAAGGGTGCACGGCACATCTCGGCTTGGGCTGTAGCCTGTTTTGTGCAAAAATTGCTACCTATCTTTTTTCCTGGGGGAGAGGGTGGGTTACGTTCAGCTCGCACGGACTAAAACCCCACGGTGTAGCAACAGACCGTAGTGTTGGGGCGGCAAGGGATCGTTATAAGCTATTCCCCTTAAATAGCCGCCCCAACGGTCCGCCCGGCAGAAGGTGGCCGCTGGACCTGTGCAATGAGGGGATGAGCTCCCCGACTACATCCCCTCAGGTTCGGCTGCGGTGGCAGGAGGAGTTGAGCAAAGCGCCGCCTCCTCCTGCCGGTCCTCCGTTGGCGGAGACGGCCACTGAGGGGGATCCGCCTCGCGGGCCCTCTCCGCCGCCTCCTTTTGCGAGATGACTGACTGAGCTAACCTAAGCTAAGCTATCTGGATATACGTATATGAGTTATTGAAACATGCATGTGTACCAAGCATGCGTGCCTCAACAACTCCTATATATATTTTGTGTCGGATAAATTCCTCTAAACTATATAGGATATTATTTTAATTCTCTCAAAAAGAGAAACAGCGTGTAAGCGTGTAGTCGTGCACGTGCGTATAGGTGCTATGTGTAATTTGTAGCAGTGATGTAAGGTTTTGTGTCAATATATCGCGCAAGCACCGTACTCAAGGGCTCCACGCCGAGGGAACGGACCAATCGCAACACAGCTAAAGTCTATGATTAAACCTAAAGAAAATCGTAAAGCATATCGTCGAGTAGCATTTAGTGTTAGTTTTATCAAAATTGGTTCACTCTGTCAAAAGTTATTGTAATTTTAATGAGGACACGACTTAAGTGTTAGTGAACACATTAATAAGTAGACAGGACTTAATACATTTAACTGAATCTATTATTCACTTTTTGTACATTAAGTTATCCGCTGACGGAATCGCGGACACAGCTTATTATAAATGGTATTCTAACAAAAAATACGATTTAATAATAATCGTGAAGTTCTTGTAGTATTGGTCAAAATACCCATATTATAATATCTGTAAAATCACGGTCTCCATGGACGTTACTTATACTAGAATTGAAGGGTCAAATAAAACTGGTTGATTTACAGCAAAGTAACGTGTTGAATAATTCATTCAATATCACGTATGTTGATGATATGTCGCATTATTCATAATTTACGAGCGATACCCAAATAATACGCGTCGACGGCTGCTGATATCTGATTTGTGTGCTTTTTTATATGACATTATATCCCATTATCTGGAAATGGCGAAAAACGTCTGGAATAGCTCGTGACCAACGAATACACTTGAGAATCAAGCTCAAGGTGTATAAAACTATTAGAAGGCCAGTAATGTACGGATATAAGAGCTGGACTACGAAATATATGTTTAAGAGTAGATTACTTTGGCGAAGACACTGATGTTAAGATGAATGTCTGGTGTAATTGAATGGATAAATTTAAGACTGAGTATGTCAGAGGAAGTTTAAAAAGTTTCAACATGGTTTTTTAAATCATAGGAGCCAAAGAAACAGGTGGTTCACCCGATGTTAAATTATCACCACCGTCCATAGATACTTGCAACATCAGAAAAATCGCGAGTGCGTTGCTAGTCTGTGTTGGGGAAGAAAGGAAAGATGAGAGGGGGAAGGTGAGGAGAGGTGGGCTTCCGGCGCTCTCACTGACCGAACGAAACGCAACAATGCAAGCACTGTTACTTCACGTCGGTTTTCTGTAAGAGGGTGGTACTACCCAGGACGAGCCCACTCATTCATACTGAAGCAAATAATAGCTTCAGCTTGGCTCTATCACGTAAATATAACTTAATATAATTCCATATAATGTAATAACTGAGCCGCAGCAACGCCTCAGGTCAGATGGTAGCTTATAAAGATATATTAATTGGCCAAAACATAACGATGAATATCAAGTTTTAAATAATTTTACCATCAATTTAGATGTCGATACGTTCAGATTTTTTACGTTTAAGGTGTTATTTTCAAAGGGCTGCTAGAGCTTTAATTATGCAGAACTATTGTTCATATTATAAAGAACTACAGAA
>JACEII010000050.1:3513774-3539603 GCA_014332785.1 Antheraea mylitta | reverse complement strand
TTGTTCATATTATAAAGAACTTCAGAACTATTGTAAAGGAGCCCAGATCTCCTTTCTTAACTCCTCTGTCACGCACTATGTATGCTGCGTGAAATTGGCACCCCCGTATGTCTTATGCCTTTATGGGATCTTTAGTATGCAGAACTATTTTTGTAAATTTAAGGATCTCCAGAACTATTGATTTGAATATCAGAACTCATCTTCGTTTCACGTTTCCGATATTTTTGTATGCCAACTTTCACAAACATTCAATTTAGCCTGAAAAAAAAAAAAAAAACATTATTTCCAAAACATAAGGGGAAATCTACAGTAAAAGGAGCACGGGCACAAGATAGTTTTGTATATTTATATTATGACATTCTTACAAATTTGGGGCCAGTCGATTCTATTACGTAATTACATCTGTCATTACTTTTTGATTGTTACACAATTAAATAATTAATTATATAAGTGATTAACGATTTGAAGTGATTAGTTTTTCTGTTCGAAGGTTAATCATTACTATATATGAATCGATAGATTGACATCGTGCGATATTGTTAATAGAAACTCATAAAAGTTTTTTTTTTTTATTTAATTACAATTTGTATATTAGAACGATCACGTTTAATTATTTTCGGGAGGTATTGTACATTATTACCCATATCGAAATGATATTTTATCGACTAGCTTTTCAAAGGTAAGTACTGTGTTTTATAATTCGATGTATTTGCTAAGTTGAGTGTTAGGATAATGCAGCTATATACAAGGTAGAATTCTCTTTATATCAACATGCTTAGGTATGTTATGTTACTGAATTATGTGATGTAAGGTCAGTAACCAAGTGTAGTTAGATATTTATATTCGATTCGGTCGCGACATCCACACACACGGTGACAAATCAGTCCCAGTGATTCTTTTTTTTTTGTCGTGTTTTCCTGTTATAAAGAACTAGCAGCCCCGGTGGACGCTGTCCTATCTTTATAATAAAAAAATCTTGAAAGTCAACCGCAGTGCTACCTACCGGTTTTAATTGTTATGTAAAACGTACTTGAATCCACTTGACACACTTAAAAAAAATTGCATCAACATCTTGAGGACGACATGAAGTAACGTGCTTGCATTGTTGCCTTTCGTATGGTCAGTGAGAAGAGTTTTTTTTTTCTCGAACTGACTACGCTATTGATCTGGCAAGCTTCGAACTACATGTGAGAAAAGCACCAGACGCTCACCTCCTCTCTTTACAATTCTCTCCTCTCCTTTAAAATTCATATAGATTTTCATTTTATTTTCAGAATCATTCAATATCTGAGCAGTTTTAATTTACTGAAAACAAAAAATCCATTTTTGCTCAATAAAAAACGTAAAGATCTCTACAGGCCGAAACTTCAAGCGAACAAGAAACTGGATTTATTCATATCGAGCCTACTATCAGCTATGACGTCACTAATATGCATATCAATTCCTTACGCGGCTTTAGAAGAAACGTGTTACGTCTTCAATCGCCTTGGATTATATACAGTCTACGATATAACTAGAAGCTTAGAGAAATATTTACCACTCATAGACCGTACAATCATTGGGCTGTTCATAATTCTAATTTATGTAATGCTGAGTATGATTTTCGATGCTATACGAAAGACGGATATAAATATAAGTCTTTGGATTGAGACAGGAAAGTGCGTGCCTCCGGGAAGTATATATATAAAGAAACATTCACTCATTTACGATATATTTTGTTCTTGGCTGTTGATTTAATATTTATTTGATTACTTTAATTATCACGTATTTGAGATTTCTTTGTACATTTTAGAAGATATATAATCTATGCTATTGACATTAATACTATTGAATAGTAGCAACTGACTCGCGCTAAGCTGCTATTGGTTTGTAGTAGCCAATACGATTAATACTTAATTACTATTGACAGGATGTCTTGTACGGCGTCACGGATACAAGTAAGTTTATCTCTTATCCAGAAAATAGTACTGTTGCCTAAATATAGGATAAGATTGTTAAACACTTCTTAGTAATTATTTATCCATATACTTACGTTTAATAAATACATGGAAAAATTTCATAAACATGAATAAAGACATCTAAAGATAAATATTTTTTTTTTCCCATAATTTTTAGTTATTCATCAACTCGTTATTCAAGTTATTCGAACTTGATAATAGTGTTTTTATCATTGCCCTAAGGTATTTTATTGTTTACCAAAACTCATGCTGTTGTTTTTTTTTATATCATAGGAGGCAAACGAACAGGTGGGTCACCTGATGTTAAGTGATCATCACCGTCCATAGACGCTTGTAACACCAGGGGAGTTGCAAGTGTGTTGCCAGCCTGTGTTGGGGAGGGGGAGGGGCGGAAGGGAAGACGAAAGGCGGAAGTTGCGGAGAGGTGGGCCTCCGGCGCTCTTATTGACCGAACGAAACACAACAATGTAAGCACCGTTACTTCACGTCTGTACTTACTTGTTCTTTGATTAAACTATGTTTAACGTTGAAAGAGTGTACTTAAGTTATCGCTAATATGAACAATGTTAATAATACACAACACAGAATAATGTTTATAAGTGTGCAATAGTCACTATAATCCAACAGAAAATAATGTACTATAGATTTCGATATTTCCCTTTCTTTCTCCCTCTCTTTGTATATACTTCGAGTACATTAGAATATACAATCTCATTTTCTCACAGCTATTATACGGAGCTTTATGCTTATAGCCACCTCATAGAAATGATGATCCTAGAGCCGAACCCATAGAGTGCAGGCCATGCGATGACTTACCAAGCATACTTCCCAGCGAAGTAGAGTGGGCCTTAAGTCGAACGAAGACCGGTAAATCGCCAGGCGAAGATGGAGTAACGATGGAACTCTTAAAGGCTGGGGGAGAAATAGTTACGAAAGTTCTTGTAGAAATATTCAATAAAGTTCTTGTAAGCGGACGAACACCAAATGCATGGAAAAATGCTATTATCACGATTTTGCATAAAAAAGGAGACACTACAAATTTAAAGAACTATAGACCAATAAGTCTTCTGCCCCAAACGTACAAACTATTTGCTAAAGTCTTGTGTCACAGAATCACTCGGCAGCTCGATGCATCCTGTTGAGCAGGCAAGTTTTCGGAGTGGATACACAACAATCGACCACATCCACGCTGTGAAACAGTTATTGGAGAAGTGTGAAGAGTTTAACCGCTCACTATGCTGCGCTTTCGCAGATTACGAAAAAACGTTCGACAGCGTAGAGCACTGGGCTGTGTTCGACTCCCTCAACCGCTCGCATGTAGATGCACGATACGTGGATGTCCTCCGAGAACTTTATGGATTAGCGTCAATGCAAATTCGTCTTCATGCTCTCACTGAACATATACCAATCAAGCGAGGTGTGTGCCAAGGGGATGCTATATCTCCCAAGCTTTTTACATCAGTTTTAGAGGATATTTTTAAATTGCTTGATTGGAAGAAAAGAGGCATTAAAGTAAATGGCGTTTACTTATCGCATCTCCGTTTTGCAGACGACATACTTCTAATTAGTAGTACAATGCGTGATCTCCAAGACATGATACAAGAGCTTCACCATGCTTCTCTTATGGTTGGCCACAGGATGAATATGTCCAAGACAAAGGTTATGACCAACATTTCGGATGACTTACAGTCGAATGTGATGGTTGGAGGTGAGTCGCTAGAAATAGTTAATAATTACATATACCTGGGGCACTGTCTATCCTTTAGCAGAGAGCATCGTTACAAGGAGATCAATAGACGCATTCAGTTAGGATGGTCTGCTTTCGGCAAACTTGATGACGTTTTCAGGGATCGAAAAATGCTACAATATCTGAAGAGCCGTCTTTTTAACCAATGTGTTCTGCCCACAATGACGTATGGCGCCGAAACGTGGACGCTCACAAAGGAAACTATGTACAAAATGAGGGTTGCACAGCGTGCCATGGAGCGTGCCATGTTGAGCATCACCTTGAAGGATAGATTTAAAAACACGGATATCGGAAATAATAAGAAAGTACAGGACATCGGTGTACGTATTACCCAATTGAAATGGCGTTGGGCAGGACACTTGGCTAGATGTGGTGATGGCAGGTGGAGTAGATCCTTGACTGAGTGGTGGCCAAAAGAGGGCAGGCGAAGGGAAGACCAATGGCAAGATGGGTCGACGACATCGTAAATCTTGTGGGAAAAACCTGGACGAGACTGGCGCAGAATAGAAAAGCATGGCGTAAAAGGGAGGAGGCTTATACCCTGCAGTAGGTCGAGAAAAGCTGTCCATGGTGATGATGATGATTCTCTCACAGCCTGAAACCTATACATACATTTATAGCTATCTCCTTTTTGTTTCACATTTTCACACCATGAATATATAGCTTATGTTAGCTCAGTTAGGTCGCGATTTGCATGAACTAGGCAATAGCTCAGGCCGAGGTGTGCCGTGCACCCTTGAGCTAGTTGTCGAAATAAAATCGTCTGAATGCTTTAAGCGATCGCCTTAGTAGTCCGGCAAAGCTGTTTAAACCTTGCTAGGCCAAAAGCGTAGTCAATTCGAGGAAAAAAAATCCTAAAAAAGTTTTACTTCAAAAACACGCCACTAAAGCTATATTCCTATAACTTATACCAATCATCAAGTGCTCTACATTCAGCCCTATATTTACACTAACAGTAAGTCACGGACCTGAATGAACATTCGCCGACAACAATAGTACGATGGTTGTTAATTTTGCACGAAACTCCTCTCCTCTTGTGGTATATACGACCCACTATACACTCTGGAGGGTTATTTAAGAGAGTGCGTGGCTGGTCAATGTTTATAACAGGAACAATGTGTTTTAGAATTTATTTGTTGTGGCCGTTAAACCCTAAATAAAGATCAGAATAAATAAAGTCTAGGTCTAAAAAGGTTAGATATATTGATTTTCAATTATCTGGCAAACTTTAATCCGAAGCTTGTCAACTATCTTTTAATTTTATTTTTGGCAACCAATCTTTCAGATTATTATTGCCATTGTCGTGTAGTTAATAATATTAAAAGCGTCGTTTGATTATTTCAATATTCTAATAAGATGGTGGCTTCATTGTTAGACCTTTCAGGGAGTTTTTGTGGCGTCTCAGAATTTCATGCTCCGTGATATTATTTTCCATTCGCTTATGCACTGTAAAATAACTATATTATATAAATACCACCAAATTTACAAAATATTGAGTCAAATAACTCAAGATTATGAATAAAATATAAAATCCACTACAACATGGTAGACTAAAATCCCGCAAAAACTAACAATAATTATATGCATTTTTATATAGCAAATTAATGAATTAATCATATGATAAACTGCGTAAACTCAATACAAAATATGAGTATTACATTTACTCAGGCCGTTATACTAAGCGTCTGGAGCAAGCGCAACTCATGACGAGTATGTCGATGACAAGAAACCGGAAGTATTTCTCCTACCAAAAATTGCTCAACACGTTTAAAGAAGTTGCGTGAATATATATATATATATATACAGTACCTGGGCGACCAAGCCTAGCTCGGTTCTTTAAAAAACATTTTTGATTGAAATCTTAGTAAAAAAAAGTTTTCTATGAATAAAATCTAGCTAGATCAATTTATCGTCCCTGAAACTACCTACATACTAAATTTCACGGAAATAGAGGACGCCATTTCCGAGATCATGAATATATACAAATATAAAAATATACAAGAATTGCTCGTTTAAAGGTATTAGATAGATAGATAGATATATATATATCAATTTCTATTCCTTCCTATTGTCATTTCCACATTACAAAGTTTCACTTCTTCCGCGCGGAGGAACTCCACTATTTTTTTTTTTATATATCTAACATTGTTGCTACCGGAGTTACAATAAGACAAAAAAACTTAGACTCAGAGAATAAATAGACTATGGACATGACTAAAAAGTATAATTAAGCTGAATATGAACGAATTTAAAGATATTACTTCATTTCGTTGTCCGTTACACGTGAAATACCTCAGCTGCGATATTTCTTTTGTATTATTTTTGCCTATTACTTTTCAATATGTCGCGTTCATATATGTAAATTAATCATAGTCAGTTTGTCAGTTGATGTATTCCATTACGCAATTCCAATCAACATTATTGGTCGCAGTGCGGGACGCCAGCTGCTCTCTGACGGGTTAATTCCATACCATAATAAACAAGAGGCTATGCTTATTACGTTGTGGTTGTTTATAAAATCTGCCTACATTTTAGACATTAATTCCAGTTAAACTCAGATTTAAACTCGTGTCCATAGTCTATTTATTCTCTGAGTCTAAGTTTTTTTGTCTTATTGTAACTCCGGTAGCAACGATTTTAGATATATAAAAAAAATATAGTGGAGTTCCTCCGCGCGGAAGAAGTGAAACTTTGTAATGTGAAAATGACAATAGGAAGGAATAGAAATTGATATATATATATATATATTTATAATATATAAATAAACAAGTATCCTACGTGCATGCATTCGAGTGCCACGCATTCACTCTCGCTCTGTCTCTTTCTATTCCCCCTCCCCAGGAGTGTTGAACGTTAAACGCAACAGTACTTTCATACCCCGTCCATGGCAGCGTCAAACGCGTAACGCAACCTTGTTGGAAGTCGCATTCGAAGTTTCACTTCAATAATAATTACAAAATAAAAATGTCAAATGTCACCGATGGCGCGACGCTAATTTAAGCACACGTAAGTGTTAGTATTAGTCGTGAGACTATCACAGATGGATTATGTAACCGTTAAGTTGAAAGAATTAATCTTTATAAACTCCAATAAATGATAGAAATAACCTTTACGAATTTAACATACAAAAAATGAGAATTATCGAAAATATTACTATTATTTATTGTGTAAGTAAGTTATTCAATCTCTCGAATATATTAAAAATTGTCATATACTTTAATTTGGTAACAAAGAAATACGAATTAAGTTTCAATTAAGAGTCAATTAGTTCCGAACCGGTCATTATGACAAGTAATTAGTAAAGCTATTTATACAATTACGTAAAAATAAAATTCTAGAAACGCACTGTGATTATTACATATTGATAATTAAAAAGTAACTAGTTAAACAACTCTACAAGTAAAGCTTAGGAGCCGACTAGTTCTGATAGAAATCTAGAAAGCTATAACCTTTGTTTTATCAGACTATATTAATGGTATATGGTACTAATATTAATATAACTGGATTATGCCATAGGATTATAAAAATGTAATCTTGTCTGTATATCTAAAGACGTCATTCAAACTATGGGC
Organism: Antheraea mylitta; assembly: GCA_014332785.1. Lineage (NCBI taxonomy): Eukaryota > Metazoa > Arthropoda > Insecta > Lepidoptera > Saturniidae > Antheraea > Antheraea mylitta. The sequence goes on along the minus strand of JACEII010000050.1, from coordinate 3,532,326 downwards.
AAGTCCGTATTCTAAATGATAGTAAGTTGTAGTAAAGTTTGTGGTCCTTTGTACACAATTAACTTTTTTTTTCTCGAAATAGCTACGCTATTGACCCAGCAAGGTCTTAACAGCTTCACCGAACTAAAGCGTACACAATTAACGAAATACTTAAAAACATTTGTAACCCTATCTGTAATTTCATAAGGTTCAAAGTGTCGGCCACTCGTTCTACTACTAATACGCGGCAGGCACCGACGACTTAACGCCCTTTGATAAATGCCGCTAAACACACCGCGCCTACGCCTAGTTGATTTTTTAAATTTTGTTGTTAAAGAAAATGAGTATATATGTAATGAAATAAATAAACAGTCATTATTTTATGGAACAAATTTGGAATGCTTAGTCTTTTCATTATATCATAGCTGATTCCTGAAGTAATCTGTTCTTTTATGCATATAACTTATACAAAACAATTTCGATGTTTCACATCTGCCAGGTGTCCCGTGACGGCTCAATTTTTTTCCATTGTAACTTGTATACAGGAGTGATGTTTGAGAACTCTTTTACGATGCAAGACATGTCGGTGAATAATTATCTCATTTGTCCCACCAGTTCAACGAACTTCGTACTTATTATATGGCGCCCTCTGTTTGCTAGTCGATATGTCATACAGCTTCTATAATTTGGTTTCTTTGAAGTTTCTTTGATCTATCTTTAATACCTACTAGTCAGTAACAATGCTATAAATGAGATGTGAGTTTGTCTATTTCACTTTCACGCTTTAATTATTTGATCGATTGTCATGAAGATTTATACAGACGTTATCAAAGGTACCTTCAAGTATATAGGGTACGTTTCATTAAGGAAAAAGAATTCGCTTAAAGAAATGCAAATGAAGCTGCGAGCAAAAGCTAGCGCTTAAATAGTTTGAATTCTTATAACACAGTGTTTTAATTCTTTTAACTTTATTTTTGGCAATCAATCTTTTAGGTTACTACTGCCATTGTCGCGTAGTCAATAATATTACAAGCGTCGTGCGATCACGTCAATATTGCCTCGTGTGAGTCAATATTCTAACAAGATGGTGGATTAGAACCTTCCAGGGAGTGTTTGTGACATCTCAGAATTTCATGCTACGTGGTATTATTTTCCATTCACTTCACTTATCCACAATAAACTAACTATATTACGTAGAACACCACCAAATTCACAAAATATAGAGTCAAATAACACAAGATTATGAATAAAATATAAAATCCAATAAATGACAGACTAAAATCCCACCAAACACTCTAAAGTGTGCGTCGGCCGGGAAAACACAGTGTTAAAACTATAAGTTACATTATCTGTCAACTTCCGTCGCACGTGGAAAATACCGGTTCTCGTTCAACACCGAAGTTAAACAACGTGGGGTGCGGTCAGTACTTGGATGGGTGACCGCCTGAGAACACCGCGTGACGTCGGCTTCTTGTAGTCCAGTGAAGCTGTTAAGACCTTGGGAGGTCAGTAGCGTAGTCAGTTCGAAAAAAAGTTACCTTTTCGTTTGATTTCGTCAATATTAATGATGAAGATTCGTGTTTATATCAAATTGAATGTAGTTTTTATATTGTCTGATGTTGTTGATTGTTATTATAAGTATAATATTGAAGATTGGTAGATTCTGGTGAGGTTCTACTGCAGAAGCTGTTTTTTTTTTCGAACTGACTACGATATTGACCTAGATCTTAACAGCTTCACCGTCGAAGGCGAGCACTTGCGGCACTCAGCCGATTTTATTTGGGCAACTAGCTCAAGGGTGCACGGCACACCTCGGCTTTGGCTGTTGCCTGATACATGCAATTCGTGACCTATCTGAACTAATCTAAGCTAAACTACATATTCATACTTATATGAATTATTGAAATATATTCGTGTACCAAGCATACATACCTCGACAACTCTTATGTGTATTTTGTGTCGGTTAATTTTTCAAAACTATTTTAGTTCGATAAAGCACAAAATAAAACCCTTCTACTTTCATGTGTAAGCATGGATGTGTATGGAGATGATATGTGTAATGTTGTTGCAGTGGTGTGAGAGTTTCTGACAATGTATCGAGCGAACAGATTACTTACGGACTCCACGCCGAGGAAACGGACCTAGGCTTGAGCCGCTGTCGAGGGAGGCCGAGTTTGGTATGCGGGAGCGAAATTTACATCCAGACTACTGTGGAAGCGTCACCGTCACTTCTGTATATTCCACGAAGCAGTAGCGTTTGCGTTCTTGGGTTTCGGTTCGAAAGGTATATTGGCAACACGGACTGACACGTAAGGCAGCTCTGCGAAGTCCGTAGTAATAGCAGCAGTAGAAGTAGCAATCTATAACTGGCCTTTTAGGCTTCGATTCTTTTGAGGTCAGTTAAACATTTTACACCTTAGCTACCGCTTAATATCTTAACCAGAAAACCTGGTGTTCAAAACAATTCAAAATATCCATTTGTTGGATTATACATATTAATTAACACATTCACATTATTCTATAACAATGTAATCACAATGTAGTTATTTTGAATGCAAATATTTATGCCCGGTGTTGTTCATTAATTGACCATTCCGTTTCGTCTGTTTGCGATACCATCGTAACGGCTTTTAGCGTTGTCAGGTAATGGATTTGAAGTGCAACATTGTTTTCAGATAGTATACGAATGGCTAGGATGTATTGCGATCTGGACGGCTGTACGCTTTTATTGCTGAATGCGTAGACTTTTTTCAATAAAATTTTAGCAAAAAATAAAACTTATTTGAAAAAAAAAATCACCATAAAATTATTGTAGTTTGATAACTCACTCACTCACATACATCACGCTTTTCTGATCTAATTTTAAGAAGTTATGTTAAAGATTTTTTTCTTTTTTTCGATTGATCTGACTACGATATTGACCTTGCAAGGTTTCAACAGCTTCACCGGACTACCATCTCACCGGCCAAATTTTTTTTTCTTTTTCGAAACGGGTTGAGAAACTATCTATACCATTGTTATTAAAAGTCGTGTTGAATATCAACCTAATGTCACATGCTTGAACCCTGGCATAAATTTGAATTGGTAACACTATCGGTTGACGGTGAAGGAAACATCTGGAGAAAAAATGGCCCCGAGAAACGTTTATGTAATACCATGTAATACCAATATATGAGATAATATGGATTGGGTATCTCGGATTAATTATGCCCATACTTTCTTTCGGGAGGAGACTTGACTCTGCGGTGGGTCTCTTACAAACCGATGATAATACCATTATTCCCTAAACCATTAAAGTTGTCCCTGTTTAACTATACAGGTAACACATTTGGGCACGGATAATTACTTCTCTGATTTGGCTGATTCGTAATATATCTATCCTTCTACCTACTCAATTACTTTCACTTGATATCGGGTGACAGGTGTGCGTGGCAATGAACTTAAATTGTGATTTTCAATTTTTAATGTGTAATATCCATAGGCGCGAGTAAACCGATTGTTGCCGTGGCGACGACGCGACGATGTTATTCACAAGGGACTGTGCGTATCTCTCTTGTCGCACTGAACTTGCATACCTATCATTGCGTAATTTACGAATTTGAGATTCGTTTTAATGTTTCACATCTGCCACGCATCCTGTGACGGCTCAATTTTCTTTATTTGTTTTACTTTATATATCTATATACCGTATAGGTTAAAATTGTGATGAGGTAGTGTGTGATGCTAATAATAATGTGGTTTAGGATTGTAAACAAGTAACACAAGGTAAATCTAAAGAAGGACAGACTCTCAAATACAGTTTCCAGTGTCCAACAACAGTTGCTTGATATATTTTCAACTTGAAGGTGTGGTATCTAACTACGTGGACTTAAAAGAAGCCCTACCACCGTATTATGTTTAGATCACGGTGTTTATCTTCATGGAAAAAAAAACAACCTTTGCAAATTTTTGGCCTCACGTAGATCGACGTCGTGTCCAAACACGCTATCAGGCCAGTAGTTGGCAAACTGTGGCTCGCGAGCTACATGAGTCTTTTCCACAACGAAAGCGAAGAAACGATATATTATATATTGCCTCGTAAGAGACCAGTAAACATTTTTGAAACGAAAGCCCATGGAAAAGATGCACATTTTTCGAAAGCAGTAATACTATAGCTATTCGCTCGCCAAAAGTACATATTGAACAAAGGTAAGCTCAAGAGAGTACATTTAATCTTATTATTTCGATAAAATATATCTACTCAGGCAAACCTTAATTTAAAAAAGGCTTTTTTAATTTTCAGTTCTGTACTATTTATATTAGGTTCTTTTGGATGATGAGTTTGCCGACCATCAAACTAGGCCATTATCGTTTTGATTTTGATCTCTTCTTTATAGTAAGTTGCAAAATTACAATAATCATTCAATAGTGAACGGACCCTCAGTTTCTTATTTTTTTCATAAAAGTATCCTAGAGAAAAGAGAATAACGAAACAATAAACATGATATATAATTACCTATTCAGTTTGCGTAAAAAGCTAGCATTTATCTCGAGAGAAGCGGAGAGCACAAAAGAGCAAAAATATAATGAGGATCGCATTAAAACTGGAATGAGAGATCAAGCGTTATACTTGAGAGAATAATTACAGCGCATTCGAGATGAGTTGTTACGGGGGAATGCTATTTATAGTAGTTTATCCTAATTAAAATAATAAGTCTTCTTATTTATCTAAACCTGATAGCATTTTTATTATAATAAGCTTCGCGTCGACGGGAGTGTCTATCTACTTGTGGTGTGTGCACCATTTTGTACGATGCTCACCCGTGGTCGTCTCAAATCATTCCCTTAGGTGGTGAATTAGTTGGTGTGTGCGGCAAGTTTGCCGCGCAGCAAATCCCACACTCTGTCCTCGAAATCCGCTCTGATTGAGAGGGCTTCCTTCGGGGAGGCTGTCTCAATTTTTTTTTCTCTAGCTTCTGTGAGAGCGCGTACTCTCTTTCACAGTTCTTTAAGCCCGGCATCTTTCTGTGTTTGTTCGACACTCTTCTTCTTTCTTTGTCGGGTTTCCTGGAACCTTTGGAAGGAGGGTCATTGGCGGTCATAAGGCTTGACGCCGATGTCTTCTCAACCACTTTTGGTCTTGCTTGGCTTCTGTGATTCGTCTGCGGCCGGACCGGGCCATAGTGCCTGCAGTGTTCTAAGAAAAAGATTGACTTTGAACTGCATGTTGTTTTTGGATATGGGTTTTAATTAATAATCGGATGTAAGCTTTAAAGAGGATGAGTATAGAAATATTAATCTAATTACAACATTTACAAAAAAATAATGGTATTATCTCATGACAGGTTACCATTACACTGCCAGTTTACCAGTCGTGTTGGTGCATAATGCAGTCACGTGAAAGGGCTTTATGCAAAACGTATTTTTTTATTTACTACCTTGGAACTCGAGTCCGGGTAACATGGTAATATTCAAATTATTTCCAGCCTTCGGGATATTTTACCGAATTCGTATGTTTTGTGAGTTGTTTTTGGGAAACAATGTAAGCGTAAAGGGGAAAAATATCATATTACATGAGAGCCTTTGTGATTTTTAAGTCGATTCCCTCGAGGCTAATATGTGAAATATAATATAGTCGTCGTAAATGTTCGTAATTTATAATTAATTAAGTTTCATATACATTGTTAGACGTAAGAATCATAAAGTATTCCGAATAAAACTGATAAATAAGGGTTCTGATACGACGATAGTAAGAAAAATGTAAGATATGTAGATAAATCAACTATTTTATTGCGTCATTTCTTTTTTTGCATATATCTATATTTTTTGTAATTCTTTGTATCAATTTATATTGGCACCCGGTATTTAAAAAAATTAAATGTCTCCTTAGGTTTGCCTGTACACATATTGTAAACTAATATTTAATTTTGTATATTTTCAACGTATGTGCAATAAAGAGTTTTATTATTATAAATATAGATAAGGTAATACTTGAGTGTAGTTTTAAGTTATCATCTTTCCGTCGCTAGGACGTCTTGCAGTACCTTTTTTTTATTTTTTTTTGACGAGGGGAAAATCCTGCATGGGATACACCTCACGCCGCCGGGGGACAGCGTGAGGGTTATGTCGGACTCCTACCGACTAAAAACCTCTCGGCCGCTGAACGCGAATGTGAACCATGGTGCGGGGAGACGATTAGCAAAACTCCGCTGCACGTCTTGCAGTACCTACAGTAATGCAGTAATTTTATTGAGCACTCGAAAATAGAAACTTATGGACATTCAAATAATAAAAGAAGTCTTTTCTAAAATGTTTTATGGATAACACAAAAAAACTCACCATCTAAAGTGGCTACACAAAATCTAACACGAACTAACTAGACTAAAAAAGTAAAGCAGAAAAAAAGGAAAATCAGTTGCGGAATAGAAGAAAGTTATTGAATTAATTTATCTACGTCTATATATTTATACTACTGCTCGTCAAATGACGGACATTAGACTATTATAAATGATTGTTTTTTAAGTTTCATGTTACTAAGATATCAAAGGATAGACTTCTGTTATACAATGTTATTCCTTTATATGCAATACACATTTGAAAAAAACCTAGATAATAAAATAAAGAGAAACAGTTGATAAAGATGTACTGAACTGTTTTGTCTCTGTCAATTTATATATAGTTCTTTTTTTAAGTCATACTTTACATAAAAATAATGAGAGTAAATTTTACGATGTGTGCGCACACCGTCACGAAAATCCGACACCCTGAAGATACATATATATTAATGCCTTTAAACGAGCAATTCTCAACTCTCGGAAACATCGACAGCAATTACCGGAAAACATAGTATGTAGGTGGTTTCGGTTGCGATAAATCGATTGATTTCATTCATAGAAAACCTTTTTATCTGTTTTCAGACAATGAAAAAATATAGTTAGAATATAAAGGAATTTCGTAGATTGAAACAAAATAAGCTCAGATGGAAATCGGTAGCTTCGAGAATCCGTCTAACCCTAGTTCTAATCCGAGTGACAGCAAAAGAGATATCTTTTTTAATTATTTTTTTTTTTTTGATAAAAAATCTTAATTTTGTGAGGCAAACCTAAGAGTTTATTTTAATTTAAAAATGTTTTCTAGACTCGGTCGTTCAGGTACTATTAGGTATATTATCTGGTTTCATTATCTTCACATGTACATACTGATACAAGCACTGTTTTTTTAATAACAAAAAGTCCATAATAGAAACTGAGAATTCGCAAATCGAATATTTCCTAAAATAGAATTCGATAATAAAATTTAGTATAAATATATAATAGAATAGTTTATCCAAAATTCAAAGCGATATCTTTTATTAAATAATTCAATTTTACAGACGCGATTTTTCATACAAAATCACATTCGAAAATGTACCCTTTTATGAAACACATAAAGATGAAACTACAGATAAATAATATAGATACATCAGCACATTCTGTAATAGCCTCTTGACACATATCGCCGGGAACTGAAAGGGCTCTGATTTGAGATAAAATGTGGTTTGCCCTTTCAAGTATTCAGTTATTCATAGACTTTTGACGTTGCAGTAGTCATCTTGATAACGCGCCGTCTGTATTCACTTTAATATAATGGTGAATTCTATTTTCAGTTTAGTCGTAAACGTGAAGATTTTATAGCGAACTCATACGTATTTTTAAAACAAAATCAAAACTACTTTATGTAATTTGTGGCCCGAGAAGGTATCTATAAACGTCAAAACTACTACTGGTTCGTAAAACCATATGTAATATATACTGGGGTAGCCACTATTGACTTGCGATACTGCGCTATTGACTATATCAGGGGTGTTACTAAAGACCTTAAACTTATTTACTCCGATATGAGACGCCATTGGTTGGAGGTAACGCTTGTTTATGCATCTTGATGCTTAAAGGCGACCGATGACTAGAGGCTGGACATACACGCTCAGACAGTCGCGTTAGTCACATCTACGGATAATTTATTGTAACTATAGTCGGTTACCGTTTTATTCGATTAATCATGGTGGATTAGTCGATTAAATTATAACCATGGCGTCGTTATAGATGACGTCATACTTCACAAAGAACTACACAAAGAAGAGTCAGTACTAGATATCATCATTTTTATATATTGATCCACTATAATAGCCTTTTAACACTAAAGCCCATTTAATATCGCGCTAAAACTTAGTCTGGTAATTCGATAATATGCTTTGGGACTCTGTTGTAAAACGTAATACTATTAGCCAAGGATATACTGTAATTCCTTAATCTTCTCCACATTAATGAATGCTGGTGATCAACAAATAGATAGTATTTAATCAAAACTTATAGTGATTGTATTAGTACTGATTATAATGTTTGTTGATAGACCTATATCGTTCAGAAATAAATTTGGAAAAATTGTTTCTGAACTCTCATAAAACAAACTGAAGTTTAGTCCAGACCAAAAGTAATGAACGTAATATCGTTCGTACAATGGACATTACTTAAAACTGAAACATTGTTCAATAATACAATTTAAAAGCAATCTGTGGACGCTTAATATTCAAATCGATGTCCACGTGTGGATGTAAATCACAAAGGAGTCGTGTAAATGGCGTTACACTTGTTTATATGTATACAAACGTACTCTGACAGTCTGGAGCGATGTGTGACGTAAACCAGTGACATAGGAGATCATATAGTGTTCATTAACATAAATTTATTTGTTAAGATCCGTGCATTAAATAATTCTGTAGATGCTATTTCGAAGGAGACTTATACTACAATTCATGTAAATTTGATTAATTATCATACAATAATTAATATACTAAGTTTTGCCCGATTTTTCGCTTGGGTTATTATAATATATCTTCTGACCTATATCTAAAGACAACACATTTGTTGCGGGTGAAACATACCCTGTATTTTTTATCGAACTTTTAAACAGGCAAATGCAGAATTTCATGCTGAATGTTCGTCGACTAGTTAAGTTGTGAAAGTGCTACAAACAAACAAACTTACATAGGCATTTAATGTTAGTTAAGATTAGAATTAGGTTATTAGCTAGTTTCACGGTGCATCGAAAATATACCCCACATTTTAATAACAAAAGTAAACGTAAGAAATCTGAGTTCACTTAATTTCTGCATACAAAGTAATGCAGAGAAACGATCGATGTGTACGAATAAGGTAGACTGTGTCCGACAAATTAAATTAAATTGAACATGCTGCAATAATTAACATTAAGAGTGTATCCACTTTTGTGGGATTATATACTATTACCTCTTTAATCTATGCTTTAATGTCACGATGATGAGGTAGACACCGCATAATTAGATATAAGTTAGAATCCTAATAAGAGAGTTTTCATTGAACGAAGATAATTCTAGTCTCCTTAAAAATATCCCCTGACCTAAATTGACCTAGTTCTAACTCACAGCTTAATGCTTCTTTAGCAAAGTTTATTATCCAGAATAGTAGAGAATATATCACTATATATTAAAAAGTAAAGTCCTCTGTCACGTTTGTCTCTCTGTCTATCTATTCGCGATTAACTCAAAAACTACTGAACGGATTTTCATGCGACTTTTGCCATTAGATAAGGTGATTGCCTGATAAACGTTTAGGTATATAAGTTTTTCTTTTTATTATCAGGGCGTAACAACGTTGTAAGATCTATTTGCTGACGGAAATAATAAGAAGTGATCGATCGATGTTAAGAATTGCCATTATTCTATTTTTATTATATAAACTACCATGTTAACCGTAGACTTATATAAAAAAAAAGTCGAAACCGTCATAAAACTCCCGAAAAAAGTGAAAATTCAAAACAGCAAAATAACAGTGCTCTCTTTTTATTTTTCATACTAATTATAGTGTTTTTTTATATCCATAGGAGACAAATGAACAGGCGGGTCACCTGACGTTAAGTGATTACTGCTGTCCATAGACATCAGGGGAGTCGGAAGTGCGTTGCCAGCCTGTGTTAGGGAAAAGATGAAGGGGAGAGGAGAGGGGATGGGAGATGGACGTCCGATGCTCTTACTGACCGAACGAAATACAACAACGCAAGCACTGTTACTTCACGTCGGTTTTCTGTAGGAGGGTGGTACTACAGCGGGCGAGCTGACCCATTCATGCTGAAACCAACAATAGCTTCGACGTGGCTCTACCACCTACAAATAACAATATTTAAATTTTGGAATTTGTTTATTGAAACTATTAACATTTGTGGCTTTCATATCTATTGGCACTTGGGTCACTAGGTAATTATATACATTATATAAAGTCTATTATTAATCAATCAAATATGATGAGCTGCCAAATATCAATATTATATATACACAGGTTCCTATACAAAGCGTCACTAGACTGACGTAAGCCGCGCAAGGACAATACGTCATGTTTACGAAGCATGTTCTTACGTGGTATTGTACATTGGGGTGTAAGGGGTGTCGAGTAACATCTTAAAACTTGAGACACCCAAACCAACCTCACCTGCACGTGGTGCACCCTGCTGATCAACGAACGAGGCAATGGCGATAGCGGGGTGGTAGGGTTTTACAGCCCGACTAGATCGCAACCACCATGTACATGGCGCAAAAGCCCGTCATAGTGACTCGCTTTTGCGCGTTGCGTTTCGGGATCAGCCTGTGCATATCCAGTACCGGGTGACTTTCGTCATTATGGCCGGCATGACAGCGGGGACCGGCGATGGATAATCTGTCTCTCGGTGGTTGCCGATGTTTTTGGATTGTACTATGCTTAACATCAGGCATAGTGCAGTCACTATATCGTGCATCGATAAAAAAAAAACATTTATCTACAGTCAAAAATACCGTTCAACGTGCCTAAAGAAGTTTTTACTATAAAAATATTGGCATTCATAAATATTCCCAATGTTAAGGTGACTGTCCCCATGCGTACACTCTAACGTCATTATCCAATTCCCCGCGAATGCCCAAAACGAGCATCAATCAAATGCACAAATTGGTGTTCAGAACTCGACAGGTTTAATAGCTATCCCCTTTTAAAGCCGCAATAATGTAAATATTGTTTATGTGCATCGTTGTTTGATTGGCTCTTGTGTGATGTGAAATTTGTACATATTCTTGTTTAGTGGATGTTTTTATTAATTCTAAAGACTGTAATTTTGTTCTGTTTCATTAAAAGCGTACAATTATATAATATTAATTATGTAAATGCTGACTATTAGTCATTATTTTGACAATAAAGAATAATAAATGGCATTTCTTTTATTTATAGTATCACGACAAATTGACTGCACTATGCCTGATGCAATCCAAAAATAATGGTGACTCCCGAAAGATACTGTCATCCTTCGTCGGTCGCCGTTGTCATGCCATCCTGCGTAAATGCCTCTTCAAGTTACGCTTGAATGACCCCATATTGTAGGAGGGAACACACTAGCCGGGAGATTGTCCCACAGCTTCACGGTATGGCAAAGATAGGATCTTGCGAACTTTTTAGTTCGTGCCCAGATAGGGTTTACCGTAAAACTGTGCCTCCGAAGACCACCGCGCGTAGTTCGGTTGTGAAAAGGAGAGGAAGGGATTATATTGAACAAATCTATAATATATTCAGCATAATTATCTTGATTCTAATGTTTTGTTCAATAAACACATAACACATAATGGAGAAGGGAGGAGGGAGGGGAAAGGGGAGGGGAGATGGGCCTCCGGCGCTCTCACTGACCGAACGAAACGCAACAATATACGCACTGTTACTTCGCATCGGTTTTCTGTGAGAGGGTGGTACTACCCCGGGTGAGCCGTTACTCATTTATGTTGACACCAGTTATAGCTTCAACGTGGCTCTACCACTTACAAAAAACTTTGCTGCAGGTTAATACAAACCTTATGTCTAAAGAATTTGAAAACAAAGTTATTAGTGAATAAAACCCCACGGTGTACCGTCCGTCACATGTTAGAGGAGCCCAGGGATCGATCTGGCTCTCTCCTGAGAAACCGCTCCTGAACAACGTGTGGTTTGGTTTAGCTAGTAATCTATACTTATTATGAATAAAATCACTTTTTGAATTTATCAGTGCATTCCGTTTATCTTTATAAACTGCACAACGAATTTTAATTCGTGATTACAGTTGCTGGAAACGATAGTTTACGGCTAAATCGTAAACAACGTGTTAAAAATATTATCATTTGAAAGGTATTGCAGTACAAGATGCTTGGTTGCTGGATGAAGACTACAAATTGGCTCCAGTGTTGAACCTTGTAGAACGCCTTGATTAATATGTAATAGCACAGTTCAGTAATACAATAGTTTCAATGACCTCTCAATGAATAAAAACATCGGTTTTCATTTCAAATTTCGTTTTTTTGATGATTCAGCTGATGACGTCATTGTCCCTGTAGAAGCTTCAGTTGATAAAAAAAATCGTGGTGCTTATAGTGTAAGTAGAGGAACCACTGTTATCTGTTAGAATATTTCTAGACTTATCTATACTGAATAATTTATGTTTCATAACTGTGGTAGCTTATACCTGTAAACAATATGAAGTATTATAACATATGCATAATATTTAATAATTGGCAAATTATATGAACTGAATTGCGATTCCTCATATACCAAGCAAGGTACTATTGTGCAATGCTTAGACATATCGCTTTCCGCCATAACCTTATGAATATTCCAAAATCCAGTAATGGTAACGTACTACCGGTATTGGGTTTTTCTCTACTTAACTGGTATTATTATCGATGCATTGGAATCAAATAATCCATAGCTGTTGTTTTTGAACAGAACTATGCTTACCAATGGTTATATTGAAGGGACTGTCTTGCTTCGATACAAATAATATTCTTAACAGAAAAGACAAAGGGAACTCTGGATACAGAGATTACGGTAAAAGAAAATGTCGTGATGAAACTATAGCATGGTGGTAGGTGTTTTTCTAAGGCCATGTGGCTAGCTATCAGCCTCGAGTTAACAGCCTTAGGAGTGCTCCAGCAGCTGCATCTACTCCCTCCTCAAAGTTTAGAGAGTTTACCACTGCAGACCACATTGTCATTTAACGTCAAGTAAGATTATGATCAAAAGTTAAAACTTACAAATTATAAAAAAAGGCCACAAAAAGTTAAAATTAAGGCTACTTTATCAGACAATTATAAAATAGCTTCTATGAAATTAACCAAACGGATCATCTACAGATAGGTCATATGTTACTAAATAAAGTTATTTAATGAAGATTAGAAATAAAACGGGATCTAGTTAAAATTATCGTATGTACCTAATAAAATTAAGCAGTGACTGCAGGAGCTCTACTGATGACATTATTCAGTATATATAAGCCTGGTAAAGCACCTTGGTATATTTTATATTTGGCAGCCAAACTTCCAAATTATTACTACCATTGTCTAGTTTGTAATTATATTACAAGTATTTTGCGATCATTTCAAAGTTCCAATAAGATGACAGTCCCTTGTCAGAACTTTCAAGGTAGTTTTTGAGGCATCTCGTAATTTAGGCTTCGTGGCTTGGTATAAACTGAAGAGGATTTAGTATAAAATAACATATGTAATTAATAACATTTTTTTTAAGAATATAGACTTACGTGGTGATCTTAGGAGTACCATTAATTATTGAAACCAGAAAACCTGATGCGCCTTGTCCCGTTTCTAATAAAATTGACGACGAACTACCGTTGGTCCCTGAATACACGGAGACGCCATTAATACTGATAGCGGAATCTGTACAGAATAAAAAAAAATGAAGAATTTATGGCTTAGTCAGTCAACGTAGCTTTAAATTGGGAGTGAGAATGAGATAGAGTTTTAGGTGAATAACAAATAATGATAGAACAATATGGCGTCTACAGTCCTCGTATTAGAAGTCTGTTGGCAAATATCTATAGGTGTATTTCAAGTGTAATTAATTGCTCTATCAATATACAATATATTTGTACGCTAGCATGTAAAGCGTTATTTATACAAACGGTTATTCTGCAGTAAATTATTCACGTTTCATAATTTGATTTTAGTTTTAATATACTTCATGATTTTTAATGCCATATTCGTGATCCACGGTCGTCTATAAAACATGCTTATTCATACAGATATGAAGTTGATTCGTTTTTATGATTTCACTTATATTAGAAACGAATATTAGTTAGAGAAAAATAGAATGGTAAAGCTTGTGCAGTATTTGACTACTCAAGTACATGTACTAAAGTTATGTCTATCGGAATATAGCAATGTGCTGCTTTGTTCCGATTCTAAGGATATTTGGTAGGATGTAAGATCAACACAGGGGCTTTCAAACTTTTCAGTTCGGCCATCTTCATATTTGGTGTTTTGTTATGGCTCCCTAATCTCTAGCTAGTGGAAAAAATTACAGTTAATAGAAATACGTAGAATAATATAAGTTAGATAGGTTCATACGTGATAAGATCCACAACATGGATCAGTTTATGCTAAAAATCTAATGATAAGCTACCGGAGAAAGGTTAATAGAAGTGAGTGTTCTCTTTACTTTGTATGACGTATCAGAACGCTGCAGAGTATACTTTGGGAACCTCTGAATCAACACATGAGTCGTTCGTTATTCAGGAATCATATCTTTTCAGTGTCCTTTTAATAAAGTAACTTTAGTTAAAAACGAGATGCACAGTCAGACCCAATGCAAACAGATTTTTATTAGAATAAATTGATAGCTATGCATTACGCGTGTATCATTCGCGTCCGATTTTTCCTGCCTCGTGATATGAACCCAGGTTTCCATTGTCGCCGTTAAGGGTTTTTTCTGACTTATGATTTATATGGTCATTAATTTTTTTTCAATAAGTAGTGCCGTATCCTTTCTCCTTTGGAGGAGAACTTCGTGCAATCATCGTTGTCTCAATGTCGGAAGTAACTGAGTCCGATTAATGTTCCGTAGCCGGTAGGATGTCACTCTCCGCGCTACCCTCAGCTAACTGGAAGTTGTACTCTTTTGCGTCTTCCAACAGTTCCAAGGATTATATTTTAGTGATAGTAGTTCTGACCTTCTTATAGTCATATAAGAAGTTTATCTGCAATGCTCTACGAGTTCCTATTATATACGAAATTCAATATTTTAGACTCAGACTCTTAGTATTTGTAGTCCGGTGAAGCTGTTAATACCTTACTGGGTCAATAGCGTAGACATTTCGAAAAAAAAAAAAAAAACTCTTAGTATTACATTTTTCATCTGAAATTGTTTTCATTCTAGTACAAGGTAAACACAACATTATAATGAGCAAGACAAGATATCATTATACTTAATTAGTGATGTATTTTTTAATATTCTTTGTATTTTTTTCTTTCATCAGCAACTTGAATTTGGAAAAATAGCCTTTGTAGCGGTTTTATTGCTAGTTTATAGCAATTTTTAGGTTGTAATCCAAAATTTCTCGCAATGTAGCTAAATTCAATAACAAATACATTATTTGACTTAACTCAGTATTCACTTACCTGACTGAGGGCGCGGTAATGGTAACACTAAACTTGATGCCATGATAAACTGAAACCATATATAAAGAAGTTTTGTATTTTATTAATTTATATACAAAGAAATTTTGATGAATTCATTATGATATTGAAATGAAATGTCATTTGTCACCGTGAGACGTGGTAGCGGCCAATCAATTCTAGGCAGAAGTGCAAAGAAACGTCCACTATAATATTTAATTATGGATTTCCCTAAAATAACGCCCTCTTCAATTAAATAATAAAGAAAAAGAGACTTACCATAAATAAAGTGATTGCGGATGCCATATCGACGTTTAACTGTTAATAAGAAATTATGAAATATTCTGATATATATTGAACATACACGAGAATTTACTGTCGATAAACTATTTAATGTAATGTTTTATGGACACTTAATAATAATAAAATCGATTTGTTCCAGAATTATTTTATTGTCTTAAATCACGACACTCGTGACTGTTTTTAAAAAGTGAAAAATATAACTTATTTTATATTTATCTATATAAATGATAGATGTCCGTCATTGTGTTTGTAGAGACGCAAGCGCCGAATACCGGCGGGTATTCGTCGTCACAATGACGAGGAGAAATAGTGACAGGAAGGAAGCGGGAAGTCGTGCACTGACCTGGCGTTCTCCTGCAGCGTACTCTCATCCACGAGCGCGTACAGCCGCCCAGAGCCCCTCTAGCAGCACACTGCGTTTTCACCTTCACTAGGATCACTACAAAGTATGGTACGCGGAACTATCGTCTTCACCGTGCGGATGCGGGTGGCGAAATATTAAAGGTTTTTACCTACAACGGCGCGAAAGATTTTCCTAAATTCCTCAGTGGAATAAGGAGCGCGAGAAGCAAAACGAAGAAGCGAAAATATAGTAGGTCACGTTGGCGCGATAGACGTTGCGAGAAGAAGTATGGCAGCGACCGATTTGCTAGACTGGAAAGGGGTGGGATGTTTGGAGTTTTTGCGAGGTATACTAGATGGCATTACCAGTTTGCATTATGCAACAACTTAACTACACATGGTACTTATATAAAAATATGATATGTTCCTTTAAAAATCTTTCAAATGTTTTATGATTTACATAAGCATTACGCTTTCAGCTATATCTTTTCTTGCCGTAAGGAAGTGGAGCGAGCGGTGTGGCACGAATTTTTTTTTTTATATATCATAGGAGGCAAATGAGCAGATGGGTCACCTGATGTTAAGTGATCACCACCGTCCATAGATAGTTGAAACACCAAGGGTGTCGCAAGTGCGTTGCCAACCTGTATTTTGGGAGGATGGTGGGGGAGCGGCAGGAAGGGAAGGAGGAAGGGGAAGGGGATGGTAGGTGGGTCTCCGGCTCTCTCACTTACCGAACGAAACGCATCAATGCAAGTACTGTTACTTTACGTCGGTTTTCTGTGAGAGGGTGGTGCTTCCCCGGACAAGCTGACCCATTCGTGCTGAAAACAATAACAGCTTCAGCTTGGCTCTACCACTACTTAAAACGAATGCACCAGAGTGAAAAAGTAAACAGATAACTCGTATACAACGACATTTTGAAAGCAAAATATATTTTTATTTTTTTCCCTATTTTTACGAAATATATATTTACGGTAATAAAACAACGCCAAGGAAGTAGCAGTTGTCAGCTAGTCTTCAATACTAAGAAGTAATAAAAACTTGCTTCATTGTTTGTAATAGGTGATCCCTGGAACAACTGATCCGATTCGGAAAATTCTTTCATTGATAGCTAACTACTCTCTTAATAACATTAGTATTAAATTTCAAGGTTATCTATGTATTAAGTTTTATGTTATAACTAGTTGACACGAGCACGCACCGCTCTAGCTTAATTATTATTATATGTTGAATTGAATAAATGTGTACTATAAAATAAACTGACGCTGAAAAAGCAAATTTGATGAAATGAAAAAATTGTAGTAGGTGGTAGAGCCACGCTTATTACTGGCTTCATCATGAATGGGTCGGCTCGTCCGGGGCAGTACCACCCTCTCATAGAAAAACGAGGTGAAGTATAAGTGCTTGTTGCGTTTCGTTAGGTTAGTGAGAGCGCCGCAGACCTACCTCTCCTTACCTTCCCTCTCTTCTCTTCCCTTCTTTGCCTCCTCCTCCAACACAGGCTGGAAACGCATCTGCGACTCTCCTGGCATTGCAAGGAACGGCGGTGATTACTTAATATCAAGTGACCCGCCTGTTCTTTTGCCTTCTATGACTTAAAAAAAAGACATTACCTACATTGGTGCCAAAGGTACCCAATATGTACCCCTAATAACTTGTTTACACAATTTGTGTAGATATTGGTTAAGTAATCAAGACATGAAAACGTAAAAAAAAAACAAATGAACCTACATTCGTATTTAAAATACTTGATAGGATATCCAAAGTTTGGTAAAATAATTGCATACTTTTTCATAGAGTAAATATATACTACCAGATGCTAAAGGACTAATATGAAATGGGATATCAAAGCCTACATTATTCTCTTTAACACACGCTCAATTACGGAATTATCACGATCAAGCGTCAGCGATCATAAACCTTTGGCGACGATTAAAATTTTCAATGCTCCAAAGGTTGGCGAGGGCTGATCAAAGGGCGATAGCTTATTCATTTAAATGGAAAATGTTTCATCGCATACTCATAGAATTACAGATACTAGAAACGTTACCTTAAAAATGCATTATACATTTATTACCAGCTTTAAGCAGCGACTACACTTGCATTAAGGTATATTTGGCTTATGGCTCGAGAAATATCCTTTTTTTGCTAGATTAAAGATACTTTATATTCTATTTTACGCTCTAACAGCGTAACAATAGTTAAACCGTGGAAACGTAACAAATTCATATCCGCGTTTATAATAAATCCGAATTTTTAATTTTTAATATATTGGCAAAAAGATGGGGTATTGCTTTATCATGGACACGAGCGTTGTACGTGAATACTTCTCATAACGAGCGATATTTTCTGTATAAATCATTATTATTTATGTATGTCATACTCCTAACAAGTCCTCCGGGTTTCCATGTTTTGTGTATGATTACTGTTCGATTTAACGGATACAGGAAATAAATCAACTAAACAAATAATTACTGTGT
>JACEII010000050.1:3415861-3513764 GCA_014332785.1 Antheraea mylitta | reverse complement strand
TTTAACGGATACAGGAAATAAATCAACTAAACAAATAATTACTGTGTTATAACTTTATTCATTATAGATCTGTGTGATCATAATTTTATCACGTAGTTGGCACTACTAGACTCGTTTATCTGGTGTTTTATTGGTACTATTCGATTGGTATTGAGATGCTCTTTCCAACCATGTACAAATTCTGTATTTAGATTTGGCTTTTGCACGCATAAAGGCCGACATTATTTATGCTTCTTTTTATTTTAGTACCTTTTTATATACACAAACAAGATATTACGATTACGATCAATAAAGAGTTGACGATTGAAACTTAAACAAACGTCGTAGTTTCACCGAATCGAAAGTAGTAGGAAATAGAAATCTCAAAATGCAGTAGAATGCCCTCAAAATGGCGACGGAAAATGGAATCGAGTATACATGACCCGAGCACGCTTCATGTCGAATAAAGACTAGTAAACCCGTTCCAGCGACATCCATACGTCCGTGACGATTTACTTTCGTTACTGTTGAATGCGTTTAAAGATTTTTTTATTTGAAAACCTCTGATTACAAACCCTTTATTGTATACTTGCATCACTCATTTAAGACCAATTTAAAGATACATGTCTTACAAGATGTTTATGCTAGTAAGTAGACATACATATAATTTGTCTTTTCTAGTTTTCGACAAACGATAATTTACATCTTTGTACCACGTACATTATTGGGTGTTTATTGAGTTAGGCTTCCAGTTATGATCTGTTTCAGTCAACTGCCAGTGTCTGGGGCTTTGAAAATCCTTTGATGGTATCCTTTTGGACATTTGTATTTGAATAACTTACATGCTGAATATTCATTGTAGGTATTAAAACAGGAGTATTTATTTTTTATATGAAAATTGCAATTCTTTCTTGATAATTTCATGTATACCTGCAAAGAAACTGAATTTAGTAGAAGACCGATATTATTTAAATGCTAGAAACTAAGACAAATAGGTCAGTCATCACATGTTTCAGGCTGAGTGGGATCAGTAATAGTGTTAGGTTTTACAGCAAAAAACCAAGGTAATATTACCGATATGCCGAAAAATAAGAGCAAGTACCATGTCAAGCTGGTTTTGATATCTAAAGGTTATTGTAAAATGGATCAATATGTGAATGTTGGTGATGTTTGAAAATAGCACCGCTCTATTTAACAGGCGAGTCACCTTTTTTTTTTCTCGAACTGACTACGCTATTGACTGAAGGTCGGCTGAGATTTCCTGAATCGGGATCTCTACTGGGACTCTACGGAGGACTGCTCGCAGCGGACGCTCGTCTTCGAGCGCGTGGGTGAAGTAAGCAAACTTCTTTTCCGTGAGAAAAGAAGTCAGTCGGCGGTGATCGTTGGTGGTAGGGACTTTCACTTTGATACCGGCAACGGTGTTGACGGCAGAAGTGAAGAAAATTTTCCGCGAGTTTAAACTCGCGGAAATCGTGACCCAAGACGCCTTGTCTTGAATCGTAACGGGCGGAGGTGGGCGAGGCTTCTTATTCGAAGTACGGGCGGCGTGGCTAGACGCCGACGGAGTGTTACGGCCGCAATCCGTTCGGCGGCCGGAGACACAGGACGGGAAGAACCGACCTTCCGGCCGCGTGAGACGGTAATAAAACCGTCGTCGGAGGGCTTGACTGCCGATATGGACGGATCGACGTCCATATCAGAGTCTGGGAGTGAGCGAGACAGCGAATCGACGCTTAAGTCTAACGGAAGCGACGAGAAAGAATTCGCTACTGCGACATTAACGGAGGGGTTGGAGGAGGGCTGCACGGTCGGAGGTTTCTCCTTCCGCGGCTTTTTGGCGATGGGCTTCCTGTCAGAGACAGGAGTGCGTGAACGACCAGTCTCACTAGCGGAGTCTGCCTCCTGAGCGGGACCCGGAGGGGTAGGAATTCCGTAGGCCTGACAATAATCGGACATGAAACTCAGCATTCTATGATACTCATTAGGATCGGACTTAAATCTGAGCGCCCACTCTGGCGGAAGGGAGTTGAAATCTAGCAACATCCTATATTCCTCGTAAATCAGCTTATCGTGATCTGCGGGATTCATATAAGAAGAGGCCATACCGGGGCCTGAGGAGGGGTGCGGGGCGGGAAGAGACATTTGAAACCTCCCTGCCAGAGGGGCAGGAGGGCGCGTCTATTTGAATTTAACGGACTCCGGAGTCCGGGCCAAAAGGAGACTGTGGGCGAAGTGCAATGCCTCACAGGGGACCTACAGTGCCTAGGGGGAGGCCCTAACACTTCTTTCTTCGGCTGCCCGTCGACACGGAGCTCGAACCACGAAGCGCTGAACTCCCTGGAACGCGAACCGGCGACACGCAGCACACGGAGAACACGCAGAACGCACTGAAAAGTGCGATTAGAGTTGCACCGAAAAGTGCAGTTTGCTGCGTTCTGAAAAGAACGCCTTACGATTGAGCCCTCTGAACGTCAAAGAGAAACGTGAGAGTAGCGAGCGTACCGAAATACCGAAAAATTCCGACGTGAAACACGGTCGCGTAATCGCGTCGCGAGCACTTACGAAAAATCGGAAACGTAACACGAATAAAAATTCACGTCGAAATACGATATGAGCGCACGCGTCCGACCCCTACGGAAGCACGAATCGGACTCCAGGCGAGTCACCAGATCTTAACTGATCAGCGTCGTCCATAGACACTTGCTATACCAGGGGAGTTGCAAGTGCGTTACCAGCTTGTGTTTGGGAGAAGGGAGGGGAAAGGGTGGAGGTAGGAGGGAGGAGGGAGGGGAGGTAGTCCTCCGACACTCTCACCGACCGAACAAAACGCAATAATAAAAGCACTGTTCTTCAATTCGGTGTTCTGCAAGAGGGTAGTACTACCCCGGGGGAGCCGGCCCATTCATACTGAAACCAATAATAGCTTCAGCATGACTCTACCATCAGTCAGCGTGGTAATACCACTAGTATCTCTATGTATATCTGCCATAAACCCGAACGATTTTGTTGCCGGTTCTTCTCGATGGTTACTTTTCCAAACCAATGCTACCACGGGTTCAATCTACTTTCAAATCTACCTTGACTTTCAAAAGCGGCTTCTCTGTATCTAACTTGTATTACACATTTTTGATTTTGGTATCTTATATGTGATCTTTTATTTATTTTTTTCGTTATCTATTTTAGATTAATTTTTTTTTTTCGATTTTCTTATATAAAAATGAGTATTACTGAGAACATTTTCTGTCACAATTATTTTTTTTTTTTAAATCAAAGGAGGCAAACGAACTGGTGGGTCACGTGATGTTATGTGATCACCACCGTCCATAGACACTAGCGACATCAGGGACGTTGCAAGTGCGTTGCCAGCCTGTATATGGGAGAAGGGGGAGAGGAAGGAAGTGGAAAGCAGGAAAGAGGAAGGGACGTGGGCCTCCGGCTCTCTCACTGACCGAACGAAACACAATAATGCAAGCACTGTTATTTCACGTCGGTTATCTGTGAGAGGGGTGGTACTACCCCGGAGGAGCCGACCCGTTCATGCTGAAACCAAAAATAGCTTCAGCGGGGCTCTACCACCTACGAAAAATTTTACATTCACTTTTTTTTTCTCGAACTGACTATGCTATTGACCTAGTAAGGTCTTAACAGTTTCACCGGACTACTGTTTTACCTTCAAATGTTAGATATATGATCATTGCGTTAAATCTTTATTCTCACTAAGTTGTGATATTCAATATACGAGCAAAAATAAACTTTTATCACATACTGAATATGGAGTAATCAATACGTATAAAGTATAGATATATCCTCAAGCGTTTCAAAGATAAAAGACTATGATTTACATGCACTTGTACTCCCCCGAGCGCTGAGTAGGGTAGCGGGTACTACATAAAGGATGTACATAGCGGGAGAGGTGACAAAGATGATCCGCACTAACTCCAGTACTATTATCTACAAGTTGATCACTAATACTTGGAACTTCATAAAATCCGTATATATAAAAATGAATGTTTCTTCGTTTGTTTTTCAATTACAAAGAAATTCTCGTCAGATACTGCGCACGGCCTGAGATGAGTCTAAACTCCTTAAAATAGGTGAACCCTGAGCCCTCTCGCCTTGACATTGGGAACGAAGAAGTTGTGAAAGGCTTGCAAATTTATAGCTATTGATTAAGTAAATATAGATACTTGATATATACTTTTTTATTAGTGAATGGTACTGCGACGGGCAAGCGAAATAAGGGAAAGCGACGTAGTAATTATAGTTACTAGTTCTTTGCTTAGTACTATATATATGACGAGCATTTATATGTAACTTATACCTAAGCCTAATTAATAATGAAGAGGGTAGGAAAAATAATGGGAAGGTACTTTTGAAAGATAAAAAATGCGTGCAATATAAAAGACTTAGTATTGATTATAGATAGGCTGAAAGACAAAAAAGATTAACCATCATTGGAAGAAGATGTAAAGGGACCTCGTGGTTATGCAATAAATTGAGAATGAGGTAGATAAATATCCGTACGTTATTACCATTTTACGAGAGCCCGTAGTACTGTGAATTTATTGGGTTTTAGAAATCGTCGATACTTCGTAGGCTAATTTATTGATTGAGTCACTTGTAGTCGATTTCAAAATAACCTCACTTTCAGTTAAATGACAATATTGTTTAAGATCGTAACACGCTAAGAGTAGACAGGGATTGGCCTTGTAGTACTGCTTCGAGAATACACCTATAAATGTTTTTCAACAGGTTCTCCTGTTAAGGTTAAGCTGGTGAGGTGGAATACATTATATAAAGATCTATCACGATTGTTTTCTTCACTGAGAGATTTTGCTCATTATAGTATTCAAACATACATCTATGATCAAGTTGATTTTTTTGTATGTGATAGGACGCAAACGAACTGTAGAATCACCAGTTGTTAAAAGATCGCCACCGTCCATAGACATCAGCAACACCAGAAAAGTCGCACATGCGTTACTAGCCTGTGTTGGTGACGAAGGGGGAATGAGGGAAAAGGGATGAAGGTAAGAGAGAAGGAGGAGGTGGACCTCCAGCATTCTCACTGACCGAACGAAACGCAACAATGCAAGCACCGCTACTTCACGTCGGTTTTCTCTGAGAAGGTGGTACTACCCCAAGCGAGCCCACCCATTCATACTAAAACCAGTTTAGCTACAGCGTCGTTCTACCACCTAGAAGATCCATCCTCTCCTCATCTACTTCCATTGAATTTATTTATTTATTAAAGGACAGCTAGTGAACAATGTACCACACAAGAATTAACGATATGTGTAAACAATCTATAGGCACATTGGTCTTTAAAAGCTGCCACAGCATGCGCTACATGGTAAACAAACTAAATCAAGACATTATATTATAAGTTTAGACTTAAATAAAAACAAATGCACTTAGATAACTATTATAATGCAATATTATGACACAATATAATGGAAACATTTGGTAACAAGCCTAGGAATCACAATATCAAAGCAGAGACATATTGAAGTTATTATTTATATGTTATTAGGAGCTAAAATTTATGTCTCTCAGCAACAATAAAGCTTTTCCCTTGAACGAGCACAACGAATTATCAAAGATGTCCAATTCATTACCTAATTTATTGTACTGATTACTCAGCCTAGATACAGGTGCATTTAATCCAATATTCGTTTTTATGGTTGGAGTTTTAAGTAAATTGATGGGGTGCCTTGGCAATGTATGCGGTGTATTAAAAGAGAACCTTTGTAGGAGCTGTAGACAGTCAGTTATACCATGCAAAGTTTTGTAAAGGAAAATGAAATCAATTAGCTGCCTTCGAGTAGCTAAGGAGTCAATTTCGAAGAATTTTAGGTTATCCAGATAGGAATATTTACGTTTACTCCTAAATGATGAATAGGCCAGGTGACGTACAAATCTCTTTTGTGTGGACTCAATTCGCTCTTGATGTTTTTTGTACAGTGGGTACCATACTACACTACAGTATTCTAAGATATTTCTGACAAAGGTATTGAATAATGTAATTTTAGTTTTAAGATGTTTGAAGCCTTTACTGTTTCTTATAATGAACCCCAGCATTTTAGATGCTTTGGAATTCATTTCGTTAACGTGAGGTATGAATGACAGCTTTGAGTCGAAATACACACCCAAGTCCTTTATGTAATTGACTTCTTTAAGGGCTGTACTGCATACGGTATAACTGGATGGTATAACCTTGCGGTTTCTGGTGATTTTTTTGTTTTGATTAGTCTCTTAGATATCGATTTACTGTAACAATTTACAGAGATCTTAATATATATGTTTCAGTCAGTCATAAATAGAATTATTTTACGTGGGAAGGAACGAAATTAATATATTTTTATTTTCCGTTTGAAACACATTTTTGCACAAAACACATTTGAAATGTTTTTTTTTAATGTAAATAAATTCAGAATTAGCAAAAATGACGAGCAAAACCGCAGACAGATGCCAGTTATGAATATAAATTAAAAATCTTCCTATGTTTTCAGGTATGCAGTCATCATGCAGATGCAAACATCAGTCGCCCCTAACGGGGGATGTCGACAAAGCAGCGGTGAGTAATTACAGAAAAATGGGGACATAACTGGGTCAGTGTGCTTGTGTGCGTGGATTATGAATATAAATATACAGGGCTCTTTTCAAAAAGAGCTACATTGTTATCTATATACCCTCTCCTCGCTCTTTTCTGCTCTGTGGTGTTTGAGTTGATAACTTTTTTTAAATATCACCTAATGGTCATTAACTTTTCTAGCTTTATACTAAGATAATGGGTGTAGTTGTCTTTTGAAATTATCTGATACCTGCATAAAATTGAAAATTTTATATATCTTTCAGACATCTTGAGTTGGAACATAAAGGGATAAACGTAGATGAAGAGTTACTAAGTCATTTACGCTTCGCTAATGACACCATAGTGTTTGCTAGAAAAGTATTGGATCTAAAAATAATGGTTGCTGAATTAACAAGTGAAGGTAAAATAATTAAACTAACATTAAATGCATCAAAAAGTAAGATATTAATATTATATTAATTAAAATATATATTAATATTAATGATTCAAAGATTGTATTCACCTTGGTCAATTAGTTTTATTCGAAAATTGTACAGAGAGATAAATAGAACGACGAACTGATTTAGGATGGTAAAAGCATTGAGAATACAAAGAAAAATGAAGAACAAATAAATAACGATAGATCTAAGAAAAAAGTATTCGAAATAGCGATATTACCTCGGCTACCTTATGGTTATCAAACACGGTCATTAAGAAAAACAGATGAAAAGGAAATAGCGGTTTGTCAAAGGACTATAGAAGCATGTTAGGCATTGAATAACAAACTATACGATAGTAAGAAAAAAAACAAGAGTAACATATATTGAACAAGAATATGAACTCCAAAGTTGGTCAGTTCATACACATAAGTTACGACGACCTATAGACAAAACAAGTGACAGTAAAGAAACCATGGAGACATAA
Organism: Antheraea mylitta; assembly: GCA_014332785.1. Taxonomy (NCBI): domain Eukaryota; kingdom Metazoa; phylum Arthropoda; class Insecta; order Lepidoptera; family Saturniidae; genus Antheraea; species Antheraea mylitta. Next base: position 3,506,284 of record JACEII010000050.1, on the reverse strand, counting down.
AAGTAAAAAAAGAAGAACTAAAATGAGGTGGCATGATATTTTTAAAGAAACATGTAGTTAGGAATGGTCTAGAATAGCCCCAAGACAGGATGAATGGAGAAGTATGGGGAAGGCCTATGCCACTGAGGCGAGTGCTACAATTTAAGATAGAGAATACGATAATTCAGATACAAATAGAGTATGAGATAGATAGTTCTTAAGTAAATATTGTAATAGTGGTTACCGTATAGATTCCATTGTAGGCAAATAAAGGCTTTTTTATTTTTATATATTTGTCTTAAAGGCCTACTGTTACCTTGTTCATTTTTTTTTCTTAAACTGAGTACATACTAATATGTCTACAAGTAATTGCTGTGATTAGAAACAATCACTAAAGAAGTTATATAACACAATGTATGTAATAAATTGAAAATTCATGTATAATGACGTATTTTATTATGTCACAAAACAATACTAAAGAAAAAATATCTATATATTAATACGTGAAGCAAAAAAATTGTATCCCTTTTTAACCTATTTCCCGTGAACGGGTAAACTTGAAATTTGGCATAGTCAAAGTTTATATGGCGGAGAAGTGCAGAAAGCTGTTTATTTTATAAAGAATTCATTAGAAGTACATTAAATTAATTAAAATATGCATTACTTACACTACTACTTAAATTTTACACAACATATACACACATGTAAATAAAAAGACATTTTGAAAGCCGTCAATAAACACGAATTTCAAAAAAGGTTATGAAAGAAGGAGGTTGCTATGCTCGACTGTATGTATTTTTTAAATCTTACGTTCTAATTACCATTTTTTATCCTACATTTAACAATGATATTATAAAATATAACTATTATTGTAATGTTTATTATTTTTTATGGTGAACACACTTCAAATAATGAATTAATAAAAAAATGAGCCAAATAATACTTTATATAATCAATATAAGAATTCTGTCCATAAAAATAATCCATGACTTAGACCTCCGCGGTTACAATGTTGCAATTCAACCTCATGTATCAACAAAAAAGAATTTATTTTCAAAAGCTAATGGTAGTATTAAAAACGTCATTGTCTTGGATTCACTATTTCATTGTATTGTGAATCCATTACTTTTCCAAACGATGATACTGGGCATATCACTATTTCTCATAATGAACAGACTACATTTTATTCAATATCACCCAGAAATACCACCCGCCCATGGTGTCGTGTAAAATTAATTGAAAATTGTGTCATGGGTTGCGATAAATATCTTTTTTTTTCGTAAAGTTATGTTTGGTTAAAATTTGAGCTTTACCACGTGGTTTTTGTTTCAAATTTATAATTAATTTTCATTTTCATTTACACATCGATTTTTTTTAATGATTATATAATAAAGATCATGGTAAATGGCAAATAACTGAGTAGCCATGATAAAAACCATTGATTATAAAAGTATACCCTTTGACAAAAGAACCCTGATAAAGTTCAAACTTAAAGAGATAAATGAACTATGGTCGGATGTCGACCACTGGGCGCCCACTATAGATAAGTAATGTGCAATTCAAAAAAATACTGGTTGACTCAATACTCTTCAAACTTAAAAAAAAAATAATTACGATCGGATTTTAGCCACTGGATTGCACTGATAGCAGCAATAAGAATGTTATATTATTCATAAAATAATATTAAGCAATGTTAACGTATTTATGTGATTACTATTGAAACTAAATACACATACGACTCTATGGATATATTCTGTCAAATGGACAGGAGCAATTTCATCAAGGCATAGATAATTCGGCATAGACAATACAACTCGCCACCCTTTCGTCATTGCTATGCCGAATGACGTCGTTCCGTACAGAGATGGATTTGAACAATAATTTCTGGACACAACACCTGTACCACGATACGGTACGTTACATAGGAAGAATTGCTTATTTTTATGTTCATTGCTTGGTTTGTCATTTGTTTTTAGAATGCATGAAAAGTAAAATTCATCCGTGGAAACTGATTTCCAGGCTATATAAATTATTGTAAATTTCTCCAATATTCAGCGAAAGAAGTAATTAAAAATTAACACGATAAAGTTAGTAATTCAAACACAAAACTTTCAATAATAAATGTCAGTAAATAAATGAGCTAATGGAAACGTAAGCGTTTTTTAAATACTGTAATAATATTAATGATATTATTAATACGATTATGTTTGTTTGTTTTATTCCACTCTTCCTCCTTAACTACTAAATTGAACTTAATGAAGTGTTCCATACGAATTATCAGGAATACAGATTTTTTTTTTTTATATATCAATAGTCTAGGATGTTAGAATCCCAAGAATGCGAAACTCCAGTCAAATATTGCTTAATTAATAAATCAGAATTGCGTTTAAAGCGCGCAATGTATTCGAAACAATTAATTGTGACGAAATATTGACCCATGCCGATTTCTGAATGACCTGCACATTTAGGGTTCTGATGGACGGACATTAGGCCGTCTGCGTTGTTGTGGGCCTGCCGTTGCCGCGTCCCATTTGCTGGGTGAGACTCGTAATATTGTAAATGAGTCCGCGGCACATAAAAATGCGGTGACGTCATTTTGTATTAAATACAAACCGTCCAAAAAAGAATTTTTAATCTCGAACCATCCTATTGTTTGTGGGTGACAGCTTGATTACTGTTTTCCTTTTGTTTTAATATTATACGACATCTATCTATTTAATCTAATACTTTTAAAAGAGCAATTCTTGTATATTTTTATATTGTTATATATTCAGGAACTCGGAAACAGCGAGAGCGACATTCGTGAAACAGTATGTAGGTTGTTTCGGGGACGATAAATCGATCAGGATAGATTTTATTCATAGAAAACTTTTTCTGAGTTTTCAGGCAATGAAAAAATATAGCTAGAATATAAAGGTGAATTTCGCCGACGCTGTCAAAAAATCGGCTACTTCGAAAATCCGTCTAACCCCAGTTCGAATACAAGTGACAACAAAATAGATATGTTTTTTTAAATGAAAAATGCTAATTTATGAGTTAAACTAAACAGCTTATTTTAATTTAAAAATGTTTTCTAAAGAACCGAGCCAGGCTAGGTCGCCCAGGTACTTATATTTATATAAATAAAGGGAGATAATGCTAGTGCATTTCCTCATCTGTGTGTCAACTGAAATTTTATTTTTTTTATTAGGTGTTATTCATTAACATTAATGTTATAAAAAAATTGAGGAGTTTTTAAGTGAAGAATTATGACTAAAAAATAATAAAATGTACAAATAAAATAATGTATGGATAAAATGTATTGTTCATCATAGCCGTGGGCTGAACTTGTTAATGTATAAATTCAAACTTATGTTTAAAAGATCCTTCAGAATTTCCTTCCATCCCAGTAAATCTCGGAATGAATCTTCTAACATTTGTTACGATAGGAATATACCTTGAACTGGTTAGTATGAATAAATAGAGATCTTAGAGACCTTTGCCTTAGCCTTCAAGAAAACTTGGTGTGTTCCATTTTGCACCGACTATTGTTTATTTAAGTAGACGCTTATCGCTTTTTATTATTTTTATTAGTTTCTACTAACCGTTTATTGGAAGATCTTATACAATTAATGACGTCATCTATGGTAACGTGTTTTGTGCCCATAGTTTCCAAGTTCTAAAATAAGAGTGAGAATTCAGTTTAGAAAAACTGTGTGATAAAAACAATTATATGGTAGGTGATTTCTAATTCCCGATTGTATAATTATCACTTCAACCAAATCAGTCAGTTTGATTCATGAATTGCTAATATCTGAATGAATTAATACTTAATTCCGCTTTTTACTTTGTACGCTAGTGGGCTAAATAGCGCAAGATATTTTTCAGCTAATCAGTGACGTCGATGAAATAAATTAATATTATATATGTTGGTATTATAAAAATAATCTAACTCTAAAGACTACATTAGGTATAAAGCCAAATACTTTAACCAAAATACTATCTATACTATATATAAAACAAAATACTATATACTAGCTGTGCATGAAATAAACAACGAAATATATGATCATATATTATATACAATTGTAATTCTCACTAGTATTTGGAACTAATGCGAATGTGGGGTTGTTTGTTTGTTACACTTAACTGTTTAACAAATAACCATAATTTGATGATATTTTGAATACACGTTGTCAGGGACATAGACAAAGATACTGAATACATTTCTAATACATACAGAAAAAGTACTGTAACCAAGGTATTAGTTAAAATGTTAGTGAAATTACGAGTTAAACTAAGATAATAATTTAAAAAATCCCTAGACTTAGCGTGTTGCCATCTTCAATTTTACTGACTCTTGATCTCATATCCTTTGTAGCATGTTTAACCATTTTTAATAATTTGATAGTGTAACACTGGATCTATATCAAAAGATGCAAGTGGAACTTACCATTTTCCTTGACATTCACCGAAGGTCTTGTGCAACAAAGACGCCCACGCGACCACGTGGATACACTGGTTAATTTAATTCGCTTCAAACAACTCTATTAAAATGTAAGACAACTGGGGAAAGGGAATTTTTCGTAATTTAACCTTGTTATGCTATGCAGAAGAGTGTTCATTTTCTTTATATGGGTTACCTATTTTATTATTAACTGGGTTTTACTTGCAGCTTTTTTAAAGTGAAATGATTTAGCTTTTATATAATATAGCTGTACCCGCGACTCCGTCCGCGTGGATCCTAATGTAATAAAACATTGGCTAATAAAATCATCTGAATGTATTAAGTCCATTTACTTATCTACTTTTCTCTCGTACTTAACTCGCGTCGTCATTAAAATTACAATAACTTTTGATAGAGTCAACCTTTTTTTTTCGAAATGAAAACGCTGTTGACCTGGAAAGGTCTTTATAGCTTCACCAAGCTATTGAGGCGAGCGCTGAAAGCACTCAGCCGATTTGGGATGTTTGGGCGACTAACTCAAGGGTGCACGGCACATCTAGGCTTGAGCCGCTGCCGAAGGGGGCCTAATCTGTTGTGCGGGAGCTAAATTTACCCCCAGACCACGGCGGGGTGACTGTAGTTATGTAGGCGTGGGCGTGAACACGCTCTGTTTGAAGAGACAGGCTGGTACTGATCGTTCGCTGACGTGATTGAATCAAGAGGGTGGGTAAAAGTGTGTCGCGGTCGTCTTCTATACTGCGCAGCGTTGGGTACGGGTTCATAGTTCGCGGCGGATACCACTAACGGGCTGGGATTATTCGCGGCTTATTCGAAATAACTACGTGTGAGTGATTTTATATACGCCCAGACAGAAGACATCTCCAGGTCCCTGTGGAGATCCTTATTCCGGACGTACCATGGGGCACCGGTGATTTTACGTAGGGTTTTGCTTTTGGAGAACCTGCAACTTATGAATACGATTTTGCGCGTGTGCAAAGACTGTACAACTGTACGTCATAATCGGATGGATAGAGTGAACCCATTTTAATGAAACCAAGACTAAATGTTACTCGAGGACATGCTTTATGATTTATGCTTTTATAAACATACAGACAGATAGACTAAAAGAGATTGAAATATATTTTATTACTTATTCCAAGAGACTTGCAAAAAATTCTTTTACAAAAATCATAAAAGTACAGACACGCTATATTTACATTCTTATTATATATGATTGGCCTCTTATAAATAAATTTAATAGCTGCGCTCCAAATAATGAGATGTGTTTCTGGTTTGTACCTCATTGGTCGAGTACGGAACATGCAGACGCTATAAGGGACCTTCCTGGCTGTCAACATTATCGAATAAGAAGAAAAATGGAACGATTTTAAAATTTGACGCACCGCTCCGATTTGTTTTTTCATTATAGTTCGCTGATACCGCCGTCGATGAAGCATTGTGCTTTACGCTTTAAGGTCTTTCCTGTGACTATCTTCCGCATATATCCGCTTCACGCGTTCATAGCTAGAGAAGAATATGCAGACACCGCTCAACTTGCCTGAGACGCCGCTGATCCGTGTAAGGTACTGAGTTGCAGGTTAGTCCATGCTTTTATTTGGGGTTCTTGTTGTTTTATTTATTTATAGGCTAGGCCACCAACCGCTCGTACGCTTTACGTTATTTACACTGCATTTCCTGGTGGGGCCTATTTGCACGGTCTCACAAGTCCCATCTATATGTATAGTTAGTCCATTACATTTGTATTAGAATTGAAAATATTTACGATCTACGTTTCAAAACATTTACTCATGACAAGCCGCGCCCGTGGTTTCAAGTTTTAGTCTTCTTTTACTCTCCTGTTCTTTTCTGAAGTGAAAAATTCCATTAGCCGCATTGTAGCGATTTTGGGTAGGAAAAAAAATTATGGGTTCGCGACACCTATGACTTCGACATGCCAGTAAAACGTCATGCTCGTGATTATTGCACTTGTACCAGAGACTGTACATATTCAACTGTATCATATCCATGTTTGAATTTTCAATTTTTTTTATATTGTAGCACAGCAGAGTGTCTGCACTGTGCTTGATGGTGAGCATAGTACAATCCAAAAACAATAGCGACTACCGAGAGATACGCCATACCTCGGCGGTTGCCGTTGTCATGCCGGCCTGCGTAAATGTCTCTTAACGTTACGCTTACTAGTTGGACACAGTTTCACGGTATGGCAAAGATAGGATGTTGCGAACTTTTTAGTTCGTGCACAGATAGGATTTACCGTAAAATTATTGCTCCGAAGCCCAGCGCGCGTGGTCGGCTATGGAAAGGAAAGGAAGGGATTAAATTAAATTAAATAGCTCTGCAGATCATTCGCCGTGATATAGACGGTAGAACACGCTCAGTAAGGGAACAATAAATCTTTTGTTTTTCGTCACCACTGTCACTGATGACGGCGACATTCCCATGACGTATCCCGCTTGCGTCAGACTGGTACACATTTATTCCATTATTTTTTTATTTAATATTTCTGTCGGCAGTTTTTATAAGCTGCCTAGACGTCTTTCTTCTTCCCCTTATGCCATCATTTCAAAAAATATTATCATAATAAAGTTATGTAAGGTTTTTGAAAAAAAATTTATGTTCTAAAAATACATGTAGATATATATATTTATCTTGTAAATGTATGTATATATTTACAGCGTATCAATTGAATTAGTGAAATGTGAAATGAATTATTTATATTAGTAAAGTGTACAAATGCAAATTGAATAGAAAACGGAGCTACGATTTGCCCTTGACATTTAGTCAAGGACTGATAACAAGGATCCGGGCACGTGGTAGTTTTATTTTATAGAACGACTCTATTGCGAAGATAGAACCGTTTTATGTCAATGCTATTTGATTCATAGTTTAAATAACAGATATATTTCACTTACGTTACTTTATGAAAAACTTCATTGGAGACTAGTTGCTCGGCCAGGTTTTATACTGGTATACTAACCAGGCCAATAACCAAATTTTTCCTTTTAGTACAATTATATATATTACTAGCTTCTACCCGCGACTTTGTCCGCGTGGAATAATCACTTTGAGTTAACGCTAACCTTAATTCGCGACTTCGTTTACGTAACAGTGAAAATATTTTTAAATAATACGTCCGTTAACACCGATTTTGAAATATCCTTCATTGGTGGTCCACTCCTCTTGGTCTTAAAGTGATGATATATAACTTATAGCTTTCCTTGATAAATGAGATATCTAAGTCTGAAATAATTTTACAAATCGGACGTGAGATTATCGCTTTCAAATAAAGAAACTCTTCAGGTTTATAATATTAGTATAGAAGTATAGATACTTCTGTCCATGTACATATGTTTGAAGTACTTGTAAACGGCGGGTGAGATTTTGATGAAATTTTTTGTGTACTTTTTTTTTTTTATTGATGCACGACAAATTGACTGCACTATGTCTGATGGTAAGCATAGTACAATCCAAAAACATCGGCAACCACCGAGAGACAGATTATCCATCGCCGGTCGCCGCTGTCATGCCGGCCATAATGACGAAAGTCACCCGGTACTGGATATGCACAGGCTGATCCCGAAACGCAACGCGCAAAAGCGAGTCACTATGACGGGCTTTTTCGCCATGTACATGGTGGTTGCGATCTAGTCGGGCTGTAAAACCCTACCACCCCGCTATCGCCATTGCCTCGTTCGTTGATCAGCAGGGTGCACCACGTGCAGGTGAGGTTGGCTTGGGTGTCTCAAGTTTTAAGATGCTACTCGATACCCCTTACACCCCAACTTCAAGTGGATTCAACAATTATTCAGATTCACAAGTAGACCCGGTAGGTAGGTAGCACTGCGGTTGTCTTTTAGAATTCCTTTATTATCAACGTAGGACAATATCCGCTGGGCCCACTAGTAATGCGGTAATGCCAACTGAACTTCGATTTGTCAATTCTGTTAATATTTTTGATAATCTTGCTACTGTCCTTGATTTTAATAACTTTTTCTCATGGACATTTAAATCCAAATTCTTCACTCTTGTTCAGACAATAACATACACAAAGAAACGTTACCCGAATAGATGTAGCCGTTCTAATGTGATGTGCTTACATACATTCGGCTCTTGATTTTTATTTATATATAGGTATATATTCTAATGTTTGTATATGCATATGAGCTGGCAAGTTATTTACAATATACGAAAGTCCGTATGTGCGTGGATCCGAATTATGATCCATTGATAGCATCAGAAAACTGAGAACCATTGTACAATGAGGTCTGTATCTCACAGATTTTTGGAAATACGAAGAACTGAAAAAGCAGGACACGTCAGCTATCTTTTGGTATTTTTGCATCAATTCAGATAATCATGCATTGGATGTCACAATAGCTTATATTGAACAGATCCTTCAAGAGATAAAATTATCCAGAAATCAACGCTTGATTTTTATTTGTATTCGGATAGGTCGTTCTACCCTATATATATTCTAATAACATCATCAGAAGGCTATCCTCAAATACATGTCACTTGCAGTACTGCAATAAAAAAGTGACATATTAAAAATGCATCTATACGTTTTATACGAAGTTTTCCATTCAGGCGTTCACCCCCCGAGTTGCGAACGAAGAGCGCTCTGAATAATTAGAAGAATAGTTGAATAGGGTCTCTGCACCCCAGCAATACACTTTGTAGGTCACTAGCACAGTGTAGAGAGAAGGGTTTTGAGTGGAGAGACGTGTAGATTGTGAAGTCACCTATGTAAACCATGTAAATAATAATTTAGCTTGATTATAACATAAATGTATTTTGATGCATTATAACAACTTAAACCACACCGCAGCCATAACATACAAATAACATATTATTTCCTTTCGGTACGATAGTAGCAGAATTGTTATATAGTTTGTGTTTCACAGAATTGTTATTTCATTATTAGTAGTTATTAGTAGGTAGTAGTTTTTAATTAACCTCGAAATTAACTGATTAATTAGTTCATATTTTACGATATAAATGCTTGGTTTAGCTATATTAAAACAATCGTATTTATACACTGAAATCATTTTGGCAAAACTAACATACTTTTATTTCTTTTTTTAAGAATGTAGAGCTGTAGTTTTCTTGAAAATATGTAAATACATAATAAATAAAGTTATAACGTGATTTCGATTTGCAGTAATTAACTCCTATTAGGTCTACCTAAAGCTATATTTACCGCTATCACAAGATTGTAGGCAATAGATAAACAAAAGCCTATCGACAGAGATGATTTATTAAGAAAAAAGTGATACACTAAACTAGTCCTATAAGACCTCGCTACCTCCCAAATAAGGTCCCCTATGGTAGTCTATTGCCAAAAGAAGTCCGGGTAGTCTCTTGAACTATCTAGAAGTATTATGAAAAGAGGGCTTCTGTAATACTGCACATGATCTAAGTAAATGTAGATTCCTTCTTAGAAGTTAGTACTCTGCATACCAGATGACTGACTATAAGATTACATCAGGATTTTTTGATAAAAAGAAGGGATTATAAACGAATGAAGCGAATAAATACAGCTGAAAATTATTAAAACTTCTTATCTTAAAAAAATATATATTCGAGCTCTAGATTTGATATTTTTAATTATCTATATTACAATGTTTAATATGATGACATTTTAAAAATAAACTATGAGACATGCCATCTGTTGAAGTTTTATCGAATTATTTTATTTTCAGTATGCTACGAAATATAAAGCAGCGCAATCTATTAATCCTCTAACGAAGTGCTTTATATTAATATCATTAATATTATCGTTATTGATATCACATATAAAAAAAAATATATTTTAGTGCCATCTATTAATTATGTAACCAAGCGTTTTATATTAATATTACCATTATTGATATGACATAAAAATATAGTATTGATATATATCGGGGTGTAAGGGTGTCGAGTAACATCTTAAGACTTGAGACACCCAAGCCAACCTCACCTGCACGTGGTGCACCCTGCTGATCAACGAACGAGGCAATGGCGATAGCGGGGTGGTAGGGTTTATACAGCCCGACTGGGTCACAACCACCATGTACATGGCGAAAAAGCCCGTCATAGTGACTCACTTTTGAGCGTCGCGTTTCGGGATCAGCCTGTGCCTATCCAGTACCGGGTGACTTTCGTCATTATGGCCGGCGTAACAGTGGCGACCGACGATGGATGATCTGTCTCGCGGTGGTCGCCACTGTTCTTGGATTGTACTATGCTTATCATCAGGCATAGTGCAGTCACTTAGTCGTGCTGCAATAAAAAAAAATTGTAATATGTATACATTAATAGTGTTTGTCAAGAATTTTATAACTTTTTTTTTATTTTTTATTCGAAAAGATAATGATAAAGATGCCAGAAATCATATAATTTTGTATAAGTCTTTATTTTAAATAATTTATTTCATTACATAGTATAAAACAAAGTCCTCTGCCGTCTGTCTCTATGTCCGTCTGTCTGTATGTCCGTCTGTCTGTATGTCAGTTTGTTCACGATAAATTCAAAAACAACTAAACGGATTTCAGCACTAGATAGATTGAAGATTTAAGTATATGATTTTTCTGTATTTTTTTACTCTCAAGGCAAAACAACGTCCGCTGAGCCCGCTAGTTAAATATAAAATTATGTCTTATTGTTCGAATGTACAAATACAGAATTTTCTTGAATGCCCATAAAATCATTGATGTTAACTACGAAAACACAAAAATGAATTAATTGTTATAAAAACTCTATAAATCAATTTGGAAAAAAGTGACTCTTTGGCAACTGAAAATGTTAAGGCAACGAAATGCCCGGTTTTTTATGTTTAAAGCTCGCTACACCATTGTGAAAAAATAATGCAAAACTGCGAAGTTGAGAAGGCTTGCGTTCTACCACAACACTCCGTGACATACTCTCTTTTATAAATTGTATTTTAAAATAGCAAAGACGTAGTTTATCAACTCAAAGTATCTAATTAAAATCATAAAAGTTCATCATATAATTTAGTTCGAAAATGGAAAATAAAGGTTATATTTCAAATAAGTTCTTTAGGAATGTTTCATTACACAAAAATTTAATTTGAAATTCAAAACGATTAAAGAATTAAAAAAAGGCAGAATGTTCAAAGCGATATGCATAATTAAACGACTAAGGGGTACGGTGAATAAAATAACTCGGAAAAACAAAAATGAGAGACAATATTTATGTCTCACACGTATCATTGAACAACGAAAACGAGGCCTCAAAAATGTATGCAAATGTGCTTCGTTTAGGCAAAAAAGAATTTGCATAAGCGGTTCGTATTAAATATCATCAGAGTAACCAGCGATTCAGTTCGTACTGCTGTTTTAATTACAAATAACCTTATTGTTTAAAGTCATTTACTTTACTTTAATTTATTTACGGTTACACTCCTTACGAAGTTAATAAAATAGTTGTTTTAATAAGGCTTTTTAAAAATTAAAGGTATTATTACAAAAAAGTTAAATATGTATTGAATACATGCTTTAAAAAGGTTACGTTTTAAATGCATCGCGCTCGCTGAATGTTCGCCATCTTAATTTTTTGTCTCGCTTTTGTTAGATTAGGTTAGACTTGCGAAAAAAGGATAATGCAAACTTGCATTGATTTAGTTTGCAAATGATTTAGTACGAAACCTTTTTAAAGCAAGTATTTAATACGTATTTAATTTTTTTGTAATAACATCGTAGATGTTTTATGACAAAAACACAAATAAACATAAAACACGAGTTAGTTAATACGAGTTTTATATATCAATGTCTAAAATTTTAAAATAATTTATTACAAAAGCGTGTCCAAGCAGTATCTAGCTAATCATCTAGTTTAAATTTTTTTATTCAAGTAACTATGAAAAGCGTTCATTCTATTCAATATCGTCTTTTTAAAACGTTTCATTACACACTGATTACATTGTATTGTTGATGTATAACATACAAATACCTATCTTACAAATAATTTGGAATTATGAATAATTTTTTTTTTCGAAGTGACTACGCTATTGACCCAGCAATTTCTTAACAGCTTCACCGGACTACTAAGGCGAGCGCTTAAGGCACTCAGCCGATTTTATTTTGGCAACCAGCTCAAGGGTACACGGCACACCTCGGCTTGGCTGTTACCTGTTGCATGCAAAATCGCGACCTATCTTAGCTAACCTAGCTAACTATTCATATATGTATGAGTTATTGAAACGTATATGTGTACCAAGCATACACGCCTCATCAACTCCTCCATATATTTATTATCGGAAGATTGAGAGTTTTTTAGTTCGATAAGGGAAAAAAAGTAAACCCTTCCACTTTCATGTGTAAGCGTGTAGGCTTGCACGTGTGTGGGGGTGATCGTGTAGTGTTGTAGCGGTGATGTATATTTGAGTGTCACCGTATCGCGCAAGCAACGCACTCAAGGGCTCCCTACCGAGGGATCGAACCTAGGTTTGAGCCGCTGCCGTGGGAGGCCTAATCGGGTAAATTATGAATAATAATCTTGGACAGCTCTTTCTTAAGAAAATTTAAAGTCACATTGGTTATTATTATTGTATCACCTTAGTGCAAAGACAATCAAGTAGGTAATCGTTAAAATAATTAATACAACTTTAATATACTATGTCAAAATGCGTAAAGTGAAACAATAGTATATAATCTCAAATAAAATATATTGTCACATGTCAATATTGTCCTATGACAATACTACTGTATATTGTATATACCGTTGTATATCGTATATACTGTCGGTCAGAAATAACATTTTGCATGCCGTGCGTAACCTGTGATTCTACTCGTATCACAGGTGTCCATGGAAAGTGGTGATCACTTATGATCAGGTGATCCGCATATTCATTTGCCGCTACTGGAATAAAAAAAACATCTCATTCTCACTTAAAACAGTCACTGTCGTTTATTTGATTTTTTTTTTCATTGTTTAACTAATATGCTATACAATATACTAGAAACCATTTTGTTTCTAATTAATTTACCTTAATTAATTATATCATACATATTCAAAATTGACCACAGTTTAAACATATAATTTCTGAATGACGTAAATCCATTTTGCTGTTTTAGACTTAAAATACACAAGGGGATAAACTGATAGACAGTAACTTTTTCCTTTGTAATATGTAAGGATTATCAATGGACCTAAGTAACTGAAATTTAGTAGGAAATAACGAATCTAAATACTAAGGAGACTAAATATTGTTTATGAAAATTTTCATAAACAAATTTTAATATATTTGAAATTAACCGACAGTTTCAAAAAATCACACACTTTTCTTTATCTCTCCTTTGACATGGTCATCAATTGTATGTAACTGGTATTGGTTAAACAGGCGTATTCAACTAGTAATTTGCCATCTATTGTGTGAATTGTGGCTTTGTGCTATTATAAATTAATAATTAGCAATATCTCTGCTTATAGTACATTATATATATGTCTCTTTGTAAATAAATGTATTGATTTCAACCCAATTAAGATGATAAACAACTCTGTATAGAAGAGAACAATCAAAGCCACAAAATCCAATCTAATCACTTCGTATTCCAAGAACGTGAACAATTAACCGAAGTGCATTTCGGTATTATTGTTAAGCTTATTAGCGGAAGAGACATCTTTTGTCTTCTCGGAGTATGGTCTAAGTAATAAGATGTTGTTTATTCGTTTTTTGTAAGTGTACCTTTTTTCATCGCCTTCGTTTTTTTCAACTGTCTACCGCATGTCGCATTACCGCCGGAATAGGAGTTAAGTAAAAGGCATTATGGTAGCGCCCATGGTTCAAGTGTTTTAATGATTTAAATAAATATTGTACTTAGTTTAAAACATGCGTCTATCATTTGAATAATTGTATATATTATATATTCCTTACTCTAATACGTAGATTGAAATTAAAATGTTTAAAAGAGTTAAAATCTCTATAGTATTATCATGCGTTATTAGAGTAATGTATACTATATATTTATGGTATAATGTTACTATTTAAAATAATAAAATACTAATGTATATGATCATGATTATTATTAACATAGGTAAGAATGTAATAACCCTGTTTATTATTATATCGTAACAAAAAGGTTTATTTTATACTAATTTTTATTATTTTTAAGGAATATTTTAAAAAATTACTAAAAGTAAACTGGAATAAATTAATATTAAAAATATATTCTAAAAAACAAACTTTTACTAATATGCGCTAATATTTTGTTGATTTTCTTCCTAATGTGTATGGCAACAATTTTTAAATTCATCATTAGGACTGACCAAACACGTAATACTGGAAATTCGTAGGTTTGAAGGAACTGCTTTTATTTAACTTTGCATGATTTAATCTCAACAAGCTAACAAACATTGTATACTAAATAAAAACTTGTAATAATAATTTAAGAAATTTTACACTTACTTTAAATATATGTACTAGAACCATGTATCTGTCACTCTACAATTACAAATTGATTAAAACTTAACTCGTTGGTATCACATTACTTGTACCACACATCGTGTTCGTTCCATTGACGACTATTTATCAATGTCTTGTCTACTGCCGCCAACCATCCGATTACAACGTGACATTCTCATTTCTTGGCCCCTTGTTCCTGCAGATTTACTTATAACTCGCCTTTCGCCTTTTCATTCCGGGACTTTGTTATTAATCTGTTACATCATTAATTAACATCAGCTACGTTTATCTTAAGTGTTTGGAGCTTTTTAAATTAATTCTATCTTATATTTACGATTTATATAGTTAAAATTTTCTATTTTGATTGCTGATAAATTTAACTCTTTAATTAAATATTTAACTATAATTTCAAATACTAAGGTCTCAATACAATATTAAGATTTTGTTTTTTACAGATAGTAGATAGTGAAAGGTCTTAAACATGATTGTGATTAACTACCGTCATCTTGATTACATCTACCACATCATCTAAACTAGAATAGATCAAAAGGAATTAAGTCAAAGGAGGATTGACAACAGGAACACGAACAGCTGCAAAATAATAAGCTGAATCTTGATACACAACGAAAGAAAATATATAAAAATCCTACCTATGTAGAACAAGTAAAAATTATTTGAAATCTAGAATAATTTAAACATAACTATGTTACAGTTTCTATGGAAGATTTAAGTCGTGATGAGGTTGCATATAACATTTATACGAATAGTTGGGAAAATTGTTAAAAATTGTGATTTTCTGAATGTCTATTATGGTATTAACAATAGTGTTGGGTCTTAGAGCATATATGGTTTAATCTACCTATATTTAGGCACGCCTAGAGATGTAACTTATTTTCTCTATGGTATTCTAATATCTTCAGTATATTCGGTATCGGTATATCGGTATGATTCTTCAGAGGACTACTCCAAAAATTCAGTTTAGGTGATCACATTTTAGATATAGATATTGCTAACTCGGGAATCTTGCGAGTCAAGGCGGCTTTTTGTACTGTTGGTAGCAAACGAATATGGGGGACACCTGATGGTAAATGATCATTGCTATCCATGGACATCAACGATACGAAGGGAATCAGAGATGCATTGCCGGCCCTTTGGAAAGGAGTAAGCTCATTTCTTGAAGGGTTGAAATTTATATTGGTCCAGAAACGCCGCTGCTGAGAGTTCATGTGTTACTACAATCGACGCAGCTTACACAATTTGTTTAGATTTTGGATATCTGTCCCTTGCAGGACACTTGAAGATAGTCGCTTCTGATGTGATATCGAATTTAATAACATTTTAATAACTATTCATAACAAAACTAAAGTATATTTTATCAGTGACATAAATGCATACAGTTTTTATTCTACATTTTTCATCTCCATATGTGCATCACAAAATAATGTCCAAAGTTAATCTTAACTATCGTTATAATTACTAATCAAGAAGACATTCCGGAACATGAACACAATTAGGAAAAAGTTAAGGAGACCTCTTAATATAATCATCTCTAAAAACAAAGAGTGTAGTTACAATATGACTCCAGTACGCATTATTGTTTATGATTCAAACAATAAAACGAAGCGTATTGACAGTTCAATCGGTTCGGCAGTTTTATTGACCATTCGGCTTTCAGTTTTATACGTAAGTGCATTGGCGTGTATCTAGAATGGTTTTAAAATAATAAAACACACATATACACATTTTATTGATTCGTAATCTGAAGAATAATGGGGTATTGTTCACATACGCTGTGCTTCGTCACACTGCGTTTCATTCAGTTTTATGTTGACAACTTGAACAAATTAAAACTCAATCATTTTCTCTGGAAGCAAGCACAGCAACACTCCTCATTGTCACGATCTTTGAGAGAGATATCTAGGAAATCTATTTCAAGGTGGTAGAGCCATGCTGAAGCTATTATAAGGTGCTTGCATTCAGTTCGGTCAGTGAGAGTGGCCGGAGGCCTGTTTCCCATCCTCTCCTCTTCCCTCTTCTCTCCCCGTTCCCTCTCCTATCCCCATCGCCCATTTCCCTCATCCTCTAAAACACAGGCTGGCAACGCACTTGCGACTCCCCTGGTGTTGCTAGTGTCTATGGACGACGATGATCACTTAACATCAGGTGACCAGCCTCTTTGTTTGCCTCCTTCATGACATAAAAAAAAGAAATCTTTTCATAGAAATAATTAATGGTTTTTTCTATTAATACCAAAACTTTAAAATACTCCAACATAAACTCTATATGAAGTTATTAAATTACTAGCGATCCTGGCGGATATTACCCAGTCCTGATAATAAAAAAAAAAACAAATAATATACCTAAACCTTCATTATGAATGTCTTTATCCACTTGTGAATACCACATGAAAATCCGTTCCGTAGTTTTCGAGTCTTTTGCTAACAGACAGACAGGTTACGTGGCAGAAAACTTTGTTATATAATATGTAGTGATTATTATTTGATTCTTGGGTGATCTTTACCTTTTATAGGATTTTCCTGCTCTAAAAATAATATAAATTTTTGAAATTAAGTCACAGCAGGGTTTAATTATGAATCCAAATGGATTATTAATAGAATTATGAATGAAAGTTATTGTATGAACCGTCTATACTCCATACTATACATTTCAGCATGCAATAATACTTTATGTATTTACATTTAGTAGTGGTAGAGCCAAGCTGAAGTTATTATTGTTTTCAGCACTAATGGGTCGGCTCGTCCGGGGAAGCACCACCCTCTCACAGGAAACCGACGTGAAGTAACAGTGCTTGCATTGTTGCGTTTCGTTCGGTCAGTGAGAGAGCCGGAGGCCCACCTACCTTCCCCTTCCTCCCTCCCCCCACCCTCCTCCCTAACACAGGTTGGTAACGCACTTGCGACTCCCCTGGTGTTGCAAGTGTCTATGGACGACGATGATCACTTAACATCAGGTGACCCATCTGTTCGTTTGCCTCCTATGACATAAAAAAAAAACATTCCATAAAGACAGAAAATGTTAGTTTGTGTCAATTTCGATATCCACGGTAACCTTACCGCGTGTTTTATTTCGAGTCCTAAGGCTATGAAACTCATTTCGTTTCACGTAATTCGAATTTAATTGGCAGTCGAGACCATCTGTGTTGGTGCGGCGTGTAATTTGTCGCGTTATGGGTGATCTATTACAGGAATTTGATGGCTTCTTTATCGAAAATAGTTTTTGATGTTATGGATTTTTACTTTTTATAGATTACATACCTATCGCCCACGGCTTTGGTCGCTTTCTGACAACGTATGAGTAAAAAAAAAAATGAGTTAAATGTTTTAACATTTTGTAGTATTTTAATCGCTCGCAATTAGCAAGATGACGTCGAAATTACAAAAATAAATAAAAGTGTTTATTCTCTAGAAGAATGAAGGGCAACTGACTGAACGTAGTTAAGGGGCTTGTTGTTAGAGTCTAGTGTTAGAGATCCTTTGAGATATTTTGTAAGTGGTAGAGCCACGCTCATGCTAAAACTGGTTTCAGCATGAATGGGTCGGCTCGCCCGGGGTAGTACCACCCGACCCACAGAAAACCGACGTAAAGTAACAGTGCTTGCATTGTTGCGTTTCATTCGGTCAATGTGAGCATCGGAGGCCCACCTCTCCCGTCTAGTTTATCTCCCTCTTCCTTCTTCCCCTCTCCCCCCAACATTCCCCACCAACATAGGTTGGTAACGTACTTGCGACTTCTCTGTTATTGCTGGTGTCTATGGACCATGTGTGTGTGTGTGTGTGTGTGTGTGTGTGTTCGTCTACTATGATATAAAAAAAAAACAATTATATTGTTAAAATATATATAATTGAAGTATCTACATTTAAAGAGTTGTTTTAATTATTTTTGTTAGTAGCTTGTTGAAAAAATTAGTTATAAATTTGCTTTTGAAGTTATGACAAAATTGATATAATGTAATCTAATAACGGATGGATTAACATCTTAAAATACTACTGCTTGAATTATGAAAATTTGTGAGTTCCTTTTATATTGTAGTTGAGTACCTAGAGAAGTATTTATGAATATTCAACCTTCAATGAAAGTGTATATGAAAATCCATCATTTCTTAGTCAAGTAATTGTTTTAAATATCTTTACTTCAATACTAACACTAATCTATACTAATATATAAAGCTAAAGAGTTTGTTTGTTTGTTTGTTTGGTTGAACGCGATAATCTCAAGAACTTTAGATCTGATTTGAAAGTTTCTTTTAGTGTTAGATAGTTCATTTATCGAGGATGGCTATAGGCTACATATCATAACGTTTAAACCAATAGGAGCTGAGCACTAATGAAGAATGTCTCAAAATCGCGCTATTTTGGAAGCTTTCGATGCGTGTTAATGTCAGTACTATATGCGTTGCCATGGTAACGCGATAACAATCTCTCGCAAATATTTTCATGGTTTATTTTGTGTTCCTATTAGAACAGTTAATTCTACGTTATTTTTGTTTCCAATTTTTAATTATACGTGGTACGTTTATATCGCAAACATTTCTAAAGTTTATTTTGTGTCGCTATTCAAAAAGTTTAGTAGTAATAATATTCATCCAACAAGATAGTCAAAGGAATTAATCCATACTGCCAATTCTGAAGTAGTTAACATAGGTAGTTTTTTTCTATATCCAAGATAATGTAAAGGTATAAGCGCCAAATCCTCTATGTAATATTTCGTAAATTTTTATCTTCTTAATTTTCAAGACAACATAATTCATGCTTCGCGGTATTATTTATCTTTCATTTCATTTATGCACAATAAACAAACCATATTACATAAAACTCTACCAATTTAACACAATATACAGATAAGTAAGACAAGATTATGAATAAAATATAAAATCCACTACATGACAGACTAAAATCCCGCCAAAAACTCCTCAAAAACTTTATTCTACGTTAGTTTTGTACCCAATTTTTGATTTGTGATATATTACGTATAATAAAAGTAAAGTGAGTGTATTTTATATTAAAAATATCCATGATGCTACAAATATCAACATTTTTTTTTATTCTGTGGATATGTCTGTTTTTTTTTATTTGTTACGGGTAATCTCCGAAGCGGCTGGACCTATTTGAACGATTTTTTTTTTCTTAGAAATTACTACGCTATTGATCTAGCAAGGTCTTAATAGCTTCACCGGACTACAAGTAATATTTGAACGGGAATTTTACGGACAAATAAGTAACTAATTAGCTGTTTTATTTTAAGCTAGCGGGTTCAGCAGACGTTGCCCGCCCTGATAATAAGACAAACTATACCTATACCTTGCCCAATAACCATTTTATATATTGGTGAAAACGGCATGAAGATGCGTTCTGTAGTTTTTGATCTTATCGCGAACAGACATATAGACAGACGTGGAACAGGACTTTTTCTTACACTATGTAGTGATAAGCTGTTATCCGTGCCTTCGTCCATGTGAAATTAATCAAAAATATGTTGTTCACTGTAAACATACACGAGCTGTACTGGACTCCAAGATTTTTTTATACCAAAAGGCAGCAAACAGGCTGATGGTAAGTGGTTAACGTCGCCTATGAACAACTGTAACACCAAGGGTATCGTTGTTGTAATTGAAAGTCATATGTTTATATGTGATTTAAATTATAGCAAGGTATGATAATAACTTAATTATATCGACACTATGGACATATTATATCTATATAATAAAAGATTTAACACATATTGTTCGAAAATGTATAGCTTAATATTTTCATTACTTTCTTATATAGTGTAAGTGGGCACTAAGGGTCATATATAGCAGTTTAAAGTTCCAGTTATGTGGCTGATGATAAATCTCTTCCCATTCGATTCACTATTCGTATTCACATATATAATGTACAAGTACATGTTACCTGTTACAGTAGATGATGTGCGTGTGATACTTACAAATATTTTCGAAAGAGTATTATTGTAATTTACACTAGATGTGTGATCAAAATTTTACATTTATTTAATATATTTAAAAAAAAAAACGAGTGCGGAGCCGCGGGCAACAGCTAGTATGTATTATAAAGCTGAAAAGTTTGTTTGCTTGAATCTCAGGAACTACTGGTCTGATTTGAATAATTCTTACAGTATTAGATAGCTCATTTATCAAGGAAGATTATATATTATTACGCTTATACCAATCGGAGAGAAGCACCAATGAGGAATACTTTAAGGTTACTTAAGGTTATCTTACATATTTTTTTTTTTTTTAATATATTCACATTCTACGTAAACGAAGTAGCGAGTAAGAGTTAGCGTTTGCCCAAAGTAACTATTCCACGTGGACGAACTCGCGGACAGAAACTAGTATAGATATACGATAAAGAGTTGACAATAATAACTGCATACAATACGCTTGCGTAAAGACGAGAAATTTCTAGTGTTACAATATTATGAGTGAATTGAAAGACGTTTATCCAATGACCACATTTGAAATTGCCAACGTTAACCCGGCGAATGCATTCGACGGGCCCTAATGACTTTGGGTCTTAGTTTAATTTAATATTAACCGTAACAAGACGCTGGTCTTAGACGAAATTTAATACAGGTTCAGGTCTGAAGCAGACTTGCGGCAAATGTAACTTTCGTTGGCAAATTATACGATCGTCCATCGTTATTTTTAAGGAAAATAGCACGTACAAACGGTAGCATTAATTTTCTTTATTGTCAAATATTACAATAATATTTATATGAATTTTATATAACAACTAGGTGTACCTACGACTCCGTCCACGTGGGACCTAAAGTATCGTATAGCGACTAATAAAGACATCTGAATGTATTAGGACCATTTACTTATCTACTTATCTCGCGTAGTTAATTCGCGTCGTTATTAAAATTACAATAACTTTTGATATAATGTACCGATTTTAATAAAACCAAGACTAAATGCTACTCGAGGAACTGAACTTTTTTCGTGAATTCGCAGTAATTTAGCATTGATGCGTGTTTATACAGACTGACAGACATTTCTAAAAATAATGGAAATGTGGTTTATGACTTATATCAAGGTGTCTGCAAAATTTTGTTACAAAAATCTAAAAAGTATTGTCACGTTAGATTTACATTCCTATTATATGTATAGCTGAGTCCGTGGCCCATACACATGAGAAAAAACATCGCGATAAAAGGTTAGTATTTGCTATATCCACTATAGTTTATTTTTATGTCCACCACCTTTAAGCCAGCTGTCACCAATAAAAAAGTTCTTATAGCTGTAAATATGAGTTACTCCCACTTTAACTAAATAAATAATAGTTTATTTATTATTTGTAGTCAAAATAATAAAAAATTATCTTGCACATAAATAACCAAGATATATTGGAATTTGTCCTTTTTCATGCAGTGTTTCCATTACACGATCGTTTCTGTCGCAAGTCTGTATCGTCAATTAACAATGTTCCTCAAACGTATGGTCGGCTTTAGTATTGTGCTGTCTGGTGCAGACGGGCCGTTAATATGCGGTGGGATTAGACGTGAGACGTCGTCGACAATACCTTGGTAACTTCACGCTTGTGATTAAGTCTAGTTTGTACAGTTTTGACTTTGCAGCGTTTAGAAATTATAAATATTTTCAAATTAATTCTAGTAACACGACCTAATTCTCTTGAAGTTTATCAAATTTTGTAATTATTCGATACAAACTTTTGTCGGCAGCTTCACTCGTGTTAATATAAATTTAATCTAGACTTCGGGAATAGTCATTTTTCTTAAGTTATTCTACGTTAATCAATTGTGTAGTTAAGGCTTGCATACGTAATAAACAAACAAACTTCTCATTTTTAATATTAGTTATCGTGGGATTTAATAATCAACATTAATTATTAATGAATCTATAAAAATAACAAATCAAATATCGTATGAATGTAGGCACGTTACTTCAAAACAGGTGCCAAAATCAGGCCAAAATGAAGCCGCCATAACGGCAATAATATCCGTAAAAAAATAGATCCAAAATAGTTAATAGTTCAGTAAAATTATAATAGTTGCTCACAAGTATAACGATTTTTGATATAAAAAAAGAATTAAACGAAAGTCTGCAGTAAAAAATATCACGACAATATTTATATGAAACAAACGTTTAAAAAATCATATAAAAAGTGTAAAAAGAGTAGGTCAAAAATTTCATACTATCTAATATTATTAAACTGGATGGTTTGTTTGGTTGGTTGGACGTGATAATCTCAGGAACTACTGGTCCGATTTGAAAAATTATTTCATTGAAAAAGGAAAGACTTGGTCATCAGTACATGCGTACGAAATCGGGACGGACAACTGGTTAAAAAAATATTACATACGTTATATATATAACATTAAAAGGCAATATAAATGAACAAAAATAATCACGAGATTTTTTCAGTATAATTACGATTAAACAAGTGAGTTGATATATTTACAAATGAGTTACATTCAATTTTAATCGCTCATACAACATATTTTTTTTAATTTCCAGTTTTTACACACCGAGACAGAAGTTCAAATTATGCCGTCCATAAGGTTTTTAATTTTTTTTATGATTTACATATTTTACTTGTGCAAAATTTGAAGATCCTGAAAAATATATAATCTATCCTAAGAACTACTAAAATTAGATTAAGCTCATTCTAAAATATAAAGATTTAGATTCAACAATGTGCTATAAAATTTTAACGGCACACAAATTTAATTATTACGAACTGTAGTCAAGTCCCGTCTGCGATGAAGGGTTAACCCCGGCTATTAAAGTAACCGAATTATTAGTAATTTAATTAACACAAATAGTTTTGGGAATTGAAGCGGAATTTATTTGAGTGACATATCATTTAACCCTTTTAATGCGACTCGAAATTAGAAGAGTTTTAATTAATTTAATATTTTAGATTAAAATCATCGATATTGTCTTTGTAATCGTATTATCAATTATTTATTAATATTAGTATCGTCTTAAGGGTCGGAATTCGATCACATTTTTTTAGGTTGGATTACTAAAGAAAATCATCTATTTAAAAAAAAAAGAAAGTTGATTGAAAAACAGAATAGAAAGATATACTTTACTATATTATCTCTGCTTTTCCCTACTCATGAAATCTATATAAACTCGTTTGTCATACAAATCATTTAAAAGTAACGTAACTACAGTGTAAGTGTAAAAGCGAGTTTGTTTGTTTGTCACGCTTTCGCTCCTTAACTAACCATCCGATCAGCATGAAATTTTGCATATATATATATTTTTTTTTTTTCAAGGGTAGAGAAAGGACTGTATACCTTTCTTTAGTAAATATGTATTGTTCCTCAATTTTACAGTAACGCAGGTCGTATGCAATAGTTAGCATATCCAGGACTATTTTAATATAAATAAAATAATCAGCCACAAACGCTTACTGCATAAAAACTCGCCCAAAGCTGGAGACTAGTCATAGATATGAAAAAAAACTATACTGAACTAGCGTACCCGGCGTATATTATCCTGCCCCGATATTAAAAAAAAATACTAAAATTTAACTTCAACCAAGTACCAGTTTTTTTTTTTCAAATTGATTACGCTATTGACCCAGAAAGTTCTTAACAGCTTCACCGGACTACCGTAGAACCAGTTCCAATTGTGTATCTAAACCCACCTGAAAACACAGGAAAGAATTCGTCAAAATCTGTCCAACCGTTTTGGAGAAGCTCAGTCACATACACACAAACAGAAGAGTTTTATATACAAAGATAATATAAACTCCATTCATACGCATTTATTAAGCGATTATATTAAACGGAGCTGCGAAACGATACATAACATAATATTGAGCTGAGTCAACAGAACAGACCCCATCATACTAAATTGCAATTCATTTCCGTAAAATAAACATGTATGCGGACACACACACAGAATTGCAAATCGACCTGTTAATCTAATAAGAGAAGCCAGGGAGTCGTCACGGTTCATTTGTGAAAAAAAATGTCATGAATTCCGGTCTCTCTCGTTTTTTTTTTGTGTTCGCTTTATTTTGCGGGGACACGACGTTGACAAATATAAAAGCATTTCCCTTTAGTGTCGTGTGTATTTCTTTTATATTTGAACAGATAATGTAGATTGGATGTTTTGAATTTGAAATATTCATATTCGGGGACTAAAGGACGTCATCTATTTGTTTAAATAAACTGTGTTTCTTTTTTTTATCAAAAAATATTTTGTCAATATTAGGTCAAAGGTATTATGTTTTTGCTCATATCATACACGCAGTATCTGTTTTCAAATGTAACATAGATTGAAGTTAATGAAAAATGCTTTTGAAAGTGGCGGCCATTTTTATGTATATTGACTGATTCGGGTAATTGGGAACGGTATTAGTTAGATAATTTAGAACGTTCCCAATTACCCATAGAACTGCTGGTTGATTGTGTATTTAAACTTTATAAATTATTTCAGATGCCTTGTAATTACGTAAGAAAGATCGATCAAACGTCTTTCTTGATTACCTCATACCATTCCCTTTTCCCCCACGGGATGATCTCAATTACCCCATAGGGTATCGGGCAAACAGGAACGGCAATGTTTTTGTTTTCGTTGATATTTATTAAAACGAAAAATTTTAAATAACGTTTTATGACTACTAAGTACATAGATAACTAAAGTTTATGTAGCAATACAATTTGATTTAGTTTATAACATTTTTCTAATATTTTTAGCGTTTGAAGTTAAGTGTTCCCAATTCCCCCACTTTTCCCTACTTGCGTATTCAATATTTGTACTATAATTCATTTTTCACATTTCATTCATCACATTTCATTTATTCATTCACAAATCATAATTATACTGATAACGTTTTAGGAAAAGTAAAAATAAAAAAAAATAAAGTCCCCTATCTGTTTGTCTGTCTATTCGCGATGAACTCAAAAATAACTAAACGGATTTTCATATGGCTTTCACCAATAGATAAAGTGATTCTTAAGGAAGGTTTGCTATGTAATTTGTTAAGGTTTTTTATTATCAGGGTGGTACAGCGTCCACCGTGCCAGTTAATAAAAAATAAAGTTTACTAAATAGCTTGTGCCTAAAATTTTGTTTAAATAGTTAAGTAGTTTCGTTGTTTGGTATGTGTTTGTGTATGGTAATTATGAATTGACTATTTTTAATTCAAAATCCTAAATACTGCTCAGTTCTTACAGAGGTATATAGTGCTCTGTATGCGAAAGTCTCGTTAAAATTGGTTCAGCTATAATATTTTGTAGATTAGCCTGGAGAAAAGACGAACACTTAATTTTTACAAACATAAACACTTAACGAGTAGTAAGAAATGAAATTTACAGTATCTCTAATGTTTTATTAAGTTGTCTTACGTAGGTATTTCTTTGAAGTTTTCTTATAAACTACTATATTTGCCCGCGGGTTCGCTTACGTTAATGGAGATTTCATTAACCTCTAGGGAACGGCACTTTTTCCTGGATGAAAGTTACTCTATCTTCTCTTCTGTACCTCTAAGTTCCGGATGATAGGTTGATTAGTTAAAGCGTGGAAGTAGAGATTAACACAGAATCTCATATATAGAATTTATATTCAATAAGGATTGTCAGATATAAAATATATTTTTAATCCTTTATATTTTCATTGGATAAGGTCGAATATGGTTTTTATTATTTAAACGTATGGTTGAATTGAGTATCCAACTGTTATTATATTCGCTTGATTGATTAATCTATTTGACGCTACGAGGTTTAATTTACGCGGAACAGTGCGGCGGTCAAATATTTGTTACTCTTTAGTACCACCACTCGGGGAGCACGTACAGGGTTTATAAAATGGTAATATTATAAGGCAAACTGCCTCACCTGGTAGAAGGTACCTTAACACACTTAGATGCTTTACAATGATTTTTTTCAGCCTAAGGGTGATGTTTTCCTTCATTAAAAACTCAAGT
The DNA here is from genome assembly GCA_014332785.1 of Antheraea mylitta. Lineage (NCBI taxonomy): Eukaryota > Metazoa > Arthropoda > Insecta > Lepidoptera > Saturniidae > Antheraea > Antheraea mylitta. The sequence goes on along the minus strand of JACEII010000050.1, from coordinate 3,479,529 downwards.
TCGTGAATCGGATTTGAAATGAAAAAAGATAAACCAGATCGAGTTGCTTGCCGGTTCTTCTCGATAACTGGGTTGTTTCCGAACCGGTGGTAGTTTTTGACGTTCATAAGTGCCTTATTAGGGCCTAAACTGAATAAAGTATTTTTGATTTGATTTGAATCTACATAAAGTAATACGTTGTTTACTTATTCTGGTTATTGGTAGGTGGTAGAGCCACGCTGAAGCTATTACTGGTTTCATCATGAATGGTTCTGTACACCAGGGTTAGTACCACCCGACCCACAGAAACACAGATGTGAAGTATTAGTACTTGCATTGTTGCTTTTCGTTTGGGCTATGCGAACACTGGAGGTCCATGCCCTCGCCTCTCTTCCCATCCCCGTCCCCTCTTTCCCCTTTGCGACTCCTCTGGTATTGCTGGAGTCTATGAACGGTGATGATCACACATCAGGTGACCCACCTGTTCGTTTCGACTCCTAAGATATTTAAAAAAAAAACTGGTAACCCGTTGTTTATACGTACATACGTGCATTCATTTACATTCAGTTTTTGTAGCAACGATTTTATTTATGTACTATATATATTTATTCCCGTTAAAATAAATAAACAACATCTAAGGTCCACAAATTTATCAAGTAAATATCAAATAATCACAAGTGTGACCGAATCGCCTCACAGCGGGTTACGTCACGTGTCCGTTTGATTAGTTCGTAGATTCTTTGCATTTTCAATATGTTTACCCTTAAATAACTCCCTTAACATTCTAAACCTTACGTTAATAACATAAAGCATAAATTAGTTTAATACAAAATTATTTTTTGTGTTCTATGTATATGTTTAAATTTAAACCCAAACGCATGTTATTTTAGGTTCATTTTAGCATGAAAATTAGGTGAGGGTTTGTAATCCGAAGTTCGAAATCGAATTAGTTGACCGCCCGCTGTTTTTGCTACTCAACACAATAGATTCCTTGGAAAATGGACGTACTCCTGTGAAATTGCCCCGAAGGTTTTCTTGTTGTAATAACTTGTGCAATTTATGTTTTGTTGTTTAAGCGTGTTAATGTTAACTATAGATAGATAAATATTTTTAACTTTTGTTTTAAAATCATATGCTATATATATATAAAAACAAAAATGAGTTGTAACAACGGTTGCACCAATTTCACTAATACTCTAGTCTAATGAAATAACGGGTACTCCGGTCGTTTTCCTGCCGTGATAATATAAACAACCTTGACAAATTATATACCAAAACTTTCCTCATTAATTACTATATCTACTGGTAAAAACAGCATGAAAATTCGTTTAGTAGTTTTTGAGTTTATCGCGAACAGACAGACAGACAGATATGGAGGGGACTTTGCTTTATACTATGTAATGATATACCTACACAAGTGTAAACATAAAAAAAGTATTAATTTACTTTGCTTTCAAAATTCCTTTGTAGACAATGTTATTCATTAATTGTTCTCATTAACGCGTGCGCACCACACCGCTTGCCCCTCTTCGTATATTGTTGAACTCGTAACGCTTTTAATCCTTTTTTAATATGTAAAACTATTTTATTTAGATCGAAAACTACCCAATAGTTCTTTGTTGATACGTGCACAACGACATACCTCTATCATTTTATTTATATATAGATAGTATCTCTCTATGATGTCTGGTAATCAAAGGAGTGAGAAAAAAAAAATAGTTAGCAATACTCAATTGAGTAAAAAACTTCTAAAATTTCAACGAATATTGTGTAAGCATCTTAAACGAAATCCAATTATTGCGTACATACTATAAAATGTATTTTACGCTATCGCATAAACTATAACATCCGATTGTATGAACAACGTAATCCAGTAATCTGGCCGTAACCGGTCGCTAGAGGGCTCTGTGTGCATTTTATGTGAAGTTTAACAATATCTGTCAAAACCTAATACTATAAAACGCGGTATTGTTACGCAGTGATGCCCGTTGACGACTTAACGTGGCTTTGTTAAAGTTTGTGAACCACTGAATGCTACTAATATAATTATGAAGTACATTGATCTATTTTTGAAGTGAAAAAAAATTAGGCAGGGATCTGAAATTCTGATCGGTAACGTTTTTGTGTTACGATGCAGTTATGGGGGTAAATACTGTCGGGTAGAGTGGGAGTATTGTCTAGCTTGCCTTCGTGTATTGTAGACCAGTGATATATGTTTTTCACTTCTACCGCTTGTTCACTTCACACTCTAGCTAGATATATGTTTTTTTTTTTTCATCTGTAAGGTCTTATCTCAAATGTCGTTAAAATGTATGTGTGAAACAGAACGTAGTGGTAGAAATAGTATAATGATATGATTGTCTCTGTTGTAATCAGTGGATGGCGCACAAGTGTATATATAAATGATCAGACGGTTTTTGTATTCGGATCGAATAAAAAAAATTTAAGGTGGTTTTTATGTTTAATTCTCGAAGTAAATGATCCCACATGTATATAAATTATAAAACTTATTTGAGTGTTTTTTTAGTTATCTTTGAAATTACTGGTGTAATTAGAAAAAAAAGTTGTGTTTTATAAACTAACTTATTGGTTATGTAACATCATGCAACTATATTTAGAAACCGTGCAGTTACAATAATAATTGTGAGTATATAAGCGAGACTCAAGTATTAATGTATACGAGCCACAAAATGATGCGTAGCTCTATATTGATTGCGTAATTTTGTTCATATTCTGCAAATAATATTAAAAAGTAAGAAAGATACATTTATTCATCATATACAACACAGATTTAAATGTACATACACAAAAAGCACTAATTAAAGTAAGACGAGACGTGTTGCATGAGGTGAAAAGGATTTTATCTCAGCATTAGCTGCAGGTTTGCATGTAGATTCCATGTAGATGTTGCATGGCAGCGCTGGTTTTCAGACAAAGCCTTTGTATTTGCCTACACAAAATTACAAATACAAATACACGGACGTATGTACATTACGATTCCAAATTAATATTATACACGCCCTAAATAGTATAATCTAGTACTGCCTACACATAATACAATATATACCATTTTCAAACGTCAGTATTTTCAAATATATTACTTAGAAAATAAGAAGAGTCACCTAAAAATATCATTTACATAGATTGAATACACATCTATATATTAATACGTGAAGCAAAAAAAATGTACCCCTTTTTTAACCTATTTCCCCTTAACGGGTGTACTTGAAATTTGGCATAGTTAAAGTTTATATGGCGGAGAAGTGCAGAAAGTTATTTATTTTATATAAGTTGCATTAGAAGTACATTAAATTAATTAAAATATGCACTACTCACACTAATGCTTGAATTTTACACGACATATACATCCATGTAAATAAAAAAGACATTTAGACAGCCGTCAATAATTACGAACTTCAAAAAAGGTTGTGAACTGTGAAGGAGGTTGCTATGCTCGACTGCATGTATTTTATTAACTCTTACCCAATTATTATTTTTCATCCTACATTCAACAATACTATATAACTATTATTGTAATTTTAATTATTTTTTATGGTGAACTCATTTCAAATAATGATTTATAAAAAAAAGAACCAGATAATATTTTGTATAATCAAAATAAGAAGTTTGTTCATAAAAGTAATCCATGACTTAGACCTCCGCGGTTACAATGTTGCGGTAAATTTCTTTATTTTCGTAAAGTTATATTTGGTTAAAATTTGAGCTTTACCACCACGTGGTTTTTGTTTCCAATTTATAATTAATTTTCATTTTCATTTGCACATAGATTTTTTTTAATGATTATATAATAAAGATCATGGCAAATGGCAAATAACTGAGCAGCCATGATGAAAACCTTTGATTATAGAAGTATACCCTTTGACAAAAGCACTCTAATAAAGTTCAAACTTTAAAAAATCAATTAACTATGGTCAAATGTCAACCACTGGGCGCCCACTAGTTTTATATAAATAATTCCATTCTCTTTTTAATTGTCGGGAGTGAAACCAATCTGCAAAGCTAACATAAGAATAAAATTGTCTCTGTACTAGACGCAGAGAAATTCCAAAATTGTTTCCTTCTGGAATTTATATTTAGTGTTACAAGTTAACTTTTATATGTACTGACTTAAATATTTTACATCTCACCTTTGGAATTGTATAGCTTTTATTGGACGTTTAGCCTAAGTCTTGTATTGCGGACCCCATCTGCTCCGAAGGGTTAAACTGTTATGTGGCCATTGCGAATAATGAGGAGTGTTTAAAAGAAATTTACACTCCACGGGGTGTTTTTGTCATGCTCCTATTGAGGGTTAAGAATTACTTTTCTTGCGTTCAATGGCTTCCAATTAAAAAACATTTTTTTTTTCATCTCAACTGAAGGCTCCACTTGCAAGTGTTCACTTCCTGGTCTTTTTAGGAAAAGATAAATAATTTTAAAAAATATATTTAACCATCTTTAGAAAATATCCGTCTATCTTTTTGTTTGTTAATGTAGGCATAACTGGCGAAGTACTAAATAAATGAAAACCCCATATTAGAAACCTAAATTATCCTATCTCTTCAATTGGGCCAGATTATACATAGAAACGGAGTTCATCGTGAACAAACATCATGCCACTGGATTTTTATATATTTTTATGTTGTTAAAGCGATTTAATCGTTAACCAACTCCAAAAGCCTGGAACCAATTGTTACTATTGATGACTCAGTCCAAAACGTCATATGCCACTGCGTATTGCAAACAATACTGTTCAAATTGGAACACAGATGATCTCGAATATTGCCGCTTTGTAGCAACACTGAACCTGATACTGTTTTTTTTTTGTATATCTTTGGAAGCAAACAAACAGGTGGGTCACCTGATGTTAAGTGATCATCACCATCCATAGACACTAGCAGCACTAAAGAAGTCGCAAGTGCGTTGCGAGCCTGTGTTTGGGGAGGTGGGCTTCCGGCGTTCTCATTGACCGAACGAAACGTAACAATGCAAACACTGTTACTTCACGTCGGTTTTGCCGTGGGTCGGGAGGTAGTACTCCGTGCGAGCTGACCCATTCATGTTGAAACCGGTAATAGCTTCAGCGTGGCTCTGCCATTTACAACGCTTGGTTTTACAACTATTCAAAAACTTATTTCTTTTTTGAGATACTTATCATTAATTGTTAGTCATTGATTTATAAAAATTGTTTAAGATTAGATTACATAAGCATCACCGTGGCAACTTTCTTCATTGTTTACAAAACGAGCCCAATAATAAGGTCCTTCTTAAGACTTAAATTATGCAACTATATCGTACTAAACTTAAGTGCATGTTCTTATTTCTCCGTTTCAATACAATTTCAACTTCCTTTCTTTGTATTAAGGAAAACTTCTGGTTTCACTAATTATAAGACGTCATGTAGGTAATTGGAGCTTTAATAACCACATAGTCCTTATTATAGAAAACAATCAAACCATAATCCTTGTCAGATCCATGTAATAAAATGAACCTATAAATGACATGTAGCCATAACTTAATAGCTTGTGCCCTAATAAACTGGAGATATACATGGCAGTAATAATATCCCATTTGTTCGTGTAATAACTACAGGAGTAACTTTAATGTTTAGGTTTTATGGGAAGGATCTAAAATATTACTGGTGCACTTAAATGGTTAATAATAATACTGGCTGTTATACAGGTTAGAAATAGCGGTGACCGTCGTGGTCTGAGCATTTGTCAAGTCACAAATTATGTTTGTCAAGCTTCAAAATATGGCTGTTATATATTTAAAGAAAAAATTACCGTAAAGTAATATAATATTCAGATTACAATCATTTCATATATTAAGTAAAAACTTCGCCGCCATATTCAGAAATCTATTGATTGGAAAACTTTTTTTAAGCTAGAAAGAAACACTATAATGGACACCCACTCACTCTGGAAGCTGTCCTGTATCAGATTCTTACAGAGTGAAAAAACCTTAAGGCAATGTAACGGAATCGTATGAGCATTCACCGCTTCACTAGCGCGAAAGCAAGGAAACCCACTGTTCGAGACATCCTGCTCAAATTGACTCCTTGTCCACCGAACTAGTACGTTGGAAGGTTAGGTCCCCAGATCCCCTTTTCGCCCGTTAGTCAAGTCTAGTCTAGCTGGCCTCCTGCAACCGCTACCCGCCAGTGCTTTAATGAGGTTGTCTCTTCACCCTCTATGACAATTTTACGTGGTTTTTTCCACGGTAATATTTTAAAGAGGTTTTCTCCCTATTGGTGGGAAGCCTAAAATAGCACAGTATATACCCATTTTTATCTTTTATTTAAAAAAAATGTGTTATTGGGAAGCAATTTCTATTAATATAGTGTTTACATTTGTCCAACTAATTATATTATGTACATTGGGAACTTGATATACATCAGACTTACTCTATACAATATATGGTGGTTGGATATCGCAGAATTAAAAATAGGTACAACAAGAAAGAGTTTTATAATGATGGCACTTCCAAACTTCTTTACTTTTAAAGAACTGTAAGACATAGAAAAATTGATCGTATTATACATATATCTAAAGTCGCTTGGACATCTATAATGCTACTGAAGTAACTGTATCCATGGAAAGCCAGGTGAGTTGCTATTATTAATGCAAAGAAAATGAAGCGGAGTGTACGCACTCTCGTATATATAGCGTAAGAAAATGACTCTGAAATCCGAAGATACGTTAAAATTGAGTTAGTACTTTCTTTGAAACTGTTCGGAAACTTACAAAATCTCTCACGATTGTTAGTTGAATCTTCGCTATTACTGTGAAACGTCTCAAACTAACATTATACGTTAGGAGCTCCTTAGAATCGGTCATTACGGGAAATTCATTCTGAACGATTCAGATTATCTGTTCTTTAAAGTGCTTTCATATTATTGAATCGTTTTCGTGAATGTATCCTGTAATCAACTCCTAACAGTATAATATACTAGCAATTGTTCGCGACTTTATCCGCTCTTGTATCTTTTTAAATTATTATCATTACTGACACATCAGCCTATAAGAGAGACCCACTGTTGCAGCCGCGTAAATTAAATCAGAAAATATTGCGTCAGCGAGAATAGGAACATTTTATTTTTTGATCGCTCCTGACACTCGCGACGCCTCTCCAGTTTGGTAGGTAATATCGTATGGGAAGAGTGTGTGTACTTTGAGACAATAATGAGTCCCTCGTGTCACACTAACCTTATTTATGATTGCTTGTCGTACATTAAATGCGTGTCGTGATCACCATACACCATCCGATGATGGTGATATCACCATCTCAACTCGTCGGCGCCGACCACTGGCATCGAACCTCGTATAGTACCGGTGAGTGACGATAACATTTTGCTATTGTTCTCGCTGACTTTGTCTCTTTTTCGCATCATAGGTTTTTCACGTGGAAGCAACCACCCACTGCAGAGCTTCTTTCCAAAGAAAGTTTTCGTCATAATCGCTGCGACAGCCCACGATGTATTGGCGATTTCTAAGATATCATCTTTTGATCATTATTATCAACCTATAAGAGACCCACTGTAAGGCCATAGGCCTCTTCTCGAAGGAATACGTGGGCATAATCACCACGCCAGCTCACGACGTACGAGTGATTTCAATCTCTAAGAAGTCTACTATATTCAACTACAATTCAATTCAATCTTCACATATACAGTGGTACTATAAGAACATTTCTCAGGTTCAGGTTTCTTCATCAACAGTCGATAGTGTTGCCAATTGAAATAAGTAAATGAATGCAAAATCAAAAAAAAATTGGTTGGTACATTTTTGAACCTACGGATTTTTAATTGGCATTCCATTGGTTAAATCACACGACCGACAATTCTGACGATGAGATTTTTGACTTGAAATAAATGATGATATCATACTTCAACTTCAGTCAAGTTTTAATTATTTTCCAATTTATTCGACAATTCATCATCACGTTTTGGTAAATGTAAACAATATCGTCACAGTTGTAACACTCGACCCGACGCAGTGTTACCCCTACCTCTTTTCGTCACACAGAAACGTTTCCGATCAGAATTTGAAAGGTGTTTAATAAGTGTGAGTTAATGATTCAAATATTTTGCTTTAAAGTATGAGGTTCATATTTTATATGTCAGCGTAGAATAATTAATAAAGTAATATTTACTTCCGCTTCGTATGCGGTAGACGGGAGATTAGATGTTGAAGCAGTTGTGTGAACAAGGTAGCACTTAGCCGATTAAGCCTCGAGGCTAAACTGTGGAGATTTGTTTGCGGAGACTGTGTACGCTCGATTGATGCACGTTCCGGTTATCTCCTGGTGTTCTATTAATAAACATTATTATTGATAGACACGTATCTCTCTATCATTAGGCGAATTGAGAACGGATGAGTTAATCTCAGATTACCTATAGTAAATATTCAGATATAACGGACAGTAATTTGATAACCAACGAGATCAAATATGTTAACATGTGTTGATAAATAACGATACATTGTTTCTGAATATAACTAGGTGTGAGCTTATGACCACACGGTAAAAGTGGAAACTTGTAAAGTTATTTTAATAAGCAATAAAAAAAACATAACAATTGGCAGATAAGACGTACTTTTTATCAGACAGTAAACGTGGTTGGTGACGACTGGAGTCGAATATACACGATTCAGTGCGTCACCTACCCGAGCGTGATATTTCACTTTCATTTACTATTTATCGCGCCTAAAAAAATCAAAAATACTTTATTCATTTTAGGCCCTGAGTTGTTCAGAAAACAACCCAGTCATCGAAAAGAACCAGTAAAAGACTCGATCTGCTTTATCTTTTATATACATACATATTTCATATAAACCGTTATAGATATTGATAGTTAGATTCCTATTTTAGTGGATGCAAAGACGTCCCTCGTCATTTCCAGACGTCATCATCGTTCACGTATATTACCTACATCCACCCTATAAATAGCCTTTAGACACTAAATCCCAATTGACAAGATGCTTGAACTATCTGACAGATCGGTAACGTGTTGTGAAACTTTTGTATAAAATCTAATACCTAAAGAAGTATAATTTCAATTTAAAAAATTATAGTTTGTTTTTCTGTTTGTTTGAACGTATAAATCTTTAATCAGAATTAAAAAAGTCTTTAGGCATTTTATGAATTATTTAATGAGCACACCTATATATATAACTAAGCCTCATAACATAATTCTTAAGAGTTGAGCCTTATAACATTTGTGAGAAAGTATGGCAAATGAGATATAGATGAGATTGAAGGAGTTGGATGCCGAAACGATTAACGAAAAAAACAGTGAAAAAAGAATGAAAAGAAAACAATAAAAACCGAGTATAACGAAAACGATCGAACTGTGAATGCCTATGTCAAAGAAATAACATGCCGCGTGGAACAGACCTGATTGGCTCGTTATGCAATAATCGTGGTTTATAGAAAATACAAAATAATATAAGTAATCATGTTTGGAGCTATCGAAAACTATTAATGTTTTTTTTGCACCCCATGCTTTTAATGCATTTTTCAAATGTTGATAGAAAAAGCCATGAAATATTTTTTTTTTCTGAAAAAATTAATCAATTTCAACACACGAATTTTAAACAAAAACTTATCTTATTGAATATTAATAATAATGTCATAAAGTTCAGACTCCAGCCAATACATAAATAATAACGACTTTGATTGATCTGTGTTGTGACCAACAGCCCTAACTGGTATTCCTTGCAATATTTTAAATGCGATTTAGAGATATGAAAGCAACCCCCAATTTAGGCCTAAAGTAAACTACATTGTTCTTTTCAGACGGCAAATTCATATTTGTGGTAATGGCGAATAGGGAAGAATATCGTTTTATTTCTTCAACTCATTTGTTCTCGAATAAAACATGGAAAAAATGATGCGAGAAAAATGATCGCTTATGGGAAATATTTGGGATTCAGTGAATACATTTTTATTTGAGAATTATTTTGGGTTTAACGCTAACACGCAGCGGAAGGTCTATAGAGAACAAAACAAGTTTTTTTTCTCGAACTGACTAGCAAGGTTTTAACATCTCCACCCGACTACTAAGGCGAACGCTTAGGGCACTTAGCCGACTTTATTTGACAACTAACTTAAGGGTGCACCGCACACCTCAGCTTGGGCTGTTGCCTGATACGTGCAATTCGCGACCTATCTGAGCTGACCCAAGCTAACTATTCATTTATATATGAGTTGTTGGAATATATACGTGTACCAAGCATACATACCTCAACAACTCTTGTATATATTTCGTATCGGATAATTTTCTAAACTATTTCAGTTTGATAAGGGAAAGAAACAAAGCCCTTCCACTTTCATGTGTAAGTGTATATGCGTGCACGTGTGTGGGGGTGATATGTGTAATGTTGTTGCAGTGATGTAAGATTTTACGTCACTGTATCGCGCGAGCAGCGCACTCAAGAGCTTCACGCCGAGGGAACGGACCTTAGTTTGAGCCGCTGCCGAGGGAAGCCTAATCTGGTGTGCGGGAGCCAAATTTACCCACGAAAAAAAAAACGATTTTGAAACATTCTTCATTAATGCTCTGCTCCTATTATATGTGATGATATATAGCCTGTAACTGTCATCGATAAATGAGCTATGTAACATTGAATAAATTTTTCAAATCAGACCAGTAGTTTCTAAGATTATCCCCTACGTCACAAACTCACAAACTTTACCTCTTTATAATATTAGTATAGATTATTATTTATTTTCGGAAATGTTCAACACATTATAATTATAAAACTATAATAGTATTAAAATAGATGCAGTATTACATTAAGACCCCAAAAAGACTAGACATAACGTATTTTTAAATATACGCATCCTTACGTTCTGAGTAGTGTTTGATATGCTTAGTACACTTGCGCGCTCACAGAGTTTGAGTCACCGGGTGAAAAGGCTGACTAAAATTAAGACCTGCTTAGTTTTGCCAAATCCCTTGGTGATTACTCAAACATTGTAGACGTTTAAAAATCTTTTATATACTGACACTCATTTCATTATATATTAACCATGTCCACGACTTTCTCCACGTGGAAACTAATGTAACCAGTGATTCATAAAAACTTCTGAATGTATCAAGTCTCTTTACTTATCTACTGTTCTCTCGTACTGACGCCGCGTCATCATTAAAATTACAATAACTTTTGATAGTGTAGAACGATTTTAATGAAACAAAGACTAAGTTATTCTCGAAGGTATGCTTTATGATTTTATTGGTGTGGTTTTGTTGTGAACCCAGTACTTTAACAGTGATGCATGTTCACACAAAGAGACAAAGAGATAGACACACAGACATTTCTAAAAATGATTTCAATGTATTTTATTAGTTATTCCTAGACACCTGCAACAATTTTTTTTCCAAACATCGAAAAAGTACAGACACAGATTAACATTCTTATTATATGTATAGAAAATCCATATAAACTCTAGAATCGCTTGACTGATCACCATTAAAGTTAGCAGTATTAAGATATATTTTTACATTTGTCTGCTATTCACTCAAATTCTAACTACTACTAATTAATACATTTTTTTTACACTTTCACGCCATAACATTCAATCGATCGTCACTGAATTTTGTATTTATGCCAACCTAACCTTTTTCCTGAGAAATATATCAAATCTAAATTACGGCGAATAAAGCCACGAACAAAAGCTAGTTTTATTATATCTCGCCATTGCACTATGGGCAAAAAATTGACGCTAGAAGAAATTGGATTGTTAATTTCTTTTCGTTTCTGTTAAGAGATGTTATAGTTTTTAGTTTTAGACTAACAGTTTTTTCAATCGTTACTATGACAATCAACTTAAAATAGTTATATAACTCAAATATATTAATTACTATATACATATATGATCGAAATAACCCATAGAGTGTGTTTATCAAATAGACATAAAATTATATCATTGATCTATAGATCAAAAGGCTTATCAAACATGGACAGCAGTCAAAGAGAATCATTCAATAATATTTCCAGTATATCTTGAGCTACACATTATTTGTTATCTCAAAGATATAATTTTGCATTTCGGTTTAACGGCAGCTCATATTAAATTGGCAATAATTCAGCATTAGTAATGTATGACCGTATAATGAAATCTGTGGTGCGTTCTAAACAAATGTGACAGACGGATAAGTTAGTAAATAAACGGCTTGGAGATTAGTAGTCCGACAAAATTGTAATAGATGTTTTTGGTCTGTGAATTTTCCTATTTCTGTACCTCATATTTGAATGCTTTTACAGCCCCGATATGTATAGATTTTTTATAGAATTAAATATTACTTATTAAGGATGCAAATTAAATTGAAATAATGACAGATTTGAGATCGTTTATAGGTAAGGGTTTATTATTAGAAACAGTAACGAATTGATCAGTGTAAGATTTTCCGTAACGTTTTTCCTGTACGTTAGTTAATAGATTTATATCTATCTTCTAATACCTGTAAACGAGTAATTCTTGTATATTTTTATATATTCAGGATTTCGAAAACGGCGCCAGCGATTTCCGTGAAACTTAGTATGTAGGTGGTTTCGGGGAGGATAAATCGATCTAGCTAGATTTCGTTTATAGAAATTTTTTTTATCTGACTCCTCAGGCAATGAAAAAATATAGGTAGAATATAAAGGTAAATTTCACCGCCGCTGTCAAAAAATCGGCTACTTCGAAAATGCGTTTAACCCCAGTTCGAATCCGAGTGACAGCGAAAGAGATACCTTTCTTAATATATTTTTATGGTTAAAAAAATGCTAATTTTCTGAGGCAAGCCTAACAGTTAAAAAAAAAAGTTTTTTCAAGGACCGAGCTAGGCTTGGTTGTCCAGGTACTTTCCAATTATACAAGTATATATTCTAAATTATGAAACGGTGTTTCTGGTTAAAGATAAAATATAAGTTTTAAATACTAAACGGTTTGTGGCCGTAGTTCTGCACGGGATAGCATTTTATGCACCATAACTATAATCCTGGTGATACACACGTACGTCGGTTACGAGATGACGTTTTATTGCCTACACGTGAATAAATTTAACAGTTTAACTGATATAAAATTTTGATGACAGATTATCTATACGTTCAAATGTTTTCATGACACTTTTCGTTTGAACAATAAAATTTCGTAAAATATAAAATCGATAACATTTTGGTACATTTCAGTAGTCTTTTTATTTACTCTGCCATGCTTCGCTAATATATATAATCTATATAAATAGACGAAAAAATGTATCTTCTATGTTTGTTAGCTGATTTTCTATTTTTTATTTTTTTGTAATTCATTGTAAATAGGTTATTTATTTAGATCAAGTAATCACCTGTAATGTCACAATTCACTAAATAAATGTAGTTTTATTTATTTAAAAGGTTTATTATTTGCAAAAAGGACTTTTGATATAATATAATTCCGAATGTGAATAATCATCCATCAATGATTCCTGAATGTGCTGTGCCTTTTTTCAATTGATTATGCTATTGCCCTTGCAACGCCTTTACAGCTTCACCGGACTACACTATAGCTTGCTGTGGCAGGAATATTCCTAAAATACTAAAATGGGTATTTAAAAGCTGACCTACCTAACCCGTTAAATACTTCGTTACTCGCTTTAATCAACATGTGACTTATCCTTCGGGGATAGTACTTATTTTCGAACGTTGAGTACTCCATATCTTTCTCTGTACCCCAGACAACATGTATGCAAAATATCAAGACGATTGGTCGAATAGTTACGGCGTGAAAGCGTAATACACAAACTTATATTCCGTTTAAAATATTAGTTATGATGACGTCACGTTATCTAATTACACACACAAATACACAGGTTGCTGATAGATGAATAATCTTAATTTTTACAAGAAGAAATGAGAATAATGCTCGTGTATTTATAGCCACATGAAAGAGTGAAAACTGATGGATAACATTTTTTTTCGTTCTAACTATGCTATTCACAGCTTCACCGGACTACAAGTTTGGATAACATATTAAGACCTTGCTAGGTCAACAGCGCAGTCAGTTCGATAAAAAAAAAAAAAACAATATATACACCAGGGGCGAGTATACAAGATTTCGTGTGTCACCGGTCCGAGCGTGATGATTCAGTATGATGACTGATCGGAAAGAACGCAAAATGTGTCTAAACAAATTTTCACTTGAACAAACTATACTAATATTATAAAGCTGAAGAGTTTGTTTCGTTGTACGCGCTAATCACAGGAACTACTAGTCCGATTTGAAAAAATGCTTTAGTGTTAGATAACTTTATCGAGGACGATTATAGGCTATATATCATCACGCTAAGACCAATAGAAACGGAGCACCAATGAAGAAAGTTTCAAAAACTGTTTTTTTTTCTTTTGCGTGTTTCTACTGAAGCTATATAATATACTAGCCTCTGCCCGCGACTTCGTTCGCGTGGAATACACTAACACAGCAGCAGCACACATCAGTTCACAAAAGGAAGAAACATCCCGATTTTTAATCTGTGCTCCGCTCCTATTGGTCTTAGCGTGATGATATATAGCCTATAACCATTATCGATAAATGAGCGATATAACAATGAAAGAATTATTCAAATCGGATCAGTAGTTCCTGAGATTACCCCCTACAACGTCACAAACTTTACCTCTTTATGATATTAGTATAGAATAATTAATGATCATAAATTATTTTTATTTTTAAAACATACTGTCAATTCGCCTAATTTCGATAAAAATAGTTTATATATTTCTACTTCACCTTTGCAATATTTATTATGGAGCATAACACTTCCAAGTCCTAGAATTTATCTGTAGCCATATTATGTGAGACGTCATGCATAACTGTCGGGTATAGGACATTTGCACATCGACGACATACCGTGATTCATAAATCATAAATTCTGCATACAGAAATACTCACGGAGTTCATCGAATCCTTCGATATGTTTTATACTAACTTTGGATATATCGTGGAGCTATGCATAAAATAGAGGAAGCATTTAATTATTATTATATACTATTTAGGTTATTTAAAATAAAGGATTTTTTTTCTAAATTTGCATTTTTTTAATAACAGACTTTGATAATTTCTACACAAATTTCCACACAACTTGAAATGGGCTACCTTTCCCATTTATATTCTTTTTGACTACAAAGATAAAAATTAGGGTTTATTTCATTAAAAATTGATTGTGTATTCTTCTCATTCTTTTTGTTTCTAGTGTTGAAAAGGGCAGTAGATAACGTATAAGTAAATCGAGTATAGAGCAAATTATATTAAGTTAGACATTTTGTTTTATTATTAATTATTATTATTATAATAATTATTAATGTAATTTAATTTTAAAAATACGTACTAATAACATTATGTAAAAGTGGCAATCCATGTCAATTTTTTTTATCCGATTATGCCCCCCACGTCAGCAGCTCAAGCCTAGGTTCGATCCCTCGGTAGGGAGCCCTTGAGTGCGTTGCTTGCGCGATACGGTGACACACAAATATACATCACCGCTACAACACTACACGATTACCTCCACACACATGCACGCCTACACGCTTACACATGAAAGTGGAAGGGTTTACTTTTTTTTTTTCCTTTTCGAACTGAAAAACTCTCAATTTTCCGATAGTAAATATATGGAGGAGTTGTTGAGGCGTGTATGCTTGGTACACATATACGGTTCAACAACTCGTACATATATGAATAGTTAGCTAGGTTAGCTAAGATAGGTCGCGATTTTGCATGCAACAGGCAACAGCCAAGCCGAGATGTGCCGTGCACCCTTGAGCTGGTTGCCAAAATAAAATCGGCTGAGTGGCTTAAGCTCTCGCCTTAGTTTCTTAAAAAAAAAAATATTTTTTTTACGAAACGTGACCGATTTCATTATTATTATTATTTTAAATAAATCCTAATTTGTATGGAAGTATAGGTATGCAAGTTTGGTATATTTTTGCTCGTTTGATCATTTAAATGATAACAAAGGATTTATTACCTTTTTAAATACAAAAACAATGTAGTGCGCACAAGCTGAGAAATTCCATTATTTTATCTCTATAGAATATTAAATTATGGAACTCTAATAGTAAATTCGTAACTCCATTTTTAAGCAAATGCACAAGTCGGGTTCGGCACTTCGAATGGAACTTACGACGCTAATATACCTCCAGTCTAGTTCCCGTAACTGGGAAAACTTCCAGAATTTAATATTGTTTATGACACGTTTGCTTTACATTCGTGTTTATGCTGAACTTCGGGATTGCATTATGCTCCTAAGAACTTACTACCAATGCATTCAACGTAATCAAATTTATTTCAGAAAAATCTACTGTAACTTAAAATATTATTCGAAAAATATTGATAATTGGTTGTTGCATTAAAGCGATTACTTGGCTTCTGATTTTCAAATAAAGAAAATCTTACAGTGGTAATTTATTTGAATTATTTGAAATTGTATAATATTAGTTTTACAATAAGAATCTATCAATAAATTGAATGTGATAAGACAGTTAAGTTCCTCATTTCTCCAACATTTGCCAACTTATTATGAATTAATGAACTTTTTATTATTTTGCATCTATTGCCGAGTTTTTATATATTTTTTCCAAACATTTATTTTTTGTTCTGCAATCTTTTTTTGTCTCGTATATATATTTTTTTGATGTAGCCAGAATTATTGTATGTATATAAAGATAATAATAGAGGTACTTTTTTTACTTTTTCACGGAAACAAGTAGGTCGATTTCGGTTATTTGCTAGGTTTGCGTGAAATATATATTAATATTAATTTTAAATTTATTTTTAAACTTCAGCTTACTTTAGGATACATTTGATTTATTCAGTTCAATATCTAATAACTGAGTCATAGCAACGCGTGGTCGGGTCAGATAGTATTACTATAAAGTTTCAATAAAATCCTTTCAGTAATTCTTGTATGGAAGAGTAACTAATGTCCATATATTTCCACAAACTTTTTTTTTTATATCAAAGGAGGTAAACGAACTGGTGGGTCACGTAATCTTAAGTGATCACCACCGTCCATAGACACTAGCGACATCAGGGACGTCACAAGTGCGTTGCCAGCCTGTATATGAGAGAAGGGGGAGGGGAAGGAAAGGGAAAGAAGGAAAGAGGAAGGGACGTGGGCCTCCGGCTCTCTCACTGACCGAACGAAACACAACAATGCAAGCACTGTTATCACGTCGGTTATCTGTGAGAGGGGTGGTACTACCCCGGAGGAGCCGACCCATTCATGCTGAAACCAAAAATAGCTTCCGCGGGGCTCTACCACCTACCGAAACTTTTCCATTTATTGTAGGTATTTCGATCGCATATGTATATTTAGAAAAAATCGAATACTCATTACAAGATAAACAAAATGAATCATCCAGTCCCGATAGAGCGTAATACATTTCTTTTACTTATGTTTTATTCAGTCGACGACGGTAAATAAGTTTAGTTTCGGACAAAATGTTCCCATGTGACATAGATACAACAATTTCGCTAGTTACTCTTTACCGTCCAGAATATTTAACGCTCACAAATTTAAACTCTACGATTAAGCAAATACAGTCGATGTATGTGTTAATATTATTTTCGTAACGGTAAATTTAAAGTTGTCATTGTATTCTTTGCGAGGGATGCCGGCCATCCGTCAAAGTCGGTTTTATTTATCGTTTTGGTTGAATTTTATCGAACTAATAGGTTCGGAGATAAATTTACGATTGCTACAGGAATCGTACGCTGGAAAGGGTTGTTTTTGTACAAAGAAAATTCTCAAAAATATTTATTTCCTGTATTTACCAATCTTATTTATCGTTTACAAATGTTCGCTGTTAATATTATGTATCTCACACGGACGCTTTTCTTGTTTATTTGAAAATATTATAAGACAAAGTTGATTTTGGCGTCTTTATGTGTGTTTATTTTATGATATTCAAGTTTTTAAGACATTTTTACAATATCCAATAATGTGAAAGTATTAACTACAAGACGGATTACATAATTAATATAATTATATGACAAATTTTGATACAGTTTTTTCATTATCGCTTAGAGAATTTCTTCCGAAAGTTTTACATATACACATTACGCATATTATATGTTAAATATTCATTAGTCTTAACACGCAGTTTTTGGTTGCTTATGTTAGTAATGTTGTCTACACTTTTTGAAATACATAAAAATAATGTATAATCGAATTATACATAGCCTAACCTAAAACTTAAAAAAAATGCCTACAAGAATGTCTAAAATGTTTATCTCTTAACGACAGCTCACAGTAATCATTTTGTCCTACACATATTATTAAATACAACTGGTTAATTCTGACGCAATTTGTATCAGTATAGCATTATTCCTTATTCAATTAAACACAACGTTGGGTATTTAAGTTTATAAAAATTGGCCTTAATAATGTATGATTTCTGTGTATATTCACATGATTATGATATTATCTGTATAAACAAATTATATACCTTCTTCGTGGATCACTTTATATACTGGTGAAAACCGCATGAAAATCCTTTTAGTAGTTTTTGAGTAACAGACAAATAGACGTGTCGGAGGACTTTATGTTAAAATATTTATAAATTTAATGCGTAATAGTTAATCTACGATTGAAAATTGCTTCAATAAACATGGATACACGTTGTTTGCACTATTGAGATGGAACTCTATATGCCCTCATTACTGTCGCTTTTGACAAATACAATACATTATTTTATGTACAGTTAAAATAGTGTATCCATTGTGAAAGCTTTTATCGCCACAAAGGTGATCACCAGACTGTAAAATGTCCTAGTATTTGTCAACCAGCACACGGAATTGCGATTCCGGAATAGAAATGTACATTATAATGTTATGAGGTATCTAAAAAAATGTTTTAAACGAAGACTGATTATAACTACTTAGGTATACTACAATATATGTTACTTTTAAGATATTGCAATGATTATACGCTTAATATGCAATTTTCTAAACATTAGCTGGTAATAAACAATATTTTTGGATTTCCAGGAGAATTAAACGTTCAACACAGTATAAAAGTAGGCTGTTTTTTTTTTGTTTTTAGATGATGTTAATTTTATTGTTATTACTAAGCCGGTAAGATTTATAAAAATATATCCGAAATTCTTCCTCAAGTACATTTGAAATCAGAAAAACTATATTCAGTTAAGCCCATAGAATGCACTAAGGAATTGAATGCATTATCTTCAGATCAGTCGATATCAGAACTTTATTAGCGACAACGTAGTGTTTTAGCCATTGATATAGATCATTTTATGTCGCTCATATTTACATTTAATTAAAATCTAATAATAATAATCTATGCCTTACGTAAGCATAGTCACACAACTTTTTCGTGTTACCAGTGATTTTTTAATCTGCAATATTTTCTAAAATATTTATAGAAATATTGTGTTATAAAGAGCCATTTAATAAACACATAAAGATATGAGCTAATGGTGAATTAAAACAGCGTGAGAAAGTATAAAAACTTAGTAAATATTTTGGTGGTGAAACTATAATTGGACCTGGGACAGAAAAATGTAAAACTATTGAGTTAAACTTTCAAATGTAATTGTATCACAATAATGCATTATATTTAATACACTGCAGGGTAATTGGAACACAGTTAACTGAAAGTAGAATAGATGTAATTATAACGGGGTAGGACTCAAATGCAATATCTAAGAAGTAGATAGCAAACAATAAACCAAGACCAATAAAATCTAACGCGTGAAGCAATAAGAAAGACAATATTAATTACTTCGAAACTGACAACCAAAGTATACCAATCATATCCCCTTAATTCGACGGAATAAAGTATAACTTTGAATAGACAGAGAAGACGATAAGCTTGTGTAAGAAAGGATGTCGTCCACGGGGCTAGGGACGGAAGAACGCCAAATATATGGTGTTTTAGGTAATTAAATGTCACATAGATCAGAGATTAATGATGTGTTACGATATGTGGGTGAGTTTTTGATTACTGTATATACAACTAGAAACTATAGGTTGTTGGGTAACTTTTGTTTTATTTGGGTCAGCTGATGAGGACATATATTTCAAGAATAATGGCGACGGCTGATAGATGAGGATTTCTTTATACTTACTGTTATAACATTATCAGAATTATCACAAACGCAATTAAT
This sequence comes from Antheraea mylitta, assembly GCA_014332785.1. Lineage (NCBI taxonomy): Eukaryota > Metazoa > Arthropoda > Insecta > Lepidoptera > Saturniidae > Antheraea > Antheraea mylitta. The sequence goes on along the minus strand of JACEII010000050.1, from coordinate 3,459,403 downwards.
TTTTTTTTAGTACACTGCATTTACCACAATTCACTTTTTAAAGCAGAATAATTAACCATTTAATAATCTATATTAGCGTGAATTAGTTGGACCGAATGGAAGGAAAAAGTATTAAATATAGAAGACTAGACCAGTCAAGTTCTATAGAATCTAATTTGATATTTAAAAATTTTAATAATATATGAGTTAATTAATGATAATGAATCAGATATTCTCTTCACGTAGTCGTAAACTCTGGCGTTCGGTTGTTATAGCGTCAGTAAATACGTAGATGCCCACCGAATATATCGTTGTAATTAAACGGGTACATTTAATAATACCGTCTATGTATTTATACTGTTAATTACAGATATAATTCCGTCGTGTAATCAACTAGAATTATTAGAAAAAAAAAAAAAAAACAAAAAAACTGGGGGGCGGGTACATTTTTCCGGTTTCTATTTGCGTTACTTATTGCCGATAAGCAACTTGGTTAGGCCCCCTGAATCACTCAAACTTTTTACTCGTAGCAAGAACGAGTTGTTCGGTTGAGTGTTAGTAATAAAAACCCTTATTTTGATCCTTTCATTCTTTAGGAGCATTTTGCGTTCATTTAAACCAGGAATCAAAGTTAACCACTACGCTCGAGTCAGTGATGGACTGAATCTATTCATGTGTTTCCACTTCTATCGTATGTTCTTAAGTACACATCCAATTTTGGTAATTGTAGGTTCAGATTAATTATTTTAAAGCCTATATGACAGTTAATAATGACATCTCATAACCTACCATTTAATGATTGGCTTAGGGCACAGAGTTCGCTACAAAATAGGCATAAACACATACAACATAAGGGGTATCGCGTAACATCTTAAGACTTGAGACACCCAAGCCAACCTCACCTGCACGTGGTGCACCCTGCTGATCAACGAACGAGGTAATAGCGAAAGCGGGGTGGTAGGGTTTTACAGCCCGACTGGGTCGCAACCACCATGTATATGGCGAAAAACCCCGTCATAGTGACTCGCTTCTGCGCGTCGCGTTTCGGGATCAGCCTGTGCATATCCAGTACCGGGTGACTTTCGTTATTATGGCCGGCATGACAGCGGCGACCGGCGATGGATAATCTGTCTCTCGGTGGTTGCCGATGTTTTTGGATTGTACTATGCTTAACATCAGGCGTAGTGCAGTCACTATGTCTTGCTTCAATAAAAAAAAAATACAAAAGTACATATAATCGATAAACCATTATACGTAATATGTAAAGAATACAATAATAACGCAAGGGATTTGGATATATTTCATGGAGATATAGGCGAGGATAGCAATAGTGAAAGTATTCAGTTGTTTTGTATTTAGTAACGATCATAATCTTTCTTTGTTATTTTTAATTAATTCTATAATGTTTAACATGCTGTGTCCAACATTAATAGGAAAACAAATTTAGTTCTGTAAGCTATTATTATGTTAAAATAATACATATAGTCCGCCGGTGGGTCAGGGAAACCATTAACACTCCGTAGACCAGGGTGTTTCAAAAATGTAGTCCGGTGAAGCTGTTAAGACCTTGCTAGGTCAATAGCGTAGTCAGTTCGAGAAAAAAAAAGGTGTTTCAAAAATATATATAAATATATATTTTTCCTCGGAACCACGCTCATAAGTTTCGTTTAATGCCAAAATAGGCCTATGAAAATATGAGCCCTTAATATTAATATTTAGGTTGTCCGCATCGCACTTTTCCATTTCCCATAAGAATAACACAGGATTTTTTTTCTTTTCATTTATATAACTAATGAACGATATATCGTATTGCAATACTCATTCATTATTTTTGTAGAGAATTTAACGTTCTACAAAAAAGGTTTGAAGTCAATTTTTGATAAATCAACCCAGTCAAATGTTATTCAAGATTAAAGTTTAACTTACTCTCAGCTGTTTTTTTTATAATACTCTCAAATTTATAAGTTTATGGATTTCAAAACTGTGGACACTGTGGAAGTCAAAGCAATTACTATTTACATTTCCCCAATATAATTAGTAACACAAAGATATATTAAGTAGCAATATTATTGTTATTTTAGTAATATGTCAATCTATATATTCGTTCTTATTTATGTATATACATTATCTATCTCTAATATGGTGGACCTAGTAATGTTCCGGCGGCCTTGTAGTTCTGCCTCTCGGGTGTGTCGTAGCGGTACCGGACGTAGTCATTAATAATTATTAATATACATTTTGTGTTCTTAAAACATAACTTGCTTCATATGGTCCCGTGAAAATGTATGTACAATATTTAAATCTTTTTTTTAGTTTGTTCTAGTCTGCAGACTCTTGGTCCGCACCTTTTTTTTTGCTTATATGTAGTATTTTTTTTTACGTAAAAATCGTATCCGTGAGCATTATATATATATATATTTTTATTGTTATTAGTAAGTTATTAAATATTAACTGTTTAATTATTATTAATTATTTTTGGTTTAATGACGTTATTGTTTTTATAGCGCTTGCATTTCCATTCTTTATGGCCATTTTTAGGTTGTAATCCACAATATCCCGTGCCGGAGCGTCCACGGCCCGACGTATGAACCTACTTATCGCGTCGTCAGTCACCTCGATATAGTAGACACAGGTGTCGGTGTGCCTAGATATTGCCACTATAGCATGTGAAACGCTATCGTGGATTTGCACCCTTCTGCTCTTTGTTTGCAGTATCACCACCGATTTGAAGGTCATTCATGGATTCATGGACTGTCAGAACGCGCGATCCTTCCCCTACCCCGTAGCCCTTTTTTATCAGGGCTTTTTTCTCCTCCTGTGTGTGTACCAGGAAGAGAGTATCGGGAGAGTGTGAGGGTATTTGTTCGCCCTGATAGCCCCTGATGCTAAGAGATCTTACTATCGGTTTCGGTGAATATATACCGCCGTATACTTGACTCAGTGCATAGGCTACATCCATCGGGTTCCTGTAAGTGCAAGTGAGCTGTTTGTCAATACCGGCTACGGCCGTTGGTCTGGTATATGCCATCCGAAATAAGTTTTCCCGGTCGATGTAGGGTAGTTGGTTGATATCTCCGATGAGGAGAATTTCGCTTGGTTCCGCCAACCAACCGGCAATCAGGGGTGCCCCGAATATTTAAATCTTCGAAACAGAATAATACCACTGAGCCATTAATAATATTTACAAACATAGCCTTTTGTCCCTTCTCGGCGCCTACGGGCGGAAGCGCCGCCCTAGCGGAAACTGCCGGAACTAGGTGCAATAATTATTAATTGCTGCCCTGTAAGACGATAAACAGTCTTAAGACCTCTCTATGGGGAGTCCAGAAATAAAGTGATTTACAAATAATAATGTTGATGGAATTTAACAATTCAGATTAAATCGTTTGGAAAATTCATTTATTTGTCTGATTACTTATTATAATAAGTTTTACATTATACTTGGGTATGTTTTCATTTGTATCGGAAGGTAACTAATATATGACTTTGTAGGAACTGGTGAGGGTACTTCACTTGTGCAGTTATTTTCATTTTAACGAGTTTACAGTGTGAAGCATACCTCTTCCAATGAAATAGACTAAGAAATGCTCTAAGAAATACAATTAAACCCAATAAAATAGAACAATTATTTCTGTGCAATATTGAATTTAAAATACTTAGTTAATATTTAACAGATGTAGGTATATTTCTTTGGGTTGCCATATACGAATTTTAATAGTTTAACAAGAGGCAAAGGAACAGATAGGTCACATGATCTAAGTTAAGTGATCACCAGCGTCCATAGATACTAGCAACACCAGAGGAGTCCCAAGTGCCTTGCTAGCTTGTGTTGATGGAGAATGGGGAAGGGGGAAAGGAGGAAAGAGGAGGGAGAGGAGGAAGGTGAGCCTCCGGCGCTATCACTACCCAAATGAAATACAACAATACAAGCACTGTTACTTTACGTCGGAGTTTCTGTGGGTTGGGTGGTAGTACCCCGGGCGAGCTGATCCATTCATGATAAAACCAGTTATAGCTTCAGCCTGACTCTACAATCTACCATAATGATATTGTGGTAACAGCAGTATTTTTTTTAATTCTCGAGACAAAGGAAGCGTCATTGGCTTTTCCCGTATTAATCATATCAGAGACAAGTATTAAAAGTAAGGGGAGGTAATTAACATATTCTCGGTAGCTGACACCTTTCACAACTTCGTTTCTCATTAAGTTGTCATTAGCGTGATTTTACCTTCCCTTGGTATATTATTTTCTTTTGGAACATAGTGATCTTTTAGTGAAAAGCACAAAGTAATTACATAACAGCAGCGATCTGCAAGAGATTTATAATCCTAATTTGTAATGCTGACATACAAAATTCTTCGTGGTTGGGTATGCACTAGCTATGTCACAATTACGATAAAAAGCAAGCATCGCTGTTTTGGATGTACCCTCAGTTGTATGTTGAACAGAAAGAAGTCAAGTAAATACTGCTAAGTCCTACCACTCCACTTTTTAATATCACGAATCATGTCACTATGTCGGGTGTTACACCTGAGATTTGGTAGCGGCGCTGTTGCCATTTTGCAAGTACTATGGATATATTATGCTTTTGAATTCACATAATTATTAGATTTTAACTTATATGCGTGTCTTTTAAATCTAATTATATAATATAAATATCATTTCATTGTCACTAATGTATACAAATAATGTATCTATATATTAATACGTGAAGCAAAATCTTTGTACCCCTTTTTAACCTATTTTTCGTGAACGGGTGAACTTGAAATTTGGCATAGTTAAAGTTTATACGGCGGAGAAGTGCAGAAAGCTGTTTATTTTATATAAAATGCATTAGAAGTACATTAAATTAATTAAAATATGCACTACTCATACTACTGCTTGAATTTTACACGACATATACACACATGTAAATAAAAAAGAGATTTTGACAGCCGTCAATAATTACGAACTTCAAAGAAGGTTGTGAAGGAGATTGCTATGCTCGACTGTATGTATTTTTTAACTCTTACGTTCTAATTACCATTTTTCATCCTGCATTCAACAATGATATTATAAAATATAACTATTATTGTAATGTTTATTATTTTTTATGGTGAACTCACTTCAGATTATGATTTAATAAAAAAATGAGCCAAATAATACTTTGTATAATCAAAATAAGAATTTTGTTCATAAAAGTAATCCATGACTTAGACCCCCGCGGTTACAACGTTGCAATTCAACCTCATGTAGTGACAAAAAATAATTTATTTTCAAAAGCTAATTTTCCAAACGATGATACTGGGCTTATCACTATTTCTCATAATGAACACACTACACTTAATTCAATATCACCCAGAAATACCACCCACCCATGGTGTCGTGTAAAATTAATTGATAATTGTGTCATGGGTTGCGATAAATTTATTTTCGTAAAGTTATGTTTGCTTAAAATTTACTATGGAACTTTGGTTTCAAATTTATAATTAATTTCAATTTTCATTTACACATAGATTTTTTTAAATGTTTAATATAGTTAATAATTAAAGATCATGGCAAATAACTGAGTAGCCATGATGAAAACCTTTAATTATAGAAGAATAAAACCCTTTGAAAAAAGAACCCTAAGAAAGTTCAAACTTTAAAAAATCAATGAAGTATGGTCGAATGTCGATCACTGGGCGCCCACTAGTACAAATAAAATTCTTCATTCACTTTCGAATTTTGATTTTATAAAAGCAAATAACAACTGAAATTTTTGTTTTAATATTAACAAGAATTTTTTGATACTTTGCTCGATGTGGCTATCTTTCTTGCATTTTTAGTACTGATCAATAGAATAAACCTATTAATTAATGTGTACCAGGTGTATAAAAATATCAAAACATAAACATTCAATTAATATAAAGATAGTGAGTTGTCAGTTTGATGAACGAAGCTATACTTCAGAATATTGTATTTTGCTTAAACTTTAATTGCAGATAATTTATTCAGGTTCTATCAGACAATACATTGAGGCAAAATTTGCACAACAAAAGCCTACAAAAGAGCTGCAATTCAACACACAAAATCCCCGATCGTAATGAAACCAAACCTTAGCACCGGTCCCATTTGCAAATTCTCGTCAACCCTTAATCTGCCTCTTGCATTTTACGAGACCTAAAGCAATATCTGTCAATGTCCTTATCAATAAATTTGGGCGTTTAGAACCGACGACGGCGTCGTTTGACGATTTGAGGCGGGAGTTGTAATCCGCGGTCTATGGGACCCCATCTGCGCGCAAGGGTTAAGTCCCGACAAATAGACCATTTGCAAATAATAAGACGCAATGAAAGAATAAATTAAGGGTTCGGGAGGCCTTTCCTGCGCCTCCGAGGGTTGTATTGAACTGAACGCTTGGTTACAAAAATATAAGCACAAAAATTCATTTAACTCTGTACTTATTATACTTATTAGGCGGATCAAAGCGACCAAGTGTCATTTTTTGTAAAAGAAAAAACTATTCAAATTCTAACTTGAGTTCAGAGGTCTTAAGTAACTTGATACCATATGGGTAGCCGCCACAAATATGGTGAGATAAATCTTTGAAAAGTTAAAAGTGTGAACAGATATAGGGGAAAACTAAAAAGTTATGAATGGATTGTATGAAAGATGATATGTATATAAAAGGTTTGAATATTGAGATAATATCTGACAAGGGAGAGTGGATGTAGAAAAGATATTGTGTCTATTCTAGTTAGGCGAATAAGAACTAAGAAGATAATGAAGATTCAGGTCTGTATGACAGAAGTGTCTGTGTTTGCGGGGAAGAGGAGACGTAAAAGCGGGAGTGAGGGAAGGGAGAGGGAAGAGGTGAGCCTCCGGAGCTCACACTGATCGAACGAAAAGCAACAATGCAAGCACTGTTACATCACGTCGGTTTTACTGTTTTTTTTTCAGGTGTCATTGTTGTTTTAGGATGACGTTAAACTTACCACCTACTTTATTTTATCACAAAAGGTAGCCTTGATGCTGTTAAAACTCATATATCGCAACGCAAAGAATTTTTTTTTTATTTTTTATTGTAGCACGGCAACGTGACTGCCCTATGCCTGATGGTAAGCACAGTACAATCCAAAAACAATAGCGACAACCAAGTGACACACTATCCCTCACCGGTCGCCACTATCATGCCGGCCTGTAAAAAGCTGGATATGCACAGGCTGATCCCGAAACGCGACGCGCAGAAGCGAATCACTATTACGGGCTTTATCGTCATGTACATGGTGGTTGCGACCCAGTCAGACTTTAAAACCCTACTACTCCGCTTTCGCCATTGCCTCGTTCGTTATTCAGCAGGGTGCACCACGTGCAGGTGAGGTTGGCTTGGGTGTCTCAAGTCTTATGATGTTATTCGACACCCTTTACACCCCAATGTACGCTTGTTAAATATTAACTAAATAATTTTATTAACAATATCGCACAGACAGCGATGGAATAACAATATAAAAAGCTAACGTATGATGAGTCTGATTTTAACTTTTTATGTCGAATATAAATGTTCTGGACATTTTTTTTTTATATATCAAAGGAGGCAAACGAACAGGAGGGTCACGTGATGTTAAGTGATCACCACCGTCCATAGACACTAGCGACATCAAGGACGTTGCAACTGCGTTGCCAGCCTGTATATGGGAGAAGGGGAGGGGAAGGAAAGGGAAAGAAGGAAAGAGGAAGGGACGTGGGCCTCCGGCTCTCTCACTGACCGAACGAAACACAACAATGCAAACACTGTTATTTCACGTCGGTTATCTGTGAGAGGGGTGGTACTACCCCGGAGGAGCCGACCCATTCATGCTGAAACCAAAAATAGCTTCAGTGGGGCTCTACCACCTACAATTTTTTTTTTTTAATTATTTAAAATATCTAATATAAATTACTACTGCTCATAGTTGAAGGATTTCTTGGTTCAGATTTCTCAATATAGCTTCAAGTTGGTTAGCATCTACTTGATTTATAAATACAATCATATAGAAGAAATGCAGCTTTAAATTCGTCTTTAACTTGCCGTATAAAAAAATACAGTAATGATATTATAAATATGTGTAATCTTTACTCACTCCTTTATCTTAAAGTGCATTTCCAAAAAGCTAATGTAGTAGAAAAATAATTTATTGGCGTTATTATTTTGTAAACACAATAAATAATAATGCATAAGCGAAAGGGTCAAATGCCTGTTTTCCATTACAGAATATAGACGGAATATTATTCAATGGAAAAAACGGAAGGGTCAAACCGGCCCCTGTTGTGGAAAAATGTTAAATTTACCGTCAAGAACTGGTCATTGGAGGGTTCTGTGGTGGATGGCGCGATATTTTTGCCGCTTTGTGTTTCCTTTGCATTGATTTCCTTACGAATAACTGGGCGGGTTAACGTGTGGTGCAAGTTACGCGATTAGCAACATCTGAAAGATATTATCGCGAATATTGTACAAATTGTTACATGCACTGGAATTTTATTAAATGTCCGTTTTTTTTTATTATTCTTAGGGTTGTTTTAAACCACAATTTTATCCGGTGTTAAGTGACAATATTACCAAAAAGGTTTTTAATAAGCTAAGCCTAAAGAGAAAGTAACCCTCAAATCTTGTTATATCTAAAATTCTTAGTGAATTTTCAACTTAACATTTTTTATATATTTTCAATCCTTAAATTAATCATTTTTAATATTATTTTGAATTTTACTCATATGCGTAAAAACATTTTATTTGATATTGGTTCTAGAAACATTTTCTTTCAAATAAAAATTGTAGCCAGTACTTACGTGCGATAGGTATGTCACAGAAAATTTTGTGCAAGTAAGAGATGACCTACAATCACCAACAAAATAGCTGGAATTGCGAATATCCTCGAAATGCTATAACACAAAAATTACTGAACTTTCATTCGCTCAAATAAATTGAAATTTTTATATGGTAAAAAAAATGTATTTTACGTTAAACGCACTACACTTATGAATTGTACTACACGTTGACAATTCAAGACTTTTGCCGGTTCAGAACTTTTTTAAACCATTTTCCGTGCAATAAAGCGGTGTTGAATCCGACACGCATTTCAAGGGTTAGGCGCCCGGAAAACAAATGGTATTTTAATTTGGTCTTTCTAAAGTTCTATGATTTAGTGTTTTTAACAACGGATCACTATATTATGATGTCTTATCTTTTTCAAGAACTTATTATATAATGCTAAAAGGTATTTACATATACTGCAAATATCCCACTGTTGGACAAGAATGTCAATCCTTTCCTGTTGTTAATTTCTGCAATACTTAAACATTTCTGAATCGCTAAATCGGCTGAACCGATTCTGATGGGTCATTCAATTACTAATAGAAGACTGAAATAGTAAGAACAACAATAATAATAATCAATAATACTTTTGTAAAGTTCGATTAACTATTTAATTTTATTTTATTTTATAAACTATTTACTTATTTAACATCACGCTATGAAAGAAGGATCGTAATAATTGCTATAAAAAGTTTACAAAGTAAAATATACTAAGCTAGAATGAAAAGAAGGTGTGGAGTATGGGTAACGGAGGTGTAAAAACATTGAACACGAATAAAATCGACGAGCACAGCGATCTCGTTATATCCGAATGAATGAATACTTAATTGTGCCTTTTATGGTGACTATCTTAATGTAATAAAGAGTTTTCTTCCAACTAGCCAGCGGTTTTGTTATCAAGAACAAAATTTATCATAGGTAGTGCAAACATAAAAGAAGCAGTTTTTGAATTCGTTCTTTCGTTCGTTTGTATGACATGTTAATCTAAATAATATTAAGTGAAGATACTTTCTTTTGTTTAAATATTTAAACCTTTCACTCGAGGGCTCTAGTGCGAAGCCATCAAACATATCAGTGATAATTGAGGATCGAGGCTCGCGGATTGTTATGCTCTTGATAACAGCAGATAATAGAAAGAGTACAAAAACGTTTCTTATATTATTACCTTTCCTATTACGACAACAAACACCATAACAGTAGCTTAAACTCATACTCCAAACGTTTAGAGCACTATAAAATGAAACCATTACAGACTCGTAGAAAGGTGGCTGATATTATGTTTATATTCAAATTGATTCACGGCTTCCTAGAATGTTCAGATTTTCTTCAAAGAATACCCCTGAGTGTCCCACGTATAGGAAGTCGTTTATTGAACCGGCAAACATTTCATCTCCCTTTAGCTAAATCTAATGTTGGTCAACATTGCCCCTTATATCGTATGCTTTCATTTTGTAATAGTTTACGTTTTAAATTTGATATATTTTTTAATGTTTCTTTGGCCTCAACTAGAAAAATAATTTATCTAAATGTTTAATTTAATTTAATTTTACTTTTAATAACATATAATTGGCTTGTTAATTTATACATGTCGTGTTCACCTTTAGTAGAGTTCGTGTCCATTTATGTTCACTGAGCTCAGTTTTGTGGACCTTAAGTAAATAAATAAATAAATAATCGTAGTTTCCAGTTGCTGGTCTCTCTCTCTCTCTCTTTTAGGATCCTATGACCCCATACTTCGAGGCAAAGAGCAAACATGATGTGCTTCTTCATCTCCATTTGTCGATGGTTTGACACCTCATCTCAATCTAAATGAACCCAATTGTCGTAGACTCTGCATTGATGGTGGTAATACTAATAGCACCAAAATTACCAGACCTCTATAAAATACGTGTTGACATTATGTATACCTATCTTAGCATTATCTTTATATTTATAACTCTTCTGTCCGGGTGTATGTGACTGAACTTCTCCGTAATGGCTGGAGATTTCGATGAAATTCTTTGTGTGTGTTCAGGATTCAAGAATGGTTTAGATTCTCAATTGAATCTGGTAGGTGGCATTGCGGTAAGCTGCCTCCCGTGAAAGGCCTCCTGTTCCCACCAGGGCTACGACCTCCTTAGAGGTCAACGTAGACGCTGGGTGGACGTGGGGAGGTTCGCCTCCTACGTTCGTCCTTAAGCCGGGCCAAGGGGAGAGCGGTCGGGGGGTTGGTCTCTCCATTGCACTGGTTCGGCCGTCTGGGAGACAGTCTATGCGTGCCAGGCTGTCTCTCATTAGTGGGAGGCCCAGGATCTTTCTTTCTGGGCCGGCCGCTGGGGGACATGCGGAATACTTCTTCATCCCTTGTCCTCCATTATGGCGGTAGTGGGTTTTAGTCCATGTAAAAAAAAAGGTGGCATTGCGGTTGAACTTTCGGATTTTTCTATTATCAAAGCAGGATGTCTACCGGGACTCTATAGTATAAATATTATACAAAGAACATACTACTCTTAGCTTTAAATCCGTTGTCCAGTCACCCAAAAGTAATTTAAAGCTTCATGAATTTTAATAGCCACTTTACTTAATAAACTAAACAAATATTCAATTATCTTGATTTTGTAATGGACTGTTTAATTATTCAATATTGTAATCACTCGGACATCAGAGTGGACGACAATACGACCCTCTGTCCAAGAATGTCCGATAACAAAAACCTATTTAAACAGATATTATGTATGCAGATTGGGTTCTGTTATTCCATTGTGAGATGTGTTAAGGGATTTCATTTAACGAAATGCATTTATTTACCTAAAGCCAGAGTAGGCTTTTTATATTTGTTGTAAGGGTAATGTGTACTTGCTTTTTTGGTTTTCTTCGCATTTTTCTTCAGCGACTTCATTTGATCGACCAAAAAACCTGTGAAAACCTACATATTGGGGGACATGTTAAGATACGGTTAGAATACTCTTTTGTAATATTCTCATTTTACACGTATGGGAAAGGATGTGTGTCGTATCAAAATCTCTCTTTTTCATTAAAAAAACCCTACAAAAACAAACCTTCATTTTTTTTTCGAACTGACTTCGTTATTGTCCTAGCAAGGTATTAACAGCTTCACCGGACTGCACATATAAATTAATAGCTGAATGTATATAAGAATATCACTTCAGACTAATTTTATTTTTTAGGTACTTACGTATTAACGACCAGCTCGCGCTGTCTTTGTTTCACAAGTTAAGCCTAACCTGACTTTTTATATTATAGCGGGCAAACGAACAGGCCGATCCCCTGATGTTAAGTGATCGTCAACGTCCATAGACACTATCAACACTAAAGGAGTTATAAATGCGTTGCCAGCCTTTTAAAGAAGTGTACGCTCGTTTCTTCAAGATTTGTAACTCGTTTGTAACTGAACGAAGACGAGAAATTTGAGAAAAATAAATCGGTTACGTAAGTTAGATTTGCGAACTCAAAACTTTGGTTCAAAAGATACAAGTATAGCACACCTTGAAAGAAAATAGAAGAGATCGCATCACGTTGAATTTTAAATGCCAATATACATAAAAAATATGAAAGTCTCTATAATCAGGTCTGATATTACATTGCGTATTTAATTGAAGCTTAATAACACTTCGCAGTGTTACGTCACTGATAATTGACAGTAATAAATCAACATCCGCACCAGTGTAAACCTAATTACGCGAACACAGTACCTGAGTGGGGGCTGTGTCTGTCACTAGTGAACTGTAGTTAATTGCACCAGGATTATTGCGTACTGTATTAGTGTTATTATCGTCTTTATTAATTCTTATTAATATTAGAAATGCGAATATTGCAATAAAATAATATCTTTAGATTTTATTTTTCGAACTGACTACGCTATTGACCTTGCAAGGTCTTAACAGCTTCACTAGACTACTAAGGCGAGTGCTTGCGGCACTCAGCCGATTTTATTTGGGCAACCAGCTAAAGAGCGCTCGGCACACTTCGACTTGGGCTGTTCCCTGATACTTGCAATTCGCGATCTATCTGAGCTAACCTAAGCTACATATTCATATTTATATGAGTTATTGAAACACATATGTGTACCAAGCATACATACCTCGACAACTCTTATATGTATCTTGTGGTTTTTTTTTATGCTATTGGCGGCAAACGAACATGTGGGTCACCTGATGATAAGTGATCACCGCCGTCCATGGACACCTGTGAAACTACAAGAATGGTGGTGGAAAATTTTTCTAAACTATTTCAGTTCGATAAGGAAAAAAAACCCTTCCACTTTCATGTGTAAAGCATGTGTGCGTGCACGTGTGTGGAGGTGATATGTGTAATGTTGTCGCAGTGATATAAGATTTAGTGTCACTGTATCTCGCGAGCAGCGTACTCAAGGGCTCCACGCCGAGGGAACGGACTTAGCCTAAGCAGACTTCGCGACAGTCCTAACCGAATAATGAAAGTGCTCGTAGACACATACGATAGTTCTTATTTGAAGCACTGATTATTGGTGATTATATAATTACTGAATATTGTATTAATTTATTTCAATTAAATAGCTTAGTAATTTTATTTATATTTTTAAAATGGAACTATGTTACCTTGTAAATAAATTAATATGAGTTTATTTATCTATTATACTGCTTTAACTGTTTATCGGCTTATCTTGAAATTCTAAACAACTATAAATACAACAGATAAGTATATATTGTAACTTTCAAGAACTTTCTCCAAAGAATAAACCAAATCTACATTAATTCGAACGAAGTCACGGAAACCAACTAGTGGCAATACATGTTTTAATTACGTTGTAGGTATATAAACCTATAGATATTATAAAATATCGCTTTTCACGGGTGTTTCATAATTAAATCTAAAATGTCATGTAACAAGCAATACGTAAAACAAGGTTTAGAAAAATATTAAAATTGTTATAAAAATAATCTCTAATAATACACAGAAGTATAGCAATAAGGAAGACAATAATAAATAGAATGACAAAAAAGATAATAATAATGTATGTTTGAACAATTCACTCTGTAGAAAATACTCTAAAAATAAGGGAAAGTTTAATCTTCGCCAAAATTTACATCGTATCCATTACATATTATGATTAACGATATAGAGTAGGCAGTTCGATTTGCCGCGTAGGACTAGTAGACTCGACTTTTGTAGGGCGCCCATTATGTAGGAAATTTGAAATATTAATGTATTTTATGAAGGGTCAATTACATTTTCATAAAGTCTCTTAATTATTTAAACATATGATGAGCTCCAAAATATCAATATTACATATACACGGGTCCTTATACTACTCGTTGCTAGTCTAATGCAAGGCGTGTAATCGCAATACGGCCGGATTACATTACGTAGTATGTCATGACGCGAAGTTATAAAGTTGTCTCTTGTCAAAAATACCGCTCAACGCGTCTAAATAAGTATTAACTACAAAAATTCGTTAAATATATTAATACTATAACATAAAATAAATTGGAAAAAAAGAGATCAAAATCAAAATATCCTTTAATCAATTTAGGCCTTGAGAAGGCGCTTATGAAAGTCAAAGTTATCACTGATTCGAAAAATGATCCAGTCATCGAGAAGAACCGGCAAGAAACTCGATCTGGTTGATCTGTTCGTGTCACATATTTTCACAAAGCATAAATAGTTACAAAGTTTTTAGTGAATGCACAGAGAGGAGCGTCATTTCCAGACGTCACAATCGTTCACATACTGGTCCACCCTATAATAACCTTCAGATATTAAAACGCGCTTGACATGGCTCTTGAATTCACTATCCGTGATATCGGTAAACTGTTTTGGGATTTTGTTATAAAACCTAACACTATTACCTAAAAAACTATTATTGGACTTAGTGAGCCTGAAGCATGGATGACCAACTTGTTGCAGTTTCTAGTATTTAAATTATGTTGGTCTTTTAAGTTAGCATATATATTTAATTTTGGTCACCCTAATAGAAGCCGAAAACAAAAAAAATCTTACAATATTTATCCATTATAAGGATTGCATTCCAGCCGGCTCGTAAATCAATGCGAGCACTGACACAAGAGTTTTTGACAAATGGCCCGCAGAAACAAGTGACGTGTAGAATAAATGATGTGTGACTCAGTATCTCACCTTACAAGCGTTTGTATTCTGAATAATTCAGTATAGTATAAAATTGTGATGATTTTATTTTGTACATATATTGAAATAATATGCGGTGTAAACACTTTAAATAAGAAAATCCTCTTAATACATATATAACCTTTGATATAAATATTAACCTATTTTTGAAGGCATATTACATGCGGTAATTTTCCATTCAGACAATCATTCAGAAGCGCTAGAGCCCTTATTATTCCAATTAGGGCATAAAACATTATATACGTCACTACTACTTTTTAAAATATTTTAGGCAAACGAACAGGCGGCTCACTTGATGTTAAGTGATCACCGCCGTCCATAGTCACCAGCAACATCAGAGTACGTTGCCAGTCTGTATTTAAGACGGATGGGAAAATGGGGTGAAGAGAGAGAAGTGGGAAGGGGAAGGGAGAGGAGAAGGGAGGGGAAGGGGGAGGTGGGCCTCCGGCACTCTCACTGACCGAACGAAACGCAATAATGCAAGCACTGTTACTTCACGTCGGTTTTCTGTGGGTCGGGTGGTACTGCCGACCCATTCATGCTGAAACCAGTTATAGCTTCAACATGGCTCTACCACCTACATTTCGATTTGTCATAACAAAGTTGTTTGTTTGGGGGTGTAAGGGGTGTCGAGTAACATCTTAAGACTTGAGACACCCTAGCCAACCTCACCTGCACGTGGTGCACCCTGCTAATCAACGAACGAGGCAATGGCGATAGTAGGGTGGTTAGGGTTATACAGCCCGACTGGGTCGCAACCACCATGTACATGGCGAAGAAGCCCGTCATAGTGACTCGCTTTTGCGCGTCGCGTTTCGGGATCAGCCTGTGCATATCCAATACCGGGTGACTTTCGTCATTATGGCCGGCATGACAGCGGCGACCGACGATGGATGATCTGTCTCGCGGTGATCGTCACTGTTCTTGGATTGTACTATGCTTACCATCAGGCAATGTGCAGTCATTTTGTCGTGCTACAATAAAAAAAAAAAGTTGTGAATTTGTATCTTTATACAAGTGTCATTTATAATTTTAATCATAGTATGAATCATTTTAAACAATGATATGGTTAAGGTAAAAAAAACGAATTACTCCGTGGTTATGTAATTACTTTTTGTTCAATAATTAATATATTTTATTAAATAACAATACCAATAAGATATACTGCTATATAATTACAACTAACCAAGATTTGCGATTAGAAATAAGTCCAGGTCGTCGCCATTTTGGAACGTTCGTCGTTGTAATATTCTATTGCGTAATTCACTTTTAGGAGTTTTTGGCGGGATTTTAGTCTGTCATGTAGTTGATTTTATATTTATTCATAATCTTGTGTTATTTGACTCTATATTTTGTAAATTTGTTGGTGTTTTACGTAATATAGTTAGTTAACTGTGCATAAGTGAATTAAATGGAAAATAATACCACAGAGCATAAAATTCTGAAATGTCATAAAACTCCCTGGAAGGTTCTAACAAGGGAGCCACCATCTTGTTAGAATATTGAAATAATCACATGACGTTTTTAATATTACAACGCTACACAACAATGGCAGTAATAATGTAAAATATTGGTTGCCAAAAATAAAGATAAAAAAATCACTTTTACTTCTTCACGGGCTATCTTGTACAACGTATTAAGCCAACGCAAAATCTATTAAAATAAATACCCAAAGGGTAATAAAGTTCAGCTTACCAACAAGAAAAGTGAACGGGAGAATTCAAAACAATTGAAAATCACCAGGAGAGCAGTCCACGTAAATTTAATAAAGTAACAAAACAATAAATTCCATGTAAACTACCAGTTAAGTGAATATTAAAGGAACCACGTTACGTTATTACGGTGTGATATGGTCCCCCGCTGGCCTGAACTACCGGGAACATGGCCCGAATGTGCAAAGCGCGTGACTGGAAACTTTTAAAAGATAATGAAAGAAAACTACAATATGTGGCAATGAATTACATATTTCATTAGAAGCGCTGTCTTACTAAAAATGTATACTACTTACTAATAATTGTGTAGGATTTATATTTTATTTTGTAAGACATTTATGTATGCTTAAGAAAATTCTACCGTCCAAAGGAAGAGATCCTGTTATTTTATAAAGTATTTACTTTTTTGTTTATTTGGTATGAGTAAAAAATGGTGCAAATAATAATGTATTTTATTTAGTGTGTTACTTTTATTCTCAAATCATACTCAATCAAAAAAACTAATTACGCGTCCTTCGCTAAAGGCTCAGGCTACTTACATTTTGGCTTTTCTTCGATTTGTGTTTTATTAGATGCGCCACTCATTCTAATACAGAATTCTTTGGCGTTATTAAAATTTTGCACTTCGTTTACATTAATTGAAAATGATGGCTATTAAAAATACACATATCTTAGTGTATGTAACTCGCTTACTTTTTACTAAAATTACATTTGCAGGGAATTACTAAAATAACGTGAATAAACACGCCGACTTGCAATTTAAACATGCTATGTAGTTTTGTAAGAGTTATTTTTGTAAAATTTCACGTCTAGTAAAATACATAGAGTTTGATACGGTTTTTTATTTAAACATAGCATGCTAGGAAATACACGCATCACTTGTACATCCTTAAAAAAAAATAGATTTTAAATTTTCGTAAATAGATGAAACATTTTTTTTTCTCGCTCTGACTACGCTATTGACCTAGGAAGGCTTTAACAGCTTCACCGGACTACATTAAAAACAAAATTGGCATTGAGCTAGATTTTAACAAAATGACATTTTATTTCATCTCCCTGAAACAATATAAGCTATCCATCAATCAGAAGGTTAATTTTATTCTTTGTGTAATCGATTATTCAATTACCGATTGTGATCACATAATTGCAGATTATAATAATTGTTAAGTGCTTTAGCTGAGGCGATATTATTTTATGATACAGTTCTAGCAATACCTGGATTTTACTTAGGTATTAAATTTGATACTAAGTCTTGCTCAGACCATATACAGGATGATTAACGACGTGCTGGCGATGACAGCCTGGCGCTTGGTAAACCCGTGCATTTATATACAGGTTGTACAATGTTACGACAAAATATAATTTAAAATATATTTACAATTTCAAAAGAAAATAAATAAGAATATGATTGTTTTAATCTTCGCGTTTTAATATGTAGTAGGTATTTTTATATAGTTATAGATGCAAAGAGCGTGAAGTATGACGAATAATGACTTATAAATACAGGTTTCGACTGGTGGGTGATATGAAAAAAATAATATTTCCAATTTTTAGTAATAATATTAAAGCTAGTCAAAAATTATAAAAATAAAATTAAAAAGGAAATCTATTCAAAATTAGAAGAGAAAAAACTACTGAAATTATATATCTTAGCCTATTTGTACAAATATAAGAATTTGATCTTTTTATAACAGTCAGGACGGACTAAAGTTTCTTATTCCGGTGGAATATCAACTCTATGTCCGCAGGTTCAAACCCCGTCAAGTACTAACATTTTTTTCGGAATTCGTGTACCTTTACTAATTTAAACTAGTAATACTATCAAGTGAAGTTGACAGAAAACTTTACGAGGTAACTTGAGCATGAGAAATATTCTAAAGCAAGTAAGAAAATATGGAACTGCGTATTTCTCAGAATTTGAAATCGCCAATACACCGTGAGCAGGTGTGGTAATTATGTCCATACCTTTTTGATGAAGAGCCCTATCGCCCTACAGTGGGTCTTTTATAGACTGATGATGTTGATAACCTTGGGACACAGTGACACCGCTTTCTCATCTACGTCACTTGCACTCACACAGATTATCTCACAAATGTATATATACACATATGGTGAAAAGGTTTATTTTTCCCTTATTCGAACTGAATCGAGTAGTTTAGTTCGTTTCATTTCCAATATACATGTAAGCGTTTGTGAATCATGCAATTTCAATTGTATGAGTCACAAACGAATATATGTATGAAAAACTTAGAATAGTTTAGCTAGGTCAGACTCGGGTTCTTTCGGTAATAGCCCAAGCCGAGATGTGCCGTGCACCCTTGTGTTAGTTACCCAAACAAAATCAGTTGAGTATCCTAAGCGCTTGCCTTAGTAGTCCGGTGAAGCTGTAAAGGCCTTGCAAGGCCAATAGCGTAGTCAGTTCGAAAAATTAAAAACTTTGTCACGGTAATTATAAAAAATCTATGTAAATTTTTGTATATATTTTTTAAAGAAACATAATTTATTTCACACGACAACACGAGAACACTCCGTATATAGCAGGGTTATCTCAGATGAGTTGCATGTCTGCGTGCAAGCGGCCGCCACTTGAACTGTCAATTAGAAGATATTGAGAACTGATGATTGACGATCTTACTTCACACCACTATACCTGTAATTTATACTATCAATTACTATGATCACGCTATAACATTTTAGGGCGTTACCAGAGATATTTACCACATAACATCATGGATTTTAGATCATTGTATAGAGTTTATTTCTATAACATGATTCTGATATGACGCTTGTTTGTGAAAAAAAAAGTTTTCTTCTTCGTGTGTAGTAAAAAAAAAACGCAGGCGGTGTTTATTCCATACAAACGTATTTCTTTACTTTACCTCTGCGTATCGGAATTAGAGTCAATATGTTTATATCGTGTAATCTAATTATATAAATGTTTTATTCCTATGTATGTTTTCCTTAAATAAAATTACTATAATATAGGAGATATCTGAAAGTATGAAAATTGTCCGATTCAATTATCGGTTTCAGACTGAATGTCTGAAAAAATAAATTTGGCGAATACAATAAATAAAAGAAAGATAGAATATATGTGTAAAATAACTTATTATATTCATTTTGAAACGAAAACTACGATTTTTTTAGTTTTCGAGAAGGAAATAAATGACATCTCACTGGTTAATGTGTTCGGACATAGAAAGGTTCAAATATTTGCGAATGTGTTGGAGCCATCGTGATGCAACCATAACGTAGTGATTTTTTCTAATTCTGCCTAATTACCAACCACAAACGCTTAAAAACGAGCAAACTTATATTTAGTGTATTTACCACTTAAAACAACATTGTCATTTAACATTAGATGAAATTGTGGAAACGGTGAAAAATTATGTAAATTATGAAGTATTAGAGAAAGGGAATACGAAATCTTGATATATATAGCCAAATAAAATACGAAATGAGTGCGTTTATTTTATATAGTTAAAATTAGTCCGATCTGCAGTTGTTTCTCTCGCACTCTATTTAAGAGTTCGGTCAGAGATCAGAATTTCAGACCGCGTTTCTTCTAGAACACTGATAGAGAATCCTTTTTCGCAATCAATGCACGCGGTACAACGTCGTGATAGGCTTTTTCAAGTCAAGTTAGGTAGGTACCACCCTTTAGCTGTAATATGTTGCCGAGAACTCGTTGGTTTGTTTTGGCAGTTGCTTTTGAAAGTGATTCGTATCTAAGTTTAGCGTATTTATTGTCTTAAAACATTATTATTTAATATATAAGATTATGAACTAACCATTGACATACAAAAACCCAAAACGCCAGTCTTGAATCAAAGTAGCGCTCAAAACCAGCCGCAAAAACTCTCCAATATACATACATAGTTACAGTTATTTGATAAACTTATGATTTTGAAAATTCAAGCTTATCTGAATGATTTAAAGTTGTTTATCCAAGGACACAAGCGATGCGAAACTATTTGAAATGAGTGCATAATCCAAAATTATGCACTCATTTTTGTGTGCCGGTTGTGAGACGTTAAATGTGCATGTTGGATCTTTGTATATTAATGGGTCAAACACTAAAATCTAAAACGTAATTCTAACCGTACAATTAAAAATTAAAAATTATATAAGCTGGAATAATTCTACACTTTAAAAGGGACTCTCTATATGGATAACAGTCTGATATTAAAAGCCGTGGTCGATTCAAATCAACAATAAAGCTATAAATAACAATTCCGCGTGTATATTTATTGCGTCGGTAGGAGATAAACCGAACTGGTGATTACCAGATCGACGGTTAATAGCGCACGGTGGTTTAGGGTTATCAAGACATTTGACGAACTTTTTTTATGAAAACTACTTTAAGCGCTTTTATAAGTCAACGAAAGTAAATAGTCTCAAACGTTTCGTTGAATCGTGTATTCACGACTCCAGTCATAATCATCATGTCTGATGAGAAGTACATCGCTCCAATAATTACATATGCATTATTACTCATTCCATTAATAGAATAGTGTTATGTTGTTATATATATAATTTGTATAGTATTTCAAATGTATATGTTATATGTATTTAAAGACTACTATTATTCATTTACGTATAAACATCACTAAATCAGTGTGAAATTTAATTGTCATGTTATGTATTCTATAAGTTTTACTTACATAAGCATATGCCCATGTTTTAACTTTTGCTCTACTTGAAGTATTGAAGGGAATTATATATTGATCTACTATAGTTTATTTACTAATATGAAGAAATATATATTGAGGAAAAATGTTGGTACAGCAAAAAGTATTTGCATAAAATTTAGGTAATTTGTATTGGTTAAGATAAAATTAACAAGAAAATGAAACATATTTGACAAACCAATAATTTTTAAACTGTTAATGTTATCATATTAACTCCTTTAAACTCGATTCTAAATATTTGTACGAAAATAATTTAATATTACTGGATAATATTCATTATTACTGTAGCTTTAATGGTTGTACAACAAACGCAACATACTATGAAAAAATAAAGTAAATTTTCATAAAAAATTAGCTAACTTCAATATAAGTTAAAAACCCACAAGGCACTTACTGAAATGTGGAAAATAAATAGTTTATCAAATTAACCAAATTAAATAAAACATATGAACATGTTTGCTACCTAGAGATGTATTGGAATTCGGTGCCAACCGAAAATCACATCATCATACATAGGTACAAAGTTTAAGTCTACTTTCACGTCTCACGATGTATATTTGTATAACATAATATACTTTTCTACCTCGAACAAATTTAAAATTTTGTTTGGCACTGATTTCTAATACATCTGTAGGTAGCGCACATATTCATATGTTTTATTTAATTTAATAAACCATTTCTTTTTCCGCTTTTTAGTGCCTTATTTTTGATTGATACTTAAGTCCGTTAATTTTTTCTGTTGCAATTCAAGTAAAACTGATAAAAAGAAATATAAAAAGTACGCGACAACCCTATTACGTAATCAAATTCTACAGCGTGTATTACAATCGCTTGACGGTCGTAAAAGCGCTTAATCATGCAACCGCCGTTGGTATTCTAATGAAAGGATAATAAATAAGTTATATGTGGCGATTCTCTTTTTTTTTTCGAAATGACTACGCTATTAACCCAGCAAGGTCTTAACAGCTTCACCGAACTACATTCTAACTCTCTATGAGTTGCATTTTGCATAGTAATATGAAAAACGTCTGAGCAAGGTGTTGTAATGCAGTGAGTTTATGGGTTACATCAGTGAAACATTGTTTTGAAAGTGTAACTTTTAGGGTTTTTTAATTCTGATCTGCAAACTTATTGTACGGCGAAGAATGGTGGAAGTAAACACTGGGTCGATTTGTGTGAGACTTGCCATCGGTTATTGGAGTACAGTGAGACATACGCTCTTCTCGCTTTCTTTCTTTCTCGTTGTGCGTAGTTGCTTATACTGCGTTTAAAGGGCGTAGCAATTACTGACCACAATTTATGCCATACAAAGTGATTAATGAATTAAAATATTTCCCTACGATACATAAGTTTATACGATACGATGAAAGCATCGTGTCTTTACGACACATCTTGTTTATTATTTTTATACCTACGTAGGCTGTTATACTATGCGTCGCTAATTTGATGTTAGCTCAATCACGCTTAAAAGCATGTCATGACGCAAAATAATAAGTTTATCTCCGGCCAAAAAAATGTTGCCTATAAAAATGTTACTAAGAAAATGATGACCTGCCTAGTAGCTAAGTCGTGTAAACAAACAAACAAATTAATATTCACGTATATAATATTAGTAAGGATATAAGATTGAAACAGTAACATCAAAGAGACGTCACAATATTTTTCTTCGAAATCATAAAGATCTGTCATTAATTACTGTCGGCAGCAATAGGGTTAAGCTTTTAACCCTTCCTCTGATGGGGGTGAAAAATACCCCAGAGCCATTTTCATACACTCGTAAATTCTTTTAAACTTATTGTTTCTTTGGAAAAAAGGGACTTTGAGATATTGTGATTATTAGTGTTTGATGTCTTGCAGACGCCATTTTTAATATATTTCGTTTGATGTTCCATTCTATTTGAGGAGTTAGTGTTAATGGGTTTTAGGAATCAATTTATATTTACTAGCTTTTGTTCACGGCTTCGTTCTTTTTAATATAGATTTAACGAATATCAAGGAGAAAGTACTTTATTTTCTAGATAAAATTAATTTATCGTTTCTGATAACGTGTATTGGGACATCAATGTAGTTTTACGTTTTTTTTTTTATATCATAGGAGGCAAACGTGCAGGTGGTTCGCCTAATGTTAAGTGATCAACACCGTCCATAGACATTTGCAACACCAGAGGAGTCGCGAGTGTGTTGCCAGCTTGTGTTGAGAGGGGAGGGAGGGAAGAGGAGAGGGGGAAGGTAAGGAGAGGTAGATCTCCGGCGCTCTCACTGACCGAACGAAACGCAACAATGCAAGCTCTGTTATTTCACGGCGATTTTTTGCGAGGGGGTGGTACTACTCCGGGTGAGCCGACCCATTCATATTGAAGCCAGTAACAGCTTCAGCATGGCTCTACCACCTACTAAACTAATTACGTAAACGAAGTCGGGGACACCAGTTAGTTATATTGTATACATAATTTCATTAATACTTTTTTATATGAAACATGTATAGGCGCGGGTCAACCTGATTGTTGGCGTGGCGAGTGTGTGAGACGTGGCGACGCGATGTCATGCGCAAGCGACTGTACGCAATCTCTCTTGCCGCATTGCGCGCGCATACCTACAGTGAAATTTGAGTATTTGAGATTCGTTCGAACATTTTCGGTGTTTCACAACTGTCAGGCGTCCTGTGACGGCTTAGTTTTTTACACCTGTTATGTATATGTTTCTTTACAATCATTTTAAATATATTTTTAATTATTAAACAAAATGTTTAGTATCATGTGATAGAAGTGAAAAGATTGCCAGATAGTAAACTCGGTTGATGACGACTGGAGCCGAGTATACATGATTCAGTGCGTCATCGTAGTCTGACAGTTAATTTTAGATCACTGTTCAATACGCCTAAAAAAATTGATTTCAAAAACAATATACTACTATTTTTTTATACGACACGCAGTTACTGTGGAATATAAAAACATTATTACGTGAGCAAGGTCACGGGTTTAAGTAAGTTACATTACGTACACTGTTCAATACAAAAGAAAAAAAAATCCTGGTATTAATAGAATCGATGAGAATATAAATAAACTAAAACCTTTTTGCACGTAAAAACTTTAAAACAAAACGTTCATTACTGAACGTACTTGTTATGCTATTTTTATATTATTTTATTTTATTTATTTTAAACTCTTAGGAAAACTTACAGCTAGACAGAAAAATAATAATATAACATATATATGAAGGCCATTTACAAGTTTCCGCAGGTAGAATGTTTTAAATAATACAACACACAGTTACCTAAGAAAACATTATTACGTAAATGAAGTCACAGATTTAAGTTAGCTATATTATACACACTATTCAATACAAAGGAAAAAGATCCTGGTATTAATAGAATCGATGAGAATATAAACAAACTAAAACCTCTTTGCACGTAAAAACCTTAAAACAAAAGTTTCATTCGCGAATGTATCTGTTATTCTATTTTTAAAATTGGTTTCGAATGCGACCGGTCGGCCATTGGACACGGGCGCAAATCGCCAGATTCCATTTTGCGGACGGGACGCGCGCCGCTGACAGAACAGCCCTTTGTTCTTGTTCCATTTTCAAATGGAATCCTTGGGTTCTGCACGTGAGATGTTTTAATTCCGTACTCTAATAGTATGAACGTGGAAGGTAATGAATGTTAATTAATTTAAAAGTTTAGCTGGAAATGGGAACTTTTTTTAGTTTCTGCACGTCCGGTTAAGTATAGGAATTTTATTCAGTTCTACTATTACCTATTTTCTGTTTATCTCATTCTGTTTATTCACGCCGATGGATAAAATAAAATTCGTGAGGGAATTATTCTCTAAGTTAATAACATTATCTTTTTCTTCCGAGTTATTTGATAGATTTATGTAAACTAATCCATTCTTTTTAGCCATTATTTTAGACGGAAAATTTAGACATCTGTGTTATAATGGCATACTTTGGAGTAAAGAGATAAAATTAATATTACAAAATTGGTGTGCGGCTCCGAATGCGTTTATCACATAGCAATTATTTTCATTCACGTCTATGTTGAACTATTAGTTTACGATTTACAAAAGTATTATTGATATTTGTTGTAGTCAATTGATTTCAAAAGACGTACATTTCATTAAATTTGTTTGAGCATATATTGTTTTTATTCTTGATTCCTAGAATAATGAACGATTCTTGTGAGCTAATTAATTGGTATAGAGTACATTCCATATTCGAATTCTCTCAATAGTTGCTTTTTAAGTTAAATGCAGACATGGTAATGGGTAGCCAATTAAATTATAAATTTTCAAGGTTTTATCACCCAGTCAATGATCCTTATACTCTTTCATCCCTGATTATAATCATTATAAAGCAAATCTCTTCACAATAAATATTAGCATAGAAAACCTGCAACTTTGTATCGTCCCTTCATAATACCCTGATTTCTTAAAAAGGGACAGTACATAAGTACCGAAATCAAAGGGCTACTTTGACATATTGACAAATATGAATTGGAAAATAATATTTAATCAGCATTCGTAGTTAACTATAAACTTTACGTATATAAAAATAAGGTTCAAAATAATTGTATTACTATAATATAAAGGTTTAGTATTCGCCAGGGACATGAGCTGATCTGTTGTTGCCGAAATCGGATATATTAAGCTTTCATTTTATATAGAAAAATATTTACGTTGAAAATGATATGAATAAGCTTATTTGAATTGTTGACTTCAAACGAATAGGCGTAAATAAGTGAGATGAGGTTATGAAGGTTTGGCGTTTGGAATTGCCATTATGCCGTGGCTTGACTTTATCACTGAAGCAGCAAGGACCACCAAGGAGGTTTTGTCCAGCAGACGAATATATAAAAGCTATGTTTTATAAACATTATAGAAGTGTAGTCCTTTTTTATATCATTGGACGCAAACGAACAGGTGTGTCACCTGATGTTAAGTGATCACCGCCATCCATAGACACTAGCAACATTGGGGGAGTCGCAAGTGCGTTCTCTGTCCATGTTTGGGGGGAGGACAGTGGGGTGTGGAGAGTGGAGGTGTCTGTTCGGCACTCTCATTAACCGAACGAAACGCAACAATGCAAGCACTGTTACTTCACGTCGGTTTTCTGTGAGAGGATAAAAAGTAAATGGTAGTCTTTCCAATCTTTTTGGCCGCTTTGAATAGCTTATGCGTAATATAGTCAAGGGTTTAATAAAGTTAAAATATATGAGAATCTAAAATTGGTATTTGTTTATCCTTGTCTTGATGTTGTTTTATGTGTGCATTCGTATTCAAAGCGGTCAAAAAGTTTGGCGTGTATTGCTAGTTAAAGTCAGTCAAATAATACTGATACTATATATGTGGTAGTTGTTATGCTATTGAGTGCGATTTGTGTAATTAATTATTACACATACATAAAACAATTCCAGTGTAAATAAATGCAAAAGCGATATTTGTAAAACTCATACTTATGTTTTATAAATAATAAAGGTGACTGTACCTTGTCAGGGAATCGAACCAGGAATCAATTTATCATATATAGTGAAATAAAATGTTTTCCGATACAAAACCCCCGACCTAATGTTTTAAACATTCGCTTACAGCGAACGCAAATATTTTAGGGTTCCTTATATAGTAAATTCAAATTATTATATAATATTCGATATATCCTGTGTTATGGATATAACAAAATGTATAAAAACAAATAAATAAATTATTAGTAAATCAAATAAAAAGTAAATATTAAATAATAATTTGAGTTTTTCATTTCAACTCAATATCCATTGAAGATATTTCTATTACGACTTATGTTTATGCTTTAGATAAAGACGGAGTTTATTAAAATATAGAAATAAAAAACAAAAAAAAGCTCAAAAACTTCTCGACCCATAATAAATTATCGCGTGATTGGACACGAATAATACTCTTAGAAGATATAGTAAGTATCTCTCGATTAAATCAAACTATTAGAAACTAATTTCGTAGACAGATATAACTTTCTACCTTTTTACAATAATTGAACAGAAACATTCTACGCGAGTCTAAATAATCTAACTATAAAGTGTCATATTATCTGTACTTCATATTTTTCAGTTTATTTAAGGAAAGCAACTTGACACAGTGATTCAGTTTAGCGTTTCTGTTGTAAAAATCCATAGTCGCATATCCAATTACGCGCCAAAAAATTGTTTTCATTACCTTTCGTACATTCACTGCATCCTAACCAATAAAATAAATGCTAATAACAGTCTGTTTGTTAAGATTTCACGTCTTTACTACAATCGTCTATTATAAAGTTTTACATATAGTGCAAAAAAGTCTACATAGAGTCGAGCGAAACCACATGTAGTAGGTAGAATACAAAATAATCCAAAATAACATCAAAAAATTTAAAAAATGGAAATTTAATTTTACTTACGGTGTGAATTACACAATTATTATAATTTAAACATCGAAACATTTATTTAATATTGTACAGAACCCGATAGATTATTTTTTATAATAAAAATAAATAGTCCAAACAAATTCCCTCCCTTAACATTTTTCACCACAATAAACTATCGCAAGCATTTTTGACGGATCACCGAACACACGTTCATACATACACGTGTTTTATATACGAAAGCTACAAATGTTATTTATCACATAATCTATACATATAATAATAATAATAATAATATATCATTTAATTCAGACTCATCAAACGATTACATCCATATTTTTATTATAATTACAAGTTTAAATTGAGTAAAAATAATAAATTATAAATAAATAAAAATAAAAAGTAGGCAGGTTCGGGTGAACCTCCGATGATGTTGGAAACTCACTGTACGACTACATGTAGTCGTATCCAGCGAGCCAATATTGGAGAATCCCACCGGTCCGCAAGAACGCGCAGAAGCTGTTGGGGCTGTCGCGCATGCGACGCATAATAGAAGCACACCGTTTGCGCATAATTGCTGCAAAGCCGTCAGTAGCAGCATCCGCGAACATCGTGGAGGCGCTGCAGTAGCGCGGCAGCCCCATCAGCACCCGGTACAGTCTTCGTCAGTCTATGTGATCGCTTTATATATAGCCGCATGTTCTGGTTTGTAAATAATATATTCAAAATTTAATACAGAACAAAGTTATAATACTATTATGGGAATCTAAAATTGTCATTGAATTGTCTTTAACTTGTTTTAATCTTATACATATTTATACTTATACTAGCTGAGCAACGCAACTTTTCTGTGTGAAAACGGTTATCTACTGGTTCTAATTGTATTTGCAAATTCGAAGAATTAAAAAAAACCTAGAACCCGATTACAGTGACACCCACCGTTTCCAACTGTAAAATCTAACAATTCATGGACTCATTGAAAAACATATTTAGTTGGGTTAGTGAAATGATTTAGACATATGTGGAAGAAATTTAGCAACAGCCGACTGTTGAATTATTTAGACATTGTTCATATAAAAATATTAAAATTGCGATAAAAAAATGGGAGGGGGGGTTAATAAGGTAAAAATTTGTGGTTGTAGGTATTTTTTGTTGACACTAGGTACGGACACCCTTATCACTTAGATTTCATAAAAATCGTTTCTGCAGGTTCGGAGGAGTTCAACCACAAACACCGTGATACGAGATTTTTATACATTAGAATTTATGTTCTGCGCAAATATATTCATATGGTCAAAAAGTTTAGTTAGGTTTGTACGATGTACAGTCAATACTAATATTATATAGAGGTAAAGTTTGTAACGTGGTAATCTCAGGAACTACTCCGATTTGAAATTTTTTAGCGTTATATAGCTAATTTATCGAGGAAGGTTATAAGCTATATAATAGATCTTTACCTATGAAATTCCCATTCTGTAGTACTGGTCATTTCAAATCAAAATAGTTTTTGTTTGGCTATAAATTCTAATTTCAAATTAATTTTATTTTAAAAACATGGAATTTTTTTTTCCTAAAGTAGTCATTTGTTTATTGATTAGTGTTACATTTTCATCGCAATTCAATCTTTTTTTGTCATCATGGATACGTTAAAAATTCGATTAATTATGGAATATGAGTACCGTCATAGCAGCAACGCGGCACAAGCGGCACGCAAGATCAACGATGTTTACGGAGTTAACACTACAAACCAATGCACCACCTGTTATTGATTGGCTCGCTTCCGTTCTAGGAATTTCGACCTGAAAAATG
Source organism: Antheraea mylitta (assembly GCA_014332785.1). NCBI lineage: Eukaryota > Metazoa > Arthropoda > Insecta > Lepidoptera > Saturniidae > Antheraea > Antheraea mylitta. Next base: position 3,429,914 of record JACEII010000050.1, on the reverse strand, counting down.
AACCTCCCGGTCGTCCGAAGACTTTGGTCGATAATGACGAATTAAAGGCGATTGTGGAAGCTGATGCTACCCAATCTACGGCTGATTTAGCAGCAGCTTTCGACGTTAGCGTTAAAACAATATTAGTCTATTTGCATTAAATTGGCAAGGTAAAAAAGCTTGACAAATGGGTGCTCTACGACTGGGGAATGTGAACTACGTTCTCGATGTATAAAAAAATAACATTCTTAAAAAAATAAACACATATGAAAACTTATAATTATATTTAGCTTAGTTTGGAATATTTTTATTTCATTATGGCTATATTATACCCAATGGTTTATGTATTACGTAGCTAGTTTGAAATTCAGTATGTGTTGGAATAAACACATCAACAATTCAAAGGTCACTTTACATGAACGCGAAACTAGAGCAAGATTATATCAATAATATAATCCCTAACAGATCCTAATTGACTCCGACTAATGATGTAAATCAGCGGAATGGAATCTGTTAGCGAATCATTAACATAATAATATATACAATGCACACATATAGTCTCTGACATAATTGTATCACACGCCCACTAAATATGATATCAGGTGTAAACACAATTTGGTTGATTTAATTGAAACATATATAATACAGGTCTACATTGATCTATTGTCTAAATACGATATATTATAAGCTTATACAATATTGCAATAATACCTCAAATAGTTTCTGTATTAGATTTTTCACCGACTTATAACAGGAGAGAGTATTAAATTAGGTTAAATTTTAGAAATGAAAACCTCTTTAGGCGCGATTAGTAGTTTTTTTAACAGATAAATTATTATATATAAAGAATTATTATTTCGCGTTATGATTTTTATAGATATATGAAAACCCTAGAGTAGGTTAGGTAGTTTTTTTAAGTCAGTTTTAGTTGTAGATAGCATTTTATCTGTTAGAATGTACAAACCGCTAAACGTATATAAGATTTTTATTTATGGCTTAATTATTAGAATCTCTCGTACAATATTACATGAAATGAGTAACTTAACTTTCGTATAACTAGTTCTATTTGTACACTTTGTTTCTGTTTGTATAAGTGGATTGAAATCAAAAACGACATAACAAATTTTGGTAAAATTTTGTACACGGTAAGTGTTATACTAATTGAAATAAACTACCGCAATTAATCGTTTCTCAAATTGTTTCAAAAAATACTTATTGATATTCTTACAATACATAAAACAAATCGTAGAGAAGTATAAGAGTATTTGGAGTGTAAGGGGTGTCGAGTAACATCTTAAGGCTTGAGACACCCAAGCCAACCTCACCTGCACGTGGTGCACCCTGCTGAATAACGAACGAGGCAATGGCGAGAGTGGGGTGGTAGGGTTTACAGCCCGACTGGGTCGCAACCACCATGTATATGGCGAAAAAGCCCGTCATAGTGACTCGCTTCTGCGCGTCGCGTTTCGGGATCAGCATGTGCATATCCAGTACAGGGCGACTTTTGTCACTATGGCCGGCATGTCAGCGGCGACCGACGATGGATAATCTGTCTCTCGATGGTTGCCGATGTTTTTGGATTGTACTATGCTTAACATCAGGCATAGTGCAGTCACTTTGTCGTGCTTCAATAAAAAAATAATAATTTAAAAACTGACAATACATTTTAATTAAACGTTAAGAGAGAGTGTATGTAGTTTCAATAATCGTAGTCTGTAATACTTGTCAAAATAAACTTAAGAAATAATGGCATTGAGTTAAACGTACCAAAGGAAAATACTTAGATAAAACGTAATAAAAGTGCGTGAAGCAGGGATCAAAGCTTGTCTTTCATTAAATTATATAATAGTAATAAATAATGATATCTTTTAATGGACAAGTCATTCCTACCAGTCGTGTAACTCTTTTTTTATTCATTTTTATAGAATATTTTAAAATACCTTGATACAGCAGTTTCAATTAAAATGAGATTATATAACATACATGTTTATACTACAATTTTAATTTCAATAACCGAAGACACGATAAATATAATACATAATTAAATTCAATATTTTACATCGACAAACTAACGGAATTGAAAATCAAGGCGACACAAAACAATTGTACGTTCGAAACGATTTGATACCAATCGCACAGAGTAAAGGAAGTCACGGAAAAAAACTTTGCTGAATACAGATGAATCTATTGTGTGGAATGTACGAGCTTGAAAAACGTCGAGCGTCTGCAATGTCAAGGTTTTGCTTAGAGCAAGCCACAGAATAACAAGAAATTATACAATTTCAAAATTAAATGTACTAAGAAAGTAAAAAGATATTTAAATAGTTGAGTGCGATTATAATCTACATATATACACAAATATACGAAGTTCATTACATTTTACTACAAGCACTGAAATTTATAAAATACAAAAAAAAAGATTATTTATATGCAGAAACTTATATGAACGATGAACTTTTTGAATACTTTGTATGAATATTGTATAAAATATTAAATACCTTTACGAAAACCGGGCACTATAATACGTGAGTAACTATTACATGCATTCAATAAAATTGCATTGAATCAACAAAATTTTAGGAACTTCATTGTGAAGTTAATATGAACTCGTATTTTTCTAAATTATGTATACTTTTGAGCTGTAATATTTTACACCAGCTTTATTTTTTTATTATTTGTAATGTAAAATACTTTTTCTAAATAAATAATTGATTGGTTATCATAATACATAAAAATATTTCATATTTTCTAATGTTGTTAGTTATCACGGGAACATAATTAGCTCGTGCTCTTTTCTTTTTTATTAGTAGTATATGGTTATAATTATTTGTTTCTCAAAAATAAATCAATATACATACTGTGTTTAAAGCACATGTTGATATAATTAAATTAAATTCGTTCCAACAATTAAAAATATATATTTTTTATGTATAATATATTTATTATACATAATCCCTACGTATATTTTACTATCTTTCAGTGAATTTGAATCAACAAAGATGGACAGTATTAACAATAAATTATTTTCTACGACCCTCTTATTTTTTTATTATCTATACTTACGTTCTGCTTTGTCTCTTTTAATTTTATAATTATTTTGTTTTTGCTTTTAATACATTTTTTTTATTTCAGTGTATTTATATATAAATAAATAACAACCTTAACACATATACTATTTTATTTTTCGTAGACAACATAAACCAGCAATAATCACAATTGTAATTATCTAAATTTAAAGCAAATGCAATAACTTGAGCATATTCACTCAATTTCATTGCCGTATGTATCCAAATCAATCCACTGCCAAAAACAAACATACAGACTCGATTGTAGACGAGTCGTTTACATACTGTTTACAGAAATACAAGCAAAATGCACGATATTCAATTGCCATACTCCATTTTATTGTACAGAGGGTCGTTCCTGTCTCTTTGCTAAGTCTTCATCAGTGTATTTTGCTTCTGTTTGTGCCATTTGAATATTATTTAGTACGGTATCAATTTACTTAACTGTTAAAAAACTATCTTTAATAAACAGTCATAAGGTCTGCCAATAGAACTGAGAACTCAAAATAACGAAATAACTGTATTTTCTTTTAAATTATTTATAGTTAATGATAGTTTGCATAATTTAAATTTCATAATTTGTATTGTAAAGAATTGTTTTACATTAGTCTGGTTTTAATATTTAATGGCACTCCGAACTATAATTATACAACATTTTTATGCAATTTATTAAATTGCACAATCACAGTACAAAATATAAACTTTAGACGTACCCAGCCTGTTAAACTACGCGTCGCTAGTCTGACGCGAGCCGTGCAAGCGTAATACATTCGGCCACAGTTATTAGAATGTCATGACGCGAAATCATAAATTTATCTCCTGCCAAATAATAGGGTTCGATGGGTCTAAACAAGTTTTCACTTCAAAGAAATGGTTGGTGTTAATTACATGATAAAAGTCAGAACTTATAAATAAATTCGTGCATATTAGTAATCAAATTAATAAATATTTATATGTAAATATATAATACTAATATTAAAATATGTTAAATATGTCTTTTTCTTCTATGTCATGATGATCCGTTCAGTAATTGAGCGTACCAAACAAACTCAATTTGTATTTATATTAGTATGTAGAATTTTGTTTATTGTTTTATTTATATACTAGCTGTCCCCGCGATTTCATTCGCGTGGAACATTATGTGATAAATAATGATTAATAAAATCATCTGAATGTCTTAGTCCATTTACTTACTTACTTTTCTCGCGTACTTACGCCGCGTCGTCATTAAAATTATAATAACTTTTGATAGAGTGGATCGATTGTAATGAAATAAAGACTAAGTTACTCTCGAAGGTATGCTTCATGATTCTCTTTGTATGTTTTTATTGTGAATCCAGTACTTTAGCAGTGATGCGTGTTCATACAATAAACAGACAGATCTCTAATAATGATTGAAATGTATTCTATTACTTTTTTTAGACACCTGTAATTTTTTTTCACGAAAGTCAAAAAAGTACCTATACCTTAGATTTACATTCTTATTATATGAATAGATTTATCACAGCAAACGATGCATGTTGAAAGATGTAATAAATAATCTTATTATAATCGGATGGATTCAGTGTATTATCTATTTTATTTAAAAAATAAAAGATTTCTAATATTGACATGTTCACTGTAAGATGTTCTTAGGTTAGCTAATTACGTAATAACTTAAGACAAAAGATGCCTGAAGTAGGGACTTAATAAAGTAACTGACTTGGTATTTTACACGGATCTCAGAACTTTTTATGGTAGAACTGAGTTGCGAGAATTGATTTTTTTTAGAAGTTTTGTTTTTATGCCATTAATGTATGAAGTTCTTATTTTAAATCTGTGAAAAATGTTTATAAAATTACTGTGTGCACACATCAAAACAACGCTTGTTTAAAACACTGTATAGTTAGTCCTGGCCAAACTTTTGAACGCTCTAAAATACTCTGAATATAAATGCGCAGAACATAAGTTTAGGTATAATCTAGAGGGCTCTATGGACGGTAGAGAAAAAATCATAAAAGGCAACCACAGTGCCACCTACCGGGTTCATTTGTGAACGTTAAATATTCTTGAATCCACCTGAACAGAGACAAAAAAGTCACCAACATCTGTCCAGCTGTTTAGGTCGAGTTCAATAACAGACACACGGACAGAAGAATTATATATAAAGATTTTAACTTTGTTTTGTATTAAATTACGTTAGCATAAGTTCAAAATTACACCTATATTCAGAACGGCCAAAAAGATTGATGAGGACTTATTGGCGACATTTTATATTCATTCTTCCCAAGTGCTTAAATAATATGTGTGAATTGTATGACAGCCAAAGCGTATGATGTAGTTATAGTAATAATGATAAGAATAAGTGCTGCATTAACGGTGACTATTCTGAGAATCGTGAACTTGAATGAATTCGAGTCCAAAAAGGTCAGCCAGTCGATGACTTTACGCTGTTCTACCCCATCTGTAATATTAACATAAATATTCCTTATACTTTATAGCCTGTATGCATACTCGTTGGTTTAAATTAATAACAAATATCTCATCGACCGGGGAACCAGAAATGATGGAGTTCTAAAAATAGTTTATATTGAACCACCTTCCAAAGTATTCCATCCTTCTTCATTGAAAGGTATATAAGCGCGCCACATTGCACGGCAGCGGCTCAAGCCTAGGTTCGATCCCTCGGTAGGGAGCCCTTGAGTGCGTTGCTTACGCGATACGGTCACACACAAATATACATCACAGCTACAACACTACACGATCACCCCCACACACATGCATGCCTTCACGCTTACACATGAAAGTGGAAGAGTTTACTTTTTTTTCCCTTATCGAAATAAAAAACTCTCAATTTTCCCATAATAAATATATGGAGGAGTTGTTGAGGCGTGTATGCTTGGTACACATATACGGTTCAACAACTCATACATATATGAATAGTTAGCTAGGTTAGCTAAGATAGGTCGCGATTTTGCATGCAACAGGCAACAGCCAAGCCGAGGTGTGCCGTGCACCCTTGAGCTGATTGCCAAAATAAAATCGGCTGAGTGCCTTAAGTGCTCGCCTTAATAGTCCGGTGAAGCTGTTAAGACAATGCTGGGTCAATAGCATAGTCATTTCGAAAAAAAAAAGCGCCACATTGCGTCCTTTTTTTCCATGGTGTACCGACAGACTATTTTGTTGGGGCGGCAAGAGATCGTTCTTTACGGGAGGTGACCGCCAGGCTCCTCCTACCTAATATGAAGACAGACTGGGAACTACCAGAGTGCGTCCTAGAGGGTTCTAATCTAGTACCGGAGCCAATAGAAACCAAAAGCAATAGATCTACAAGTGCACTAAACTACAGTATTCTTAGTAGGTTAACTCTTTTCAGTATGAGTACAAATAAATTTATTTCAATACGACTAACATTTAATGAAGCCTAAGGAAGTTATAAATGTAATGTTATTATTTTTCCTCCATCAGTCATTTGTCCATTTGCAAGTCAAATCAATTTGAAAACATTGCATCTTATCTTTACCTAATATTAAATGCCTGTATGATTGTTTTTTTTAATGTCTTATCATCTTAAACTACTTCTGTGATTTCGAAGGTTCTTTTTGTATTCGTGTTCAAATAAAAAACTTGAATTGCCCAAAATTATAATGGTTTAAGGATTATACAATCAAATGGAAACCTAAACTGACTATTGGCAGCAAGTTTAAAGAAATATCCGATATATTACAAAACTTTGTCATTTTTAATTACAAATGGTGTATCGTAAAATCATATTTTTTATGTAAAATGTTTTGTTTTAATTTTTTATTTGTACGATTTTTTTCTTCTGAACCAAGAAATTTACAAATTACGAAGTAGTGAAAGAAAACAATTATCCGCCATTTTTACATTTGACTTCTTAAAGAATCAGTCGAGGAGATAACGATAACGGATATCGGTTATTTAATAGTACGTTACGACTCTTAGGTGCAGAACACTTACCATAAAAATGTAGACCAAAATGTGAAAGTAAAATAATAGTTGAACTGGCCGGTATGACACAAGTTATCTAACCAATAAGCATTATTGAGAGTGGCCGAAATGTGAATGCCTATGCCATATGTCACGTCGCCGGCTCCCTATAAACACTCGTGCTCTATACAAAATGTACGTAAGATACTAAGTTTAGAACAATTATAAATAATAAAATTAAAAAACCTTTGCACAATAGCAGTACATCCGTAAATAGCAATTTCATACTCTTCACCTCAGTTGCGACAAGCTCTGACAACAATAGAAGGATGCAGACAGCCACAAAGTATGAAGAGTATAAAGACATTAGGAGGATTAATCTCATAGTAACCTGTACATTATAAATAAAGGCGTTCATAAATAAAACTGGAGTTTGTTATGGTTAATTGTCATCATCAAAAAAGTCGACATCGTCGAAAAGGTTACAAAGTTAATGATGTTAAATTACAATAAAAAAATCATAACTCAGATTATTTAGATCTTGTTCCCAAACCATTCTCATAAACAAAGTAGCCAGCGTCAGTTAACGCGTTAGTACAAACCAAATTGATTGTAATAGAAAATTAATCCCAACACACAGCATGATTCTGACGAGCAATTATATCATAAATATTCAAACAAACTGCAGTAATGAAGTGAATTAAACGAAATAAAATCTGTAACAAGTAAAAATTTCACTAATAGATGCAGTACAGATTTAATTAAAACATTTTATGATATTACTGTAGATATTTTACTAACCGGTATCTTTAAATACACTTCGATACCGTTAAAATAGTCTAGATTTTTTTTATAAGTAATTACGCATACCTTAATATCATCCAAAGCGCAAGTAATACCCGCTGATACCCTTATACCCATCATTTTCACCGCCATCATCTTTCGCAAACTCTTTACGTGATTCCACAACAGTTCCAAACATATCATTTGAATTATATTTTTCAAATAATTCACAGCCAACGCACAACTCCACATAAAGAAGATGAACTTATTTTCTCCATCAGCAAAGAAGAACACCAATAAATTTTGGAAATATATCAAAAGAAACATTATCGTAATGCTAGAAGATATTGGGATATCTCGAATGTTACGCTGTAATATTTAAAAGACTCAATCGCTTCAAATAATCAAAGAAGTATTTTTCACCAGTAACTAGAGAAATACAGCAGCTGCTAAAATCATCGATGAAGCCAACACTCGTGAGAACAATTTCACTTATATTCCTATATGGAATAGAGGAAAAGAGAAAAGTATACACTAAAATAAACTTCATAATGGAATAGAATCTTGCTATCTACGATATCAGCATGTTCTGTGAAACATTGTAGTATATGCCGAAACATAGCCTAATATTCATTACTTCCTGAATATTTAAATATCTGAGCAACATATTTAAGCACTGATGTGATATCACTTTTTTATAATATTGTAACTGATCATCAACGTCCAATCCAACAGCTGTATGGTTTATGGTTACATTAGCAACGGTATGAAAACACAGTGATATATTAACTTCATTATACCTTCATTTATTTCTATCAAGGGTTGTAGTGACGTAGGGAACTAATTAGAGTAATAGATAAGAAAATCAATATAGGGATTAATATAGTTATATTAAACATGTGTAACAAGTAGAGGGGGAGGGGGAAGGTTGAAGGGCGGGGAGGTGGGCCTCCGCCATTCTCACTGACCGAACGAAACACAACAATGCAAGCATTATTACTTCACGTCAGTTTTCTGTGAAAGGGTGGTACTACCCCGGACGAACCAAACTATTTATCCTGAAACCAGGTGGTAGAGCCCCGCTGAAGCTATTTTTGGTTTCAGCATGAATGGGTCGGCTCCTCCGGGGTAGTACCACCCCTCTCACAGATAACCGACGTGAAATAACAGTGCTTGCATTGTTGTGTTTCGTTCGGTCAGTGAGAGAGTCGGAGGCCCACGTCCCTTTCTCTTTCCTTTTTTCCCTTTCCTTCCCCTCCTCTTTCTGCCATATACAGGCTGGCGACGCACTTGCGACGTCCCTGATGTCGCTAGTATCTCTGGACGGTGGTGATCACTTAGCATCACGTGACCCACCAGTTCGTTTGCCTCCTTTGATATAAAAAAAAAAAACAATAATAACTCTACCACCTAATAAAACTTAATAATAAACAGGTTTACGCACACTCCTACAACGCACCTGATCAGAACAAGTATGTAATACAATACATATTTAGCGGACCCTGTATACAAGAAACACTGTGTAATATATTCTATCTCATTTCCACACACGTTAAATCCTATAGATGTATATTTTTATCCTTTTCCAACGTGGCTGAAGAAGTGTTCTCTTCAAAAGGTGTTTTTAGTAGAACTAATGTTCAAAATAAAATGCTACCTTATTTTCCATTAATGTAGTAAATAACATAACTTATGAGAAACAATTTGATCTATATTTTCAGCATATCATTTTACAACTTTGTTGTCAGCAATCAGGGTTTCCACATCGCTCTTAACTTTTGTTATTTATTAGTACAACCCTATGTAATCACGCCCCATCAACTTTCTCGTAAAATGTAATGGTTTCTTAAACATTCATTAGTCACTGACACTCTATTGTGTGTATGCGACACGTCTCGGAAGCTGGGGAGAGGCGGTGGAGCGAAACCTATTAATGTTGTGTATAATGATTTTTCTTATATTATTGTACGAAGATAATTGTAAAGGTGACTTTCAGATTAAGATCCTAGAGTGATTAGACACGACTTATTTTTATAAATATAAGCCTTAATGTTTTCATGTACTTAGAACGCTTGCGCTCTCACAGAATTGAGTGTGACTACTGTACATGTATCATGTGTAAAAGGTGAGTTTTTTATATTTTAGGACGCAAATGAACAGGTGGGTTATCTGAAGCAAAGTGATCACCACCGTCCATAGATACTAGTAACACCAGGGGAGACGCAAGGGCGTTGCCTGTCTGTGTTTGGGGGAGGGGAATAGGAAACTTGGCAGTCGGGGAGCGAGAGGGGAGATGGAGGTGGTCTTCAAGCGCTCTCACTTGTCGAACGAAAGGCAACAATGCAAGCACTGTTACTTCATGTCGGTGTTTCTGTGAGAGGGTGGTACTACCCGGGACGAGCCGACCCATTCATACTGAAACCAGTAATAGCTTCAGCGTGGCTCTACCACCTACATAATGAGATCTGCCATGTATCTACAATGTAAAAATGAGAACTTCTTTACTCAAATTTTTATGACTGATTTTTGTATATATTTTAAGAACACACAAAAGAGTCCAGTATTGCGAGACAGTTTCCGAAGACTACAAATTATGACAAACGAAATAAAAATAATGAACTTCACTTATGATTAAATGCTCGATTTTTAAGCAAGCATAAAAAATAATTGCCAAATAAATTCTAAAGACCTAATATTTCCCCAGGCGTGAAGGATATATGCTAGAAAGATATGATAGAGCAGTTAGTATGAGCGCAGGAGCTTTGTGTATTTATTCTAGAACTAAATACTTTTAAAAATTAATTATATTTATATTTTGGACTATTTTAAAACTATAACCATCAAATCAATTTTATTCTTTTCACATCATTCTATTATTAGTAACAATTAATAATATGATTAACTACCTTTTGCTTCCGGTTTTGCTCGCGTTAATGTAGATTAAATATATACTTCAGAAATCATACATTTTTTTCTCAGTGAAAGATCCTTATGCCCTTTTCTACATTTGTGCAAACGCCTATGCAAAATTTCATAATGATCGGTTTTGTACTCAAGATGTGATAATGTGATAAATAAATAAACTCACATTCGCCTATAGATATTTTAGGAAATATCTAATATTCAATCAATCAATTATTTAATCTACCAACAATTAATAACAACGTTTCAAAAAACAATCTGTTGGATCGCATGTGCCAATACAATAACGAATGTTGTTCACAAAGACATATTCAATGAAAGTATAACAAAATTTAAGAGGCATATTATATTGGAAACATAGACGTCTAGCATGATAGTTATGTATCTCTAATATTAATTTTGTCATAACACTAGGCTAATTGTGGTTATTGTTAAAATGGATAATGTTGTGTAAAATTTGTAATTGGATTTCAGATTTATTATATTATAATAGTTTTGTTACGCAAATAATCTCAATATGTCATCTGTAATTGTACCTTTTTGTAAAAATAAACAAATATATTTTTAACTAAAATGCTTGTAATGTGCTTTTGTCTATCCATTATTTCTGTTGAATTCACCTCACAAATATAACCGGGAAAAGGTTTTAAAACTTCCTTTCAATATTTTATAATAAATATTATTCTATTATATCACATAAATATGAATATATCAGTTCAAACGTACTGTTTCTATTAGTATAAATTATTCAGTTCAATCAAGCGTTCCGCCGAAACTTTCAGTAACAATAAGTCGCACTCCCGTTTTCCATTCACTCAAGCTGTGCTGTTTTCAAATGGGACTAATCACTTAATGCAGGTAAATCCATCCTTCGGTAAAGTTTCTTGCACGTCTGTGAAATATTGACGACTTTTGAAAAACTCGTAGCATTTTGTAAAGGAGGTCTCAACTATTTGTGTCGAAATTTTGGCATTGACATCGAAATATGGTAATAGTTTTCTCCGACGTATTTTTATGTTAAGAAGTATTTACGTAATCAATTATTTACTGCAGCATTTGTATAGTCAAACTCAAAGTGACGATAATTCTGATGTCAGAATAAAGTTTACTTCTCATTACAACTCAATTGCAATACTTCAAAGATTCGACAGGATTATATAATCTATCTTTTACAAAATTAATAAAAATTGAATAGTAAATAGCACACTGATTTTTTAGGTTTTATGTCTTATGGAAAACTTACTTTGAACTTAGTGCAACTTTATACTTTGGCGTTTTTTTGACAAGTCACCGTAACAAGTCTGTGGGTGTATTATCTAAAAGAATGTCTTATCAGAACGTTTATATCACTATCTATTAACATTTAATATTGAATACACGATAGCTATATTTTTATTAATAAGATTAAGAATATGTATATCGGAAGCAAGTTTTGGGGTGTAAGGGGTGTCGAGTAACATCTTAAGACTTGAGACACCCAAGCCAACCTCACCTGCACATGGTGCACCCTGCTGATCAACGAACGAGGCAATGGCGATAGCGGGGTGGTAGGGTTTTACAGTCTGACTGGGTCGCAACCACCATGTATATGGCGAAAAAGCCCGTCATAGTGACTCGCTTTTGCGCATCGCGTTCCGGTATCAGCCTGTGCATATCCAGTACCGGGTGACTTTCGTCATTATGGCCGGCATGACAGCGGCGACCGACGATGGATGATCTGTCTCTCGTGGTCGCCATTGTTTTTGGATTGTACTATGCTTACCATCAGGCATAGTGCAGTTACTTTGTCGTGCTTCAATAAAAAAAAAGCAGTATGTAATTAGCATTAGTAACAAAAAAATTGAGGAGTAATATGTATGACTACAGAACAGTATGTATGAAGATTAATGAAGTATAGGAAGGTATAGAAAGACCGAAGATAGAATTGACTGTGTGAAAAATGAGATGTATATACAAGGTGTGTAGATGGAGAACAAAGCGTTATAGATGAAAGTGCTAACTGGACGAGAATACGAAGATGTATTAAGTTTTTTTTAATTTACCTCTTTCACTATACCTATTTATAAATTTCATATGTTAAATATATAAGTATAATTTTATATAAACAAACAAAAACCAAACGATTTACCGTTATATACTAAAGAGAAGATCAGATTTGACCATTCATAAATTTAAATGTTACAGTAGTTAATAGTAAGAATAATGTATATTTTTCTATGTTAGCACATTTAGTACTCTACAAACTAAAGTATTATATATAACATAAATACAAATAGCAAGAGAGAATAATATAAAATTTCCATTTATGAAATTCCATTTGAGAATACGACAGTTTGACTTTCACAATAAGGAATATAACGCTGAGTGGCATTTCACTCAAGTTTTCTTATCCATTGAAAATTTGATATTGAATATGAATACTCAATTTTCTATATTATATTACTGGCTGTGCTCGCGACTCCGCCCTTATAAACTAAAAACCATCATTAAGGTGTTTTTGGAAGTAAACAATTATTTAGGCGCATTGAGCAATATTTTTGGCAGGAGATAAAGATGTTATAATTTCCCTTCATGACATGTTAGTAAAGCGTGACCAAGCGTCTTGCATTTACGTGGCTTGTGTTAGACTAGCGTGGCGACGTGTAGTATAGCGGCCTGTGTACCTTTAATATTGATGTTCTATATTTCAGATTGTGCAACCCATCATATGCTTGATTAATTAATAAACAGTGTAAAAATGTATATAGTTATTGTTCGTAATGATAATATATGTATAAACTAGACTAATGTTAACAATTAAATCATATAAATTATGAAATTTAAATAATTCACACACATTATAAATGCATAAATAAGTTTGTTTTTTGTTTGTCGTGCTTTCACAGCCTAATAATCGATCGTTATGGTATTTTGCATACACATTGGCAAGAGTGTAGATCAGAACATTTTATCCAGAAAAACAGTACTCTTCTTTCTGAGGGAGAAGTCAAAGTTTATGCTAACGCTACCGAAGCCAAGGATAAAAGTTGGTATCGAAACATTCATTCTAGAGGACTCTGTACACTATGCATCCAAATTAGACATTAATGTTTGTAATGTTGCGTTAAGTTATTCAAATATTAATAAACGATGCTTTGAAATTTAAGTTCCATGTAAAAGTTAACACTTGAGTATTGTATTGTAATATTTGTCTAATAAGAATGTGTTATCAACGCTAAGTACTACGACACCTACGTCGTAGCGCTACATTTTTAGTAGACGCGAATAGAGTGTGATGAGAATACAACTAATGTTAAGTTAGTAAAACAGAAAGAGAGACACATATACCTTTACAATATTATACATTCAATATTTATTGCGAGTTGGTAGGGATC